>CM052720.1:45429090-45496492 GCA_028551405.1 Uromys caudimaculatus | reverse complement strand
AGAGGGAGACAGAGGGGGAGGGGGAGGGGGAGGGGGAGGGAGAGGGAGAAGAGAAAGAGACATCACATTCACAAGGTCCCAGCATCCTGTTTTGACTCCATTCTGTGCTTAGAGCTCAACCCTCCTGTTCTTAATAGTCACATCCACCTTGGTGACACATCTGAGATTTCCATGTCCTGGGCCATGGTCTAAATGTACTAGCTACATAATAGACAAGTTATGTCTAAAACAAGAACTATGTCCTGCCAAGAATGAACGTTTCAAGGTTGCACCACTAACTTTGATGTACCTTTTTGGGATTTGCTTTTATGAACTGTATCTCTAAACTCAGATCAAGAGACTTTTCAGAGGCTTGAGCTCACTCTTGGTCAGGTTGTCAGTTGGCTGAATCAGCATGGTTTTTAACTATCTCTGATGGATCATTGCAAGACAGTAGCAACAACAAAGATCAAACAGAACAGACTATCTACAAATGGACAAAACTAAAACCAGCTTTCCAGCCGGGCAGTGGTGGCGCACGCCTTTAATCCCAGCACTTGGGAGGCAGAGGCAGGTGGATTTCTGAGTTCGAGGCCAGCCTGGTCTACAGAGTTCCAGGAGAGCCAGGGCTACACAGAGAAACCCTGTCTCGAAAAACCCAAAAAAACCAACCAACTAAAACAAAACCAAAAAAACCCCCCCAAAATCCCCAGCTTTCCGGGTGATGCTATCGACTGCTATCTTCCCAACACAGTCGTCAGTAGCCTTTCTCTTCCTTTCTTCGTGTCTACCTCCCTTCTCCCCTCCCCCCTCCTCTTCTCCTCTTTCTCCTTATCTTCCTCCTCTCTCTCTTCCTTCTCCTGCTCCTTCTCTGCTTCCCCCATCTGTTCCTTCTCTTAGTCCTCCTCCTCTTCCTCTTTCTGCTTCTCCTCCCCTCCTCCTCCTCCTGCTACATTTCCTCTCCTTCCTTTCTGCATCTCTCCCTTCTCTCCTCTGCTCCTCCTTTTTTCTTCCTCTTCTACTCTTCTTGTCTACCTCCTCCTTCCTTCCTCCCCTCCTCCCTTTTCTCCTCTTCCTCCTCTCCTTCCTCCTCTCCCTCCTCTCCTTCCTCTTCTCTCCTCCTCTTCCTTCTCTCCTTCCTCCTCCCTCCTCCTCTCCCTCCTCTCCTTTCTCCTCTTTCTCCTCTCCCTCCTCCTTTTTCCTCTCCCTCCTCCTTTCTCCTCTCCTTCCTCCTCTCCCTCCTCCTTTCCCTCCTCCTCTCCTTCCTCTTCTCCCTCCTCCTCTCCCTCCTCTCCCTCCTCTTCTTTCTCCTCTTCTACTACTCTCTTCCTTTTTCTCCTCCAATTCCTCTTTTTCCTCCTCCTCTTTCCTTCTTATCCTTTCTTCTTTCTTCTCCTTCTCTCCCTCCTCCTCCTCTCCCTCCTCTTCCTCATGTTGGTAGGACTTCACTTTGATATTTGCTGAGATAGCCTCCCTGAGTAGTCCAGATTGACCTTGAACTTTCTGTCTGCCTACTTTAGTCTCCTAAATGCTAGATCCAAGGTTGTTTTGTTTGTGCCTTTCTTGGTTTTACAGATGCTTTTTTGTGGGTCATCAGAAACACCTACGTATGCCTGTAACCCCAGCAGTAGGAGGCAGGAGAAGCAGGAGACCACTGCCAACCCAAGGCCAGCTGCCAGCTCAAGGCCAGCCACATTGTGAGCTCCAGGCCAGCCAGAGCAACATAGTGGCACGGTCACAGACACCGGAAACAGCTGGTGTGGGAAGATAGCGTAGGTTCAGGGGAGCCCACAGGCTCTGGCAGGGAGTAGGCAGTACTAGCCACATAGACTCTTCTATTTGCTGTGGGCTGCATAAGCCTGGGCTTTGTGTATGACACAGAGTGGGTGGGATCTGCCAGACACAGAGCTCCAGCTAAAGCCAGACTGCTTGTGACAGAAACAGGACATTACGGCTCCCAGTAGCCTCAAGCTGTCTGGCCTTCACAGGCATGGGTACAAGTTATGTCTACATCTCCGTGACAAAAATCCCTGACAAAGGTTTGAGGAAGAGTTCATCCTGGTTCCTAGTTTTAGAGGGTACGGTAACCCATCACAGTGGAAAGGGCATGACAGAATTCATGGTGGTGAAATCTGACCATGAGGTGAAGATCAGAAATGGAGGGTGGAAGCACGAATGACTCTAATCCCCTAAAATCCTGTCAGCCATGTCTCATGTCTGAAAGGGTGAATATCCTCCAACTTGAAGGGTCTTCCTGCCTTACAATCTCATGCATTGGGACTATAGCTATCTCTGTATCACCACACCCTGGCTTTCTTTTAAAACTATCAAGTAGATTTTAATGATAAAAATGGTTCTCAGAACTTAAGATGATAATGGGTGTGGTCACACGTCTTTAGTTCCAGCACTTGAGAGGCAGAAGCAAATGGATTTCTAGGACTTGAAGGCCAACCAGAGCTACAGAGTGAGACTCTATCTCAAACAAAACAAAATGAGAAAAATTAAAATGCAAACTGGGCATGGTGGTGTGTGCTTATAATACCAGCATTTGGGAGGCTGAGGCAGGAGAAGCCTTGTAAGCTAGAAGCCATCCCAGGGTTCCCAGAGAGATGCCATCTCAACAAACAAACAAACAAACAAGCAAAAAATTTAAACAGCAGCAATAAACTCATCAGATTGCTCAATTCTTCCCATTCTAACAGCAGCAATAAACTCATCAGATTGCTCAATTCTTCTCATTCTAGGACAGCTAGGGATGACAGGAAGAGCCTGTAACCCAGGCCTGAGCTGAGAAGGACAGGGTCAGGGAGGGACAGGGATACTTCCCAGCTGCCTGTCCTTGTGTCCTGAGGGTAACTGGGGAGGAGACCAGGCTGTGTATCTTGATGATAAAGGTCAGGCCCATTGATAGAAAGTTCCTTTACTCTGTCAAGGAGCACCTATTCAATACCTATGTAGCAAACACTGGGCTTTAGCAATGAGCAGGACGGTGCTTCCTGACTCTCCAGTGAGAACCATGAGTTTAAAGCAGGTATGTATGTAAGTATATGTGTGTGTATATATGTAAGAATGTATGTATGTATGTTCATGTGTATGTTGGCACACTTGGGTGCCTTGGCACATACACAGAAGTCAGAGGACACCATGCAGGGATCCATTCTCTCTGTCCACCATGTGGGTTCAGTCCTGGGATTGAACACATCAGGCTTGGAGTCAGGTGCCCTTACCCACTGAGCCATCTCAATGGCCCATTAGTCAGTTCTTTGGTAACTACAGGCTAAACCGTATTATAGTTGTCAGGGGCTTCAGATCCCTTGGAGTTGGAGTTACCGGAAGTTGTGAGCTACCTAATGTGGATGCTGGGAACTGTACTCCAGTCCTTTGGGAGAACAGAAGGTCCTCTTAGCTGCTGAGCCATCTCTCTGGTCTTAAATTCGTTTTTCTGGCAGTATCGGGAATTAAACCTAGGCCCTCACACATGCTGGCAAATGCTCTACTGCTGAACACCCAGCCATTTATTTATTGACATAGAGTCAGCCTGGCCTGGAATTCTATATCTAGAAAAAAAATGTTTGGAACTTGTGGCCATCCTCCTGCCTCTGCTTCCCAAGTGCTGGAGTTACAGGCATGTGCTCCATACTCAGCTTCTTTTTTGCTTCTGTATTTATTTACTTGAACAAATGTGTTGGTATGTTGTCCATACCAACTTGAACTTGGAACTTACTTGCTGTATTAGGGTCATCTAGAGGAACAGAACTTGTAGAATGAATCTGTGTATAGGAGGGGCATTTATTAGAATGGCTTGCAGCCTGCAGACTATGGCCCAGCTAATCCAACAATCGGTGTCTACAATGAAAGGTATGAGAATCTATTAGTTGACCCTGGGCTCGTAGGGACTCACAGAGACTGAACTGCCACCCATAGCAGTGACCTGGGTCCTCTGCACATATGTAACAGTTGTGTAGCTTAGTCTTCTTGTGGGACTCCTAACAGTGGGAGCAGGGGCTGTCTCTGACTCTGTGACATGCCTTTGGTACCCTTTCCTCCTACTGTGCTGCCTTGTCTAGCTTTAATAGGCAAGAAGGTGCCTTATTTATTTGATATGCCATGGCTGGTTGATATCCATGGGAGGTCTGTCCTTTTCCAAAAAGAAATGGATGAGGAGTGGATGTGGGCTGTGGAGGAGAGGTGGAGGGAAGGAACTGGGAGGAAAGGAGGGAGGGGGAGACGGCAGAATGTAAACAAAACAAAACAAAACAAATCCAGCAGTTGTTCAGTTCACAGTGTCTCAGCTGGTCTTCAGTAAACACTGGAATCCTGAAGAAGTAGGCTCTTAATGCCAGTTCAGGAATGGACTTGCCAAAGAGGCAAGAGCAAGCAGGCAAAGAGAGCAAGGTTTCACCTCCCGTGTCCTTTATATAGGCTGCTAGCAGAAAGTGGATCTTCCCACAAAGATCCAGTTTAGAAATGGGTCTTCCTACTTCAAATGATTTAATT
Source organism: Uromys caudimaculatus (assembly GCA_028551405.1). Classification (NCBI taxonomy): domain Eukaryota; kingdom Metazoa; phylum Chordata; class Mammalia; order Rodentia; family Muridae; genus Uromys; species Uromys caudimaculatus. The sequence continues at coordinate 45,492,016 of CM052720.1, read as the reverse complement.
AAGAAAAAAATTCCTCACAGCTGTGCCCAGTCAGTTGGGTTTTAGTTGATTCCACATGTAGTCAAGTTGGCAACCACCAATGGCTACAGCAGGCTCATCCCCAAACTTCACGTTTCGGGGACTACAGGTGAGTGCACTGGGATTACATGTGTGTGCACTGGGACTATAGGTGTGTGCACTGGGACTACATGTGTGTGCACTGAGACTACATGTGTGTGCACTAGACTGCAGGTGTGTGCACTGGACTACAGGTGTGTGCACTGGACTGCAGGTGTGTGCACTGGACTACAGGTGTGTGCACTGGACTACAGGTGTGTGCACTGAACTACAGGTGTGTGCACTGGACTGCAGGTGTGTGCACTGGACTACAGGTGTGTGCACTGAACTGCAGGTGTGTGCACTGAACTACAGGTGTGTGCACTGGACTACAGGTGTGTGCACTGGAACTGCAGGTGTGTGCATTGGACTGCAGGTGTGTGCACTGAACTACAGGTGTGTTAACTGGAACTACAGGTGTGTACACTAGACTGCAGGTGTGTGCACTGGGACTACAGGTGTGTGCACTGGACTACAGGTGTGTGCACTGGAACTACAGGTGTGTACACTAGACTGCAGGTGTGTGCACTGGGACTACAGGTGTGTACACTGGACTACAGGTGTATGTATTGGACTACAGGTGTGTGCACTGGACTGCAGGTATGTGCACTGGACTACAGGTGTGTGCACTGGACTGCAGGTATGTGCACTGGACTGCAGGTGTGTGCACTGGACTGCAGGTGTGTGCACTGGGACTACAGGTGTGTGCACTGGGCCTGGCCCTATCCTGTCTCTGCAGCAGGCTGCGTGTTTTCTCATTACTGAGTTTTGAGAGTTCTTTGAGTATTTCCTTCCACTTAACTTTTAAATTCTCTGAACAGGATCTTTTGCACAGTAAACATTTGTTTGCCTTTTGTTGTTTATTTTTTTTTTCTTGACACATAACTGAGGCACAGCAAAGCATGTGAATCTTTTGTTGTTGTTGTTTTGTTTTTTCAAGACAGAGTTAAAGCATGTGAATCTTTTTTTTTTTTTTTTTTTTTTTTTTTAGAATATTTATTTAATGTGAATACACTGTAGCTGTCTTCCGACACACCAGCAGAGGGCATCAGATCCCATTACAGATGGCTGTGAGCCACCATGTGGTTGCTGGGAATTGAACTCAGGACCTCTGGTAGAGCAGTCAGTGAGTGCTCTTAACCGCTGAGCCATCTCTCCAGCCCAGCATGTGAATCTTAAGTGTGCTGCTGGTGAGGCTTTTCCTGATGCCAGAGCACCCAGAGGCTTCTCTGCTTCCTCTTTCCAATCAACATGCAGCACCCAGTTCCTCCCCTGACCAAACAGCTACAGCTTCTGTTTCTCTCTCCACAGATTGGTTATGCCTGGAAGGTTTCTTTCTTTTTTCCATCTTTTGAGACAGGGACTTATTGTGTAGACCCAGTTGGCCTTAAATTCACAAGAGATCTGCCTGTCTCTGCCTCCTTAGCATTCACATTAATTTCTTTTTTGAGGGGTCAGGAAAAAGGGTTGAGACAAGGTTTCCTATGAGGCTCAGGCTGGCCTTGAACTCATAGTCCTCTTGCCTCAGCCTCCCAACCTGGGAAGGTCTCTATTAAATGTCTGTCTTGTGCCCTGGCCTGTGGGGAATTCAGCGTGGTCCTAGGGAAAGGGGACTGACGGATGAAAGAACGAGACAAGAAACACGGGATACCTGGGAGCAAGACAGAGTCCCTCCGCTCAAGCTCCAACGGAACAGCAGCTTAAGTGTACAGGCTGGCGGGAAAGTTACACATGGCCCAAGGCTAACCCACTACCGCAACCGGTTTTCAGGAAATACCAGACATTCTTTCAATCCCTGGGACCCGAGACCGTGGACGCCCTGTCCTTTCTAACCTTGCACCTAACTGAATATGCTTTACAGAACAGCGGGTAGCTTCAGGTTTGGCTTCCAACAGTCTTGGGTGCTGCCAGCCTTTTCCATCTCTTGAAGGAGACATAACATCTATCAGCAGATGCCATTCAGAGGCTGGTGAGAAAAGTGGGGGTTACTGAGTCCCAGTGAGCCAATCTCACAGCAGGCTCACAGAAGGAAAGAGCTTCAAACCCCAGTGACGTGGGTTTGGCAGTTCTCTGAACCAAGTCTATCCAGCAAGTTCCAGCATAGCCAGAGTGACACAGCAAAACTCAAACAACAAAATACAAAGAAAAGGGAAGGAGGAGGAAAAGAAGAAGGATCAACAAAGCTTATTATGAGGGAGGAGAAAAGCAGGTCGAGCCAATGAGAACAGATCAACCAACCGCTGGGGCAGATGGAAACAATCCTGTTTAGTTGTCTACCATAGGCAAGTAATTTGTCATGCTGGGGCAGCAAAAACCAAGCTTGGCTATCAGCAGGTGGCCGTCTACTTCCCAGTCTCCCACCCATCAGACTTGGAGCCTGAAGGGAGAGCGTCTTCTAGAGTAAAGGGAGAAAGAACTCAGCCCCCCACCCCCCAGAGAGCTAGAAGAGATTCCTGGATAACTGGAAGTAAGCCAGAGCAGGGTTCAGGAAGGGGAAGAGGGCTGAGAGGCAGCAGGAGCCCAAGGTAGAGGCAAGGAGCATCAGGAGAGGCCACAGAAGACTCAGATCCTGCTGCAGACTCTAGGACTCACGGAATGCTGTGGACTCTGGACCTGCTGCAGACCCCAGTGTGTTTAGATGCTGGTCTTCCTGTAGATGGACTAGCAGAGGTCTGGGAAGTCATAATGAAGAACATAACATGCTCAGATGTTAGCTAAATTACCCTGTCTGCTGTGTGGACAGTGTGGGGCAGTTGGGGTGGGGTGTCCCTGAATTAGGCTGAACGTTACACACACGGGCATGCAAAGAGATAAGGTAGCGTCTAGAGAATGCACTAGTCTGAGTTTAGTGAATCTGCTGCAGGCCAGGCCTCATTTCCTGTGGGCTGGTCTGTCTTGTCTCTCCTTCCTTTCTCTTCCCTCCTCTTCTCATCTCTTCCCTTCTTCTCCAAGCTCACTTTATCTCTGTGGGGTTCATGTATCCCAGGCTGGACTTGAACTTGAGCTCCTGAGTTTCCTGCTTCCATCTTTCATGTGGAAAGATGGATACCACCATATCAGGCAATATTTGTGAGTTTGTTTGTTTTGAGACAGGATCTTACTATTTAGCCCAGGCTGGTCTTGAAGTCGGAATCCTCCTGCCTTAGTCTTGCTAGTACTGGGATTATAGGCTTGTGCCACTGTGCTTGGATAGCTCTTTGAGTTATCTTTCATACTGGTTCCTCCAAATAACTGTATTAGTCAGAAATGATGGCATCCACCTTCCGTAATACTTGGAAGTCTGGGGAGGGAGAAAACCATTAGAGCCCCTAAGGAGGAGACCAGCCTTGGTAACCCCGTCCCAATACAAAAACAAAAATGAAAATGAACCAATTGTACTAATTCTGCTCTTTTTCTTTCTTCTCACAGAGATCTACTGGGCTCTGCTTCCTGAGTCCTAAGATCAAAGGTGTGTGCTGCCAAGCCTGGCACATCAGGTATTTGTAATCATATCTCTCTCTCTCTCTCTCTCTCTCTCTCTCTCTCTCTCTCTCTCTCTCTCTCTGTGTGTGTGTGTGTGCGTGTGTGTGTAGTGACAAGTTTGGAGTTTTGATTTCTCTAAAAACTACAAATATTATAAGAATATGTTTTCATTTTAACTCCATGTGTGGGACATGGGGCTGCTTCAGATTGTCCAAAGCAGCTGACTATGATCTGCCTCATACTCTAGCAGGGGCGTGGTTTTGCCAACTGTAGTTACTTTCTGGGAATGTGTGACATTTGGAATCGTGGGGACTTTTCAGAGGGTCTATAAATGCTAGGGCCGGGAGAGATGGTGTGGGTTGTTGGTTACAGTTTGGTAAGAAGTGTATGCAAGGAAGAAAGAAGAAACTAGATAACCTGTTTGCAAAGATCAAACTTGCCCCAAGGAACTCAGTGCTCCTAATGAGCAGGAAGTAGTCTAAGGATAATGCTGACCTCCTTTCTCCTCCATTCTTTTTCCTCTCCTATCTAGTGTTAGGGGGTTGAAAGGATGAAAGAAAAGGAGTGGAGAAAGGTGGGAGAAAGAAGAACACACAAAGAAGCCAATGCCTGTGTGCACCGGGCAGAGGCCAGAGGTTGACATTAAGTATTTTTTTTCCATCACTCTCCACCTTACTTTTTGAAACAATGTCTCTCACCGCATTTGGAGAGCAAGACTGGCTGGCTAATGAACTTCCGGGATGCCCTCTGTCTCAGCCTCCCCAGCAGGGAGGCATAGATAAATACTGTTAAGTCTAGCTTTATATGGATGCTGGGAATCTGAACTCAGGCCCTTATGCTTCTGTGGCAGGCACTTTACTCACTGAGCTATTTGTCCAGTTCGAGCTGGCTCTGAATTCATGATATTCTTGTCTCCACTTCCTGAGCGTCTGCCTGTTGGTGTGTGCTGCTCCAGTGGCTCATTATAATCATAATTATAACTGGGCACGGAAGTCAAATAGCTGAGCAGGCCGTGGGCAGGCCCCCTCTTCCTCAGGTCCAGCTTCTCTGAGGAAGGCAGTCAGAGGAAGGCAGAACTCCGCGCTTCCATCTACTTCAGGCAATGAAAGCACTCACACAGATGATGTCACTCCAGCCTTGCAACTAGGAGGAGGGCCTGATTGCTAATAGTTGAAAAAAAATATTATCAAAAGAAGTGTAGTGATTTGTCAAAGGTCAGATCCTGGTGGACTAACTCCTCTTCATACTTACATCTTCTGACTCGGCATCCAGTGCTCAGCCTTGCAACATTAGTCAGCTGACGCAACCAGCCTTGAACTCCACGCGTGGCACCGGGCATGAGGTCAAGGCCAGAGCTCTTTCTCAGCTCAGCTTCCTTCTGTCTAGGAAAACATTTTTCTGGGCTCAGAGGGAGGGGAGGGGGCAAGAGGGAGAGGGTCACAGAGAAATAAGGGATTGGCATCAATTTCCTTTTATTGAGCAACGGTTTCCGCCATCTGGACAGGTGACGTCAGCTGTCTGGATTACAGCCACGGTTCTGTGGTTCAGGCGCCCAGGAAGTAGACTTCCGGCTAGAAGGGCTCTGACCTGGAGGAGGAGCCTCAGCAATTTGCAAAGACAGAAATAACTCCAGGGAAGGTTTCAGTGTAGGGGAAATCAGGTTCAGTGACCAAGAGGAGCTCAGGGGGTCCTTAGTGAAGGGGCAAGAACCTCAGCAAGAGAGGAATCATGTCTTAGTCACAGTCGATTTTCGTGACTAATAGACTCAAGTGCATTGGGAGTGGGTGGAGCAAAGGTAAGCAAAGCCAGGGAGAAAGACATACAAACTGAAGGTAAACACAGACCAGGAACAGAAGCCTGATCCTGACCCTGGAAATCTTTGCAGGGACACTAAATCCTCAAGAGAGTGGAGCTGTGCCCCTGAATAAATAACTTCACTTTTCGAATTTAAAAAGCGAACCTTACAAAGACAACTAAACAACAGATGCATTAATTAAGCAGAAAGCTAAGCTATGCCCAGTCCCCAGGCCTGGTTCCTGAGCCAGCTTTCTCACCCTGACCCTTCCAATTTTCTCTCTTGTGGTCCTCACAGTGATGGCGGGAGGGAAGAAATAGATGTCTTTATTTACTTACCTTTTTTTTTTTCTTTCTTGAGACAAAGAGTTGCCTTGTAGTCCAAGCTAGCCTCAAGCTCACACCAATCCTCCTGCCTCTGCTTTGCAAATGGTAGTATTACAGGTGCCAGCACCATTCCAACCTTAGTGTTTTAATGCAGGAAAGCATGGGTAAGCATACAGTTGAGTGGCATTAAGCCGGTGCCACCCTCAGCAGACTCCACTTTGAGCTATTACAGTTCCTCACTCAGAACCCTAAACATGCTAGCCCAGAGCCCTGTCACTGAGTAATATCCAGAATCTTTTTTTAATTTAAAAATTATTTATTTTTATTTTATACATATGGGTGTCTTCTTGCTTGCATATATACGTGTGTGCATGGTGCTCAGGAGGTCAGAGAAGGTCTCAGATCCCTTGGTGTTACAGTTGGTTGTGAACTGCCCTATGGTACTGGGACTCAAAACTCTGGAAGAGCCGGGCAGTGGTGGCGCATGCCTTTAATCCCAGCACTTGGGAGGCAGAGACAGGCAGATTTCTGAGTTCGAGGCCAGCCTGGTCTACCGAGTGAGTTCCAGGACAGCCAGGGCTACACAGAGAAACCCTGTCTCGAAAAACCAAAAAAAAAACAAAAACAAAAAAACCCAAAAAAACTCTGGAAGAGCAAACCAGTGCTCGTAAGCTAAGCCACCGCTCCAGCACCACCCTTTTAACCCTTTATTTTGAAGGAGGGTCTCATTAAATTGGCAAGCCTCCAGCCTCAGCTTCCCAGGTGCTGGGAGAATTGCCATATGATATTGTGACAATTTGCTCTTTTGTTTGCTTGTGTCTTTAAAAGATTTATTTTTATTTATGTGTAGGTACGTCCACATGTGTGCAGGTGCAAGAAGAAGCCAGAAGCGGGCATTGGATCCCCTGAAGCTGCAGGTGGATGTGAGCTGCCCAGTGTGGGTGCTAGGAACTGAACTCAGGTCTCTGGCAGAGTAGCAGGAGGTGTTAACTATGGAGCCTGACAAAGCCCCCCCCCCCCCCCAATTTGTCCTTATAGAGGGTAAGTGAAGTTTGAAAAATAGAGTAGCCGTTGTAGATTATAGCCATTGCCACAACTGACTTTAGAACATTTTTTATTCTCCTTAAAAGGCCATATACAGAGTTGAGTGGGATGGCACATACATGCAATGCAATCCCAGTACTTGAGAAGCTGAGGCAGGAGGATTGTTCTGAGTTGGAGGCCAGCCTGAGGTACATGAACAAAAAATGGCTATACAGAGTCACAGGAGCTTTTTCACAAGCCCTTTCTTCTCCAGCCCCGGCAACCCCCTTTGTCTCTACAGATCTGTGCATTCAGGATGTTTCAGGGTTCATCCGTGTTAGACTGTGTGTCCTTTCTCTCCTGCTCACTGTGTGGCTCTACCACGCCTTCATCTGCCCATCCCTTCTGGTGACAGTTCATCTTCACAGTCAACTGGACTGGGTTAACCTGACCGTGAGAACACACCTCTGGATGTGTTCAGGAAGGGCTCAGTGAGGAGGAATATGGCCTGAAAATGAAGAGCACTATCCTGTGGGCTGGTCCCAGCCTGAATGCAAGAGACATTGAGCAGAGCGGTGGAATTCCTGTCTGCTTCCTGACTACAGACTGACACAACAGGACAGGCACTGCGTGCCCATGCCACCTTGTCTTGTCTGCCAGGATGAGCTGTATGATGTCACATTTTAGCTACCATGAAGAACACCCATTGCTCTGGGCCATCCTACAGACTTTGAGTGAAACACGTTTGCTTGTCTTGGGTGGAGACATGGTGTTTCTAGGTTGCATTAGATCACATGTTTGTTTCAGGTTCAGCCTTTTGAGGAAATCCCAGTTTTCAGAATTCTCTACTTAATATTCCCACCAGCAATGGGGATGATTCGACTTTCCTAGCCCGTCCTCCTTCCCCTCACCCTCTGGTCTCAGAATGTAGCCCAGGCTGGCCTGTAACTTGTGATCCTCCCTGCCTCAGTCTCCCAAGTAACTGGATGATAGGCACCAGCCATAATGTTCAGTTTCTCCTTTTTGTAGATTGATATAGTTGAGCCAGGTGTGGTGACACACACCTGTAATCCCAGTCCTTGAGAGGTAGAGACAGGAGGAGAGATAGTCCAAGGACAGACTTAGCTACATAGTGAGTTCAAGGCCAGTCTTGGCTACATGAAATCCAGTCTCAAAAATAAACAGAGGTATTTGTGTTTTTCATTGATTTGTAAGGAAGGATCCTTTCTTTTTTTCTTCATTTGTTCTTTCTTTGTTTCCTTCTTTGTTTCTTTGTTTCTTTCTTCCTTTCTTATTTAATGTCTATGAGTGTTTTGCCTATGAGTATGTACCGGCATCACATGCATGCAGTATCCACAGAACCCCAAAGAGGGCTGGCGTTACCTATGGTTGTGTGCCTCCACGTGAGTGCTGGGAACCAAATCCAGGTCTTCAGCAAAATTCACAAGCGCTTCTGTTTTTTTTTGTTTGTTTGTTTGTTTGTTTGTTTGTTTTGGTTTGGTTTTTTTTTTTTGTTTTTCGAGACAGGGTTTCTCTGTGTAGCCCTGGCTGTCCTGGAACTCACTCTGTAGACCAGGCTGGCCTCGAACTCAGAAATTCACCTGCCCCTGCCTCCCAAGTGCTGGGATTAAAGGCTTGTGCCACCACTGCCTGGTTTAAAATGCTTGTTTTATGTATTCTTTTGAGATAGACTATTGCTCTGTAGCTCTGTGTGGCCTAGAACTCACTGTGTAGCCCAGGCTGGCCTCAAACTTGCAGCGACCCTCCTGCCTCTGTCTCCTGAACGCTGGAATCGTAGGTGTGAGGTACCTTTTAAGGATCATCTCTAAGCTGATCTCTAACATAAATTTTCCGTCTCTTTTTTTCTTGCTCTATCTCCCCAGTTGCTTAAGGTTATACTATACACATGAGCTACGTTTAGTAAATACAGGAGCGTTGGAGACTCAGCCAAGTAAAACATTTATGTGGGTCAGGCAGCTGGAAAATGTCACATATAGCTCAAATCCAGTTCTTTCTTCTTCTGGAGGTAAGATCTCATGTACCCCAGGCTGGCCTCAAAATCCTTATGTATCTGAAGATGACTTTGAACTGACAGTCCTCCTGACTGTACTCCCAGGTGCTGGCCTTACAGATGTGTACCACTATGCGTGTCTTAGTTAGGGTTTTACTGCTGTGAGCAGACCCACGTCCAAGGCAACTCTTATAAGGACAACATTTAATTGGGGCTGGCTTACAGGTTCAGAGGTTTAGAACCATATATTTTATATTTTTTCTTTCTCAGCTTGCTACACTTGTTCAAAATGCTCTTCCTGAGAGTCAACTAGAGAGCAAAGTCTATGATTGGCATTTCTGAGACTTCCTTTGTCAATGCAATTAATCTGAGTCTTGTCACCTTAGCCTCAGGCAGACTCTTTCAACAAGGGCAAAAAGTAGCCACATTCTTCACCAAAATACCACAAAAACAGTCTCTAGGCCACATACTGAAATTCTTCACCCGAACCTCTTGGGCCAAGTCTGCACAATTCAAAATCACTCTCAGTAAGAAAGTCTTCCATATTCCTACTAGGATGGCTCATTAAGCCCCACTTAAAGCATTCCATGGCTTTCCAAATCCAAAGTCCCCAAATCCACATTCTTCCAAACAAAAACATGGTCAGGCCTATCACAGCAATACCCCAGTTGCTGGTACCAACTTCTATCTTAGGGTTTTACTGTTGTGAACAGACACCATGACCAAGGCAACTCTTGTAAGGACAATATTTAATTGGGGCTGGCTTATAGGTTCAGAGATTCAGTCCATTATTATCTTCAAGGTGGGAGCATGGCAGCATCCAGGCAGGCGTGGTGCAGGAGGAGCTGAGAGTTCTACATCTTCATCTGAAGGCTGCTAGCAGAATACTGACTTCCAGGCAGCTAGGAGGAGGGTCTTAAAGCCCACACCCACAGTGACATACCTACTCCAACAAGGCCACACCTCCTAATAGTGCCACTCCCTGGACCAATCATATACAAACCGTCACAATGCCCGTTTTATGTGGTACTGGAAATGTAACCCAGGGCTTTCTGCATTCTAATTGGCCACACTATCCACTAAGTCCCAGTCTCAGTCCTCATTTTGACTAAAAGCTCCTGTACATTAAAATTTCTGTTGCTTTCTTATGATACCAAAACCCCTTTGCCACAAGATTGGATCTCCCCCCAAACCCTGTCTTCTGTCTCTTGATGTCTATCAAGGCAGAGATTCCCTCTTGGTGAGCAACAAGACTCCTGTCCTTTTCTGACTCCTCCTCCATCCCAGCCTGTGAGACGAAGCTTCCTTGTATGGTTGTTGCTGGAAGGTTCTTCTAGATGTCTGACCAGAGCTCAGTGTTCTACATAGTCTGCCATAAATCCCTGTGTCTGACAGGCCTTGGTTTGCTACCATGCCATTCAAGGTATGCAGACAGCTTTGAGGGCTCTGCCAGGCCTGAGCAGAGGCCTTGGGTAAGCCGACACCCTGCTTCTGCCTGTGGCACGATGTGTGTCCGTTTTTGGACACAGTTTCTCTGGGCTCTGAGAAGAGTGAAGCCAGGTCACATCAACTGCAGCTGTAAAAAGACTGAACAGCCGGGCCTGGTGGGATACACCCATAATTTCAGCACTGGAGATATAGAGGCAGGAGGATAGATCCAAGGCTGTGTGTGTGTGTGTGTGTGTGTGTGTGTTTTCAGGATCAAGCAGGGAGAACAGAGGAAACCTGTGGGAGTTGGTTCTTGCCTCTCACGGTGTGGGCACGGAGGACTGAACTGCAGTCATCCGACTTGGTGCCAGGTGCCTCCACCTGCTGAGTCATCAAGCCAGGGGAAAATTAGTCTTTCATGAATTTTATCTCTTAGAATGAGGGTGAGGAACAATCTTGAAAGAAAAAAAAGTTTTGCTTAGAAAAATGAAAAGCAGGTAGCGCATGCCTTTAATCCCAGCACTCAGGTGGCAGGGGCAGGAGGGTCTCTGTAAATTCTAGGCCAACCTGGTCTACATTGTAAGCAAGTTTCAGGCCACTTGGGGCTACCTAGAGATCCTGTCTTTTAAAATAAACATCTCTGCTCCTCAAAGATGTTCTCCTGCTACCTTGCCAGGGCTGAGGTCCACTCTTCACATCAGACTTTTGGAGAGTAGTTGCTTACACTCCAAGTAAGTTAGGCAAGGCTGGGAGCTCACAGCAGCTGAGCTGACTATGGTCTTCAAGTCATTTTCAGAGTGCTCCTACAGGTAGTTTTATCAACCCAATTTGTCAGAGAAGGCAGCTGGAATTTGCTTAAAGTCATAGGCATTTGAGCTTGGGCTTTCCTGTATCCTCAAAGTTCACACTGAATGTGTGTGTGTGTGTGTGTGTGTGTGTGTGTGTGTGTGTGTGTGTGTGTAGACAGGTGACGGTCAGAAGTCAACTCAGGTGTTGTTCCTCAGGAGTGGGACAGGGTCTCTCTTTGGGACCTGGGGCACACAGATCAGGTGAGGCTGCCTGACCAGCAAGCCCAAGGGATCTTCTGTCTCTATCTTTCCAGTACTAGGTTTAAAGTTCATGTGGCTCACCCTGGCTATTACTGTGGGTGGTGGGGATTGAACTGGGGTCTCCGTGTTTGTGTGACAAACACCTTACTGGGAGTGCACCAGCTCCCCAGTCTGAAGTTCACACTCTTTCTAAGGCCCAGCATTCTAGCATAATAGCCCCTTTCCTCTAGTCAGTTCCAGAGGGTCTGTTACTTATTTTGTCAAGAGGGAGCCAGCTCAGACCAGCTAGTAAGTGGATTGTTTATACAATAGGGACCAGTGAATGAGGGGTCTCTTTCTCCCCCACATGCTGATTTGCCAATACATCATGAGTTTTTCTCTGGGACTGTAAGGACTCTTAACAGAGCCTTGACTCTTTGACCCGGATGAGCTCATGAGGACAGGACCCACACCTGTGATCCCACACAGCTAGTTGCAGACTAGGATAGACATCTGCTGGGAAGGGAGGGAGGCTGTAAAACACTTGAACAGAGTCCCAGTGCTTTTAGTCATAGGAACTTCCTAATGAACCTTTTCATTAGGGTCTGTCTGTCATTCAGAAGTGGCTGGGGAAAAGCTATTCGGGAAGCAACTAGAAAGGTGACCCTGTATTGGGGGTGCACAACACAGGCAGGGGTGACATCCTCTTCTGAGGAATGACTGTAGATCAAAGCCTCTATCCAGGAGCACACTCAATGTCCTTTCTGTCTGCCAGCTAGTACCCCTGCTGTGACAGGATTCCCCAGATCACCAGAGGCTACAGGATCTGTGGAGAGCAGAGCCCAAGGGCTCTTAACCTCGAGTTGCCAGCGGTTGGGGAGTGCAGATGGGCAACTCCTGGTCAGTATGGATACTGTACAGAGGTATAGACCTCCTGTTGTGGGGGGCCAGGGAGGGAGCCTCTCTCTGTGGAGGGCAAGCCAGGTTCACACTGTGACAGGGCCCCAGAGGTTCTCCAGACCTTTGTTTGCTTCAGCTAAAAAGCAAATTCAGTTTTTTAATGAATATACACTATTTAACATGTAAATGTCCTCAGTTTGTGTGAATGTGTGGGTGCCACATGCATAGAGAGGGACAGAGGACAACTTCTGGGGCTTGATTCTCCCCCTTCACCATGTGGGGTGCAGGAGTTGAACTCTGACTTGACGGTAGGCAATTCTACCTAATGAGTGGCCCTGGCTTTTGTTCTGAGACAGGGTCTTGCTATGTAGCCCAGGGTGGCCTAGAACTTTTGGGCAATTCTCCCGCCTCTGCCTTCTGAGTGCTGGGATCAGAGTTTCATGTCACCATGCCTACCTGGCTCTCCCTGACTCTCTATGCACAGCGATTCTGCAGGTATCCGGAACACCTAAGTAGCCTGTTCTTCAAGGCTCCAGAGAAGGGCTGCTAAAGTGAAAACAGCAGCTAAACAAGCGATATGTTTCACAGGTCAGCCCACAGGCGTGGCAGGGACTGCTGTTCCTTGCTCCTGGCAGGGATCTCCCAACCTCCTCTCCCACCCACCATGTGGACTAGGGTAGATAGTGACGCACGAGGAGCTCCCAGCCTGCAGACCCAGTGCTCTCCTTCCCAGATCCTTCCTATCTTATCCTAGATATGTGACCTCGGCTTACAGTGTATGCAAAAGGGCCATCACTGCCTCCAGGTCACCCCCACACAGTAGGAGGTAGAGTGGGGTGCAGTCACTCACTGAAGGGTTGCTGACTCTCTCGAGATGGTCTTCAGGTAGCCCCCAGATTGGATGAGGGTGCCAGAGCTGTGAGGCTGATGTGACATTTAGGATTATTGGTCTCATCTGCAGGGCAGTACTGCATTCTTCATGGTATGGCCTTGGGCAGAGGTGGGCAGGGACAGACCTCTCTGGGGAAGAAAGTGTGCTGTGCCTCTGGTGTTCATTTACCCTGTTGGGCAGAAGCAGATAAAGAGCCTGGTGTCTGCACTCTACCCCTGCACCACCCACCCACCCCTCCCATCTGTTACCCAACCAAGGCTGACTAACTTTTTCTAGGGTGCCAGGTGCTTCAATGAGACACTGAAGACAGCAATAAACAATACATTAATACAGCTCTTTGGAGGTCACAGGAGGGGACTTTGAAGCCCAAAATGTGCTACAAAAGATGGTGCAGGGCCTGTAAGGAAGCTCCAAGTTTCATCTGGGTGACAAGCAGTGACTGTTTTTTTGTTGTTGTTGTTTTGTTTTGTTTTTTCGAGACAAGGTTTCTCTGTGTAGCCCTGGCTGTCCTGGAACTCACTCTGTAGACCAGACTGGCCTCGAACTCAGAAATCCACCTACCTCTGCCTCCCAAGTGCTGGGATTAAAGGCGTGCGCCACCACTGCCCGGCAAGCAGTGACTGTTAAAGATGACATCATCCAGGTAACTAGAGGAACAAGGATCCAGCATGTAAAGAACCAGGACTATGGGTGTTTTAGTGGTGACCGTAGCTGGCATGGGACAGACCCTGCTATGTTCAGCTGAAGGGATCTCACAACCATCTGTAATGAGATCCGATTCCCTCTTGTGGTGTGTCTGAAGACAGTGACAGTGAGTGTACTCACATACATAAATAATTTTTTAAACAAGTGTATAATGTGTTGTAGTTAAATTTATTTTAGCTTTATTTAATGTATGTGTACAAGTGGTTTGCCTGTACCACTGTGCCACATTTATGCAGTGCGAGAGGAGGCCAGAAGAGGGCGCTGGATCCCTGGAACTGGAGTTCTAGACATTTGTGAGTTACCTTGTAGGTGCTGGGAATTGAACCCAGGTCCTGTGCAAGTATTTTGTTTGTTTGTTTGTTTGTTTGTTTGAGACAGGGTCTCTATGTAGTCCTGGTTGTCCCTGAATTTACTATATAGATCAGGCTGGCCTCAAACTCAGAGAGATCCACTTGTCTCTGCCTCCCAAGTGCTGGGACTAAAGATGTGAGCCACCAAGCTAGTTCAACAAATGCCATCTCTCTGGGCCCCAGGCAGGTGTGCTGTAATTGAAAGTTCCCTCCCTGCTCAAACTCAGCTTCACAAACCCTTTGTGTCCTTTGTGGCCCGTGTGTAATGAGGGAGATTAAGGAGACATGCTTCATTAGGGTAACCAACCAGCTCTGACACAGTCTCCTCACAGGCTTTGACTAAGAGTCATCACTTCCTGGGTACTACCTCCCTTCTGCAAGCCTCTGCTCTCTCTGAATGCTAAATGCTGTTTCCTCTGAGAAGAGGTAACGTATAGAACTGAGCATGTGACTAGCGGCTGAGTGCCTACCTCTTGTGAGCAAGGCCCTGGGAATGATGTCCAGCCCTTGGGAAAAAGAAAAAGAAAAAGCAAGGTACATACACTGTTCAGAATATTAGAGTCAGTAACTATTGCCTTTGTTATTTGTCTTTATCAAATCTGTATCCCAAACAACTTTGGTAGGTACAAGGGAAGGCATACATATGGTAAGTCTGGATGTCATCAACAGAGGACACTGGTAAATCAGGGAAGAAGGGAACCGAGGTTGTGTGCATTGCTAATAAGAGATGTGCTCTGTAGAAATGACTCTAGAGTCTGCTACTGAGATGGGCTCTGTGCTTATCGGGTTAACTCCCTTCAACTGTTCAACCCCACCCTGGGTGTGTGTGTGTGTGTGTGTGTGTGTGTGTGTGTGTGTGTGTGTGTGTGTGTGTGTGTTTGACAAGATACAGTCTGGCCTCAAAACCACTATGTAGTGGGCAGTGGTTAATCCCAGCACTTGGGAGGCAGAGGCAGGCAGATTTCTGAGTTCGAGGCCAGCCTGGTCTATAGAGTGAGTTCCAGGACAGCCAGGGCTACACAGAGACACCCTGTCTCGAAGAAAAAAAAAAGAAAGAAAGAAAATAGAAAAAAAAAAAAAAAACCCACTATGTAGGCAAGACTGGTCTTGGCCTCCTGGTCCTGCAGCCTGCACCTCCTAAGTGCTGGGATGACAGGCATGCTCCATCATGCCCTCTTCATAACAACCAAGTTCGGACTCCTCTAGCCCTGAAGCCCATTTGTATGATTTTGGATGCTAGGTCCTGAAATGCAAGAGAAGTTGATGCCTACTGATTCATAGGCCATGCTCCAGGAAGAAAAGCTGACCGGAGCTCAACCTTCCTAAGAGCCTGGAAGAGCACTTAACTCTACAGGTCTTCTGGTTTTTTTTTCTGACTGTGTTTATGCTGTTTCCTGTTTGTGTTTCCTGACCACATGTTAACCACAGTCCCTCCTTTCTCTCGAGTTCCACATCTTACTCTGAGGATTGTTTGAGCTCAGTAGAAACAGTTCCTGAGGCAGTTTTTCAAGTCTCTTTACAAATGCCCGCATTTATCACGGGATGATGGAGTTCGGGCCTCCATCAAGATCAAAATGTTCTTTAGTTTACATTAATTCACAATCCCTAAGGACCACTGTCTTCTCTGGTCTCCCTATGCTCTGGTTACAGTTTTAGCAACGGCTGTGTCAACTCAAAACAATGCTTCTGTTCTTGGAGACAGTTTACTCTAGGTCAAATACAAGGGATCATTGCCCAGAGCATGGGATCAGGTGACAAAAATGATGTATTCTAGCCGGGCAGTGGTGGCGCAGCCTTTAATCCCAGCACTTGGGAGGCAGAGACAGGCAGATTTCTGAGTTCGAGGCCAGCCTGGTCTACAGAGTGAGTTCCAGGACAGCCAGGGCTACACAGAGAAACCCTGTCTCAGAAAACCAAAAAAAATAAAAAATAAAAAATAATAATAATAAATAAATAAATAAAAGATGTATTCTATGAGGAACAGATTTTTGATCTTTAATAGTCACAAAATAAAAGAAAGGCTTTAGGGAACACTTTGGTCACACTGGTGGGGACACCTGGTAGGTGGGTTCCAGCTGAGTTGGGGAGTCTCTGCTGTGGGTGATATCAGATAGCAGAAGAGATCCATGGCTTGCTTAGCTTGGCCAGTGGTCTGCCAAATTCTGGAAGAGTCGCCTGCTAAGCCTTTCAGGTGTCAGGCCAGATCTAGGGATTGGCAGTTAATGGCTTTTAAAGACACTAGAGACTGACCAAAGGCCACTTTGGCTGTGAATTTGCAGCAGTCCAGTCTACATTCTGGTCAGTTGGTGGGCCCACACTATCTTCAGGCAGGCTCAACTTCGGAGAACTGTAGGTCACAGCATTTGGGGGGTGTAGGTTCCACAAAGAAGCAAAGTATTTTTTTAAGGTTTATTTATTTTATTTTTGGATATTTGCTTTATTTACATTTCAAATGTTTTCCCCTTTCCAGGTCTCCTCTTTGGAAACCCTCTATCCCATCCCCCCTCCCCCTGCCTCTATGAGGGTATTCCCCCACCCACCCACCCACTCCCGTCTTCCCTCCCTGGCATTCCCCTATACTGGGGCATCTAACACCCTCAGGCCCAAGGGCCTCTCCTCTCCCTGATGGCCAACAAGGCCCTCCTCTGCCACATATGTGACCAGCACCATGGGTCCCTCCATGTGTATTCTTTGGTTGGTGGTCCAGTCTCTGGGAGCACCAGGGGGCCTGACCAGTTGACCCTGTTGCTCCCTCCCCATGGGGCAGCAAACTCCCTCAGCTTCTTCAGTCCCTTCTCCAGTTCCTCCATCTGGGACCCCATGCTCAGTCCAATGGTTGGCTGTGAGCATCCGCCTCTGTATTTGCCAGGCTCTGCCTCAGTCTCTCTGGAGACAGCTTATCATGCTTCCATCAGCAAGCACTGATGTTGGCTGGATATGGGATGTAAAGAACTCAAGAAGTTAGACTCCAGAGAACCAAATAACCTTATTAAAAAATGGAGAACAGATCTAAACAGAGAATTCTCAACTGAAGAAACTGGAAGGGCTGAGAAGCACCTAAAGAAATGTTCAGCATCCTTAGTCATCAGGGAAATACAAATCAAAACAAACCTGCGATTCCACCTCACACCAATCAGAATGGCTAAGATCAAAAACTCAGGTGACAGCAGATGCTAGCGAGGATGTGGAGAAAGAGGAACACTCCTCCATTGTTGGTGGGATTGCAAGCTGGTACAACCACTCTGGAAATCAGTTTGGTGGACTCTCAGAAAATTGGACATAATACTACCTGAGGACCCAGCTATACCTCTCCTGGGCATATACCCAGAAGATGCTCCAACATGTAATAAGGACACATGCTCCACTATGTTCATAACAGCCATATTTATAATAGCCAGAAGCTGGAAACAACCCAGATGTCCCTCATCAGAGGAATGGATACAGAAAATGTGGTATATTTACACAATGGAGTACTATTCAGCTATTAAAAACAATGACTTCATGAAATTCACAGGCAAATGGATGGAACTTGAAAATATCATCCTGAGCGAGGTAACTCAGTCACAAAAGAACGAACACGGTATGTACTCACTGATAAGTGGATATTAGGCCAAAAGTTCAGAATACCCAAGATTCAATTCACAGACCGTATGAAGCCTAAGAAGAAGGAAGATCAAAATGTGGATGCTTCAGTGTTTCTTAGAAGGGGGAACAAAATACTCACAGGGGAAAATATGGAGATGAAGAAAATATGGATCAGAGACTGAAGGAAAGGCCATCCAGAGACTGCCCCCCCCATACATCCCACATATTTATTTTATTTTTTTACTTTATGTGTATGAGAGTTGAGCCTGCATGTATGTCTGTGCACTACTTATGTACCTGAAGCCTACAGAAGCTAACAGAGGGCTTCAGATCCCCTGGAATGGAGTTCCAGGAGGTTGTGAGCCACTGTATAGGTGCTGAGAACCAAACTCGAGTGCTCTTAACAATGGAGCCATCGAAGCAAAGGCTTTTAAAAAGTTGTTTCTCAGCTGAGTGAGGTGTTGCAGGCCTGTATAGACCAGCACAGGAGATGCTGAGGTAGGAAGACCGAGTCGAGGTTCAGTCTGGAGTACGCAGCAAGACTCTATGAAAAATTAAAAAGGTGTGGTTCCACGTGAATTTAGTCCAGCCCTTGGGAGGCAAAGGCAGATAGGTCTCTGAGTGATTTCAAGGGTGGCCAGGGTTACCCAGTGAGACGCTGTCTCAAAAGGGAAAAAAAAAAAGGGGCCTATGAATTCTTACTTGGGTGTGTCTCCTTGCTACGGATATCTAGCCCAGTAAGTATGTGACTTTGGAAATTTGACATTTCTGTTTGCTTCAGCGTCTCTGAAGACCTCAGTGAACCCATTAGTGTTTAGGTAGGAACAGAACTTCCTGGCTGGGCATGCATGCTTGAGAGATTTGACCATTAAGTTCCTCAAAGCAGGTGTTCTGGCCTCCTCGGTTCTGGGATCACAGTGCTCAGAACTTAGGTGGCTCTGTGCCTCAGTCTCGCTTCAGTGACTCCTAGATGTGATTGCTTTTGGTACTGAGGTTAAGAACTGTTGCTAACTATAGAAGCAGGTCCTGTGTGTGTGTGTGTGTGTGTGTGTGTGTGTGTGTGTGTGTAGATCAGAGGACAATATGCAGGAGTCGGTTCTCTCCTTGTGGGTCCCACCCTGTGGGTCCCTCAAATCAAACCCAAGGTTTTGGTCTTGGAAATCTTTATCTTCTGAACCACCTGGGCTGTAGCATAGGTGGAGGTAAGACATCATCTCTAGGCTTTCTGACTGAGGAATGTTGTGTCCTGAACAAGGTGTATCTGTTTAAAATGGAGTCCCTGGCCAGGTAAGGCTGCAATCCTAGCTATCCAGGAGGCTGAGGCCAAGAGGATTAGCTGAGGCCAGCCTGGGAAACAGGACAGAATTACCAGGGTTACTACATACCCTTAATCCCAGCAAGCAGATGCCTGGGAACTCCAGGCCAGCCTAGACCACAAGGTGAGAGAGATCCTGACAACCTTCTCATCAAAAAGAGAGAAAGGTAAGAAGAGGTAGGGGAGGCAGGTATACCACAGTTTACAGTTACTCTAGAGGGGACAGAACTGGTGGTTTTATAGCATTTAGTCCCTTTGTTTGGTTTGGAGTAGGCTTTTTTGTTTGTTTGTTTGTTTGTTTGTTTGTTTGTTTGAGATAATCTCATGCAACCCAGGCTGACCTCAGACTCACTGTGTAGCTAAGGATGACCTCAAACCCCTGAATCTCTTGCTTGTGCTTCCTGAGTGCTGGGGTTAGTAATGTTTGGCACCAGGCCTGTATGTGGGGTTGGGGTGGGGAGAATCAAACCTAGGTCTTTGGGCAAGCTAAGGAAATACTTTACCAACCGAGCAAGACTCCCAGCTTGGTTTTTTGAGACAGGATCTCACCTGGTCGTCCATACTGGCCTTGAATTCTTGGTGATTCTCCTGCCTCAGCCTCCTGTAATGCAGGGATTATAGGTATAGGCTACCCTGTCAGCTCCAGTTCTCTTTTGTCTCTTGCAGCTTCCTGGTCTGAATTCTGCCAACTCTGACTCTAGGTACTGTGTAGCACAGTCCCCCATCCACCGATCTCATGTCAGTTGCAAACACTATCCAGAGGCAGGAGCAGATGGAGTCTTGGTGCTTACCTTCCTGAGCCGCCTCAGAGATAGCCTGTGTGTGTTGGTGTACAATCACCAGCGGATCTATTAGGTCCCTAGGGCCTGTAAGATTGTGACATAGACATTCTGTAGCTTCTCTTTTCGCTTGCACGGTGTGCCCCATCTGTACATAAAATCACTTCATCTAAGATGGAGGTCCCTTCCTCCAGACACGGCAGCAGGACTCATGTTGAACTTACAAAAACAACTGCGTGTATCTCCCATCTGTCATTCTCCTAAGGAACATCCCCGTTCCCAGACACACCAGCATGTTTGGTATCTTAAATAATTACACACAATTTGATCGAATTCTCAGGCTGTCCTTGAACTCTGAAAGTCCCGGGATCAGCCTCCTCAGTAACTGGGAGTATAGGCAGACCCCACTGTTGTGTTTTATAAAAAAAGAAAGAGCCAGAATATGTTTGGTAGAGGCAAAGAATAGTGAGGTGGAAGGGGGTGCCTCTGTGGGCCCATGCTGAGGCAGCCCTTCCTCCTGAGGTACCAGCCAAACAGTATGGATAAGAGTTTGGGGCATGGGGAGAGGAGTCGAGGAGGGAGTAGAGACAGAGAAAGGCAGAGAGAGAGAGAGAGAGAGAGGAGTCAGGCTAGGGACACGTGGAGAGAGATGGGGGAAGGGGATGGGGAGAGAAGGGACAGAGAGGGTGAGAAAGTAAGGGGGGGCAAACAGCCCCTTTTATAGTGAGTCAGGCTTACCTGGCTCTTGCCGGGTAACTGTGGGGCGGAGCCTAGAAGGAATGCTCACGCGCACAGATATGGATCCTTACCAGACAGGGTTCCATTGTGTAGCTGCGAATGGCCTGGGACTCACTATGCAGATCAGGCTGGCTTCGAACTTGCAGAGATCCACCTGCCTCTAACTCAGAGTGCTGGGACTAAACATGTGCACCACCACACATCTAGCTTTGCCAGAGATTTTTTTAAAGTAGAAGTAATATTGCTTTGAAAGGGTATGTATCTGTATCTGTGCTAATTATTGCCATTCCTCCAGCGGGTTATCTCTTTTGCATCCCCAGGGATGATTCCTGGAGACCTGGTCCCCACAGCTTTGTTAGTCCCTCATGCCGACGGGCTTTGGTTTCTTTCCAGTCTGATAGGAGCGCATGCCATAGCATTTGCATTTATTAGAAACAACATTTAACATTGTTTTTTTTTTTTTTTTTTTTTTTTTTTTTTTTTTGGTTTTTCAAGACAGGGTTTCTCTGTGTAGCCCTGGCTGTCTTGGAACTCACTCTGTAGACCAGGCTGGCCTCGAACTCAGAAATCCACCTGCCTCTGCCTCCCAAGTGCTGGGATTAAAGGCCTGCACCACCACTGCCCGGCCTTAACGTTGTTTTTGCATTTCATTATGGGAATGTTTGTTTGTGTCTTTACTTTTCAAAGCTGTACGTATGTCAGGGACCTTAGCTGTTTGTCTGTGATGTCTGCTGTACTCATATCACTGTGTTTGTGGAATGCTTCTAGGTTTTTGCTTTTATATGGGGTGACTTAGTCAGGGTTTCTAATTCCTACACAAATATCATGACCAAGAAGCAAGTTGGGGAGGAAAGGGTTTATTCGGCTTACATTTCCACCCTGCTGTTCATCACCCAAGGAAGTCAGGACTGGAACTCAAGCAGGTCAGGAAGCAGGAGCTGATAGAGACGCCATGGAGGAATGTTACTTGCTGGCTTGCTTCTCCTGGCTTGCTCAACCTGCTTTCTTATAGATCCCAAGACTACTAGCCCAGGGATGGTACCACTCACAAGGGGTCCTCCTCCCTTGATCACTAACTGAGAAAATGCCTTAACACTGGATCTCACCTGAAACTCCTTTCTCTGTGATAACTCCAGCTTGTGTCAAGTTGACACAAAACCAGCCAGTACATGGGGGGATCCTAGGATTGATATGGTGACACAACTGGAACTTATTTCAGCTTGTGTATGAGAGGCAAGGGATTTACCCTGAACTATGTCCCTTGAACATTACCTGATTTTGTTTCTAAAATGTTATGTGTAAGGAGGCTGGAAAGACAGTTCAGGGATTAAGAACACGTATTGTATCGTTCTTGCAGGGGACTCGTGTTTGGTTCCTTTCTGTGCCAAGTGGCTCATGACTCCTGTACCCCTAACTCGAGGAGATCTATACCCCTAGCCTTCTCAGGCACCTCCATATACATATGTATACACATATACACAATGAAAAAAAATTGATGATGTTTTTGAGGGTCTCTCTGTGTAGCCCTGGCTGTCCTGGAACTCATTCTGTAGACCAGGTTGGCCTTAAATTCATAGAGATCTGCCTGCCTCTGCCTCCTGAGCACTGAGATTAAAGACAGGCACCACTACTGCTCCGCAAAAATTTTATGTAGTCCAATTTATTAGGGCCACAGCTATAGCTTAGTGGCAGATTGCTTGCCTAGTACATATGAGGCCCTTGGTTCAATCCCCAGTACAACAAAACAAGCCAGCAAATAAATCCAGTGTCTCAGTGTTCCCCCTCAAGGCTTCTTTCAACTATGGCTGTGAAAATCTCCTTTCCAGGTTGTGTGGAAATCCACTTCTTAATAAGAAACAACCCTTTTGTATACTACAATAAGCTAATTAAACTTTATCTTTTTCCATCAGAGTCCCGACCAAGTTTGATTTGTGGCTCTTTCCCTCCTCCCCTCGGCTTCAGTTTCCCTGGACAAGATCTTCTTGTCCTGGTTGGGCTGAAACTGGACCTCAGTCAAAATCAACAGGAGTCTGATTCCCTGCACTTGGTTCCATGTTGCTGTCTGTTTTTCTTTCCTGGACTCTTTGCATTTTCTGCTTAGTGTTTTTCCAGCAGTTCAAAGGTGTTCGGGCATGAGGAAGACACTGAAGATCCATGCAGGGAGTGACTCTAGCTGGGGCAGACCCTGAAGGCCAGGAATCTCTCCTCTGTTTGTAGATGGGGTGAGTTGGGGGATTTCTAGAAGAAGGAGGTTTAAAGCCTCTCTCTCTCTCTCTCTCTCTCTCTCTCTCTCTCTCTCTCTCTCTCTCTCCCTCCCTCCCTCCTTCCCCCCACCCCCCCATAGTTCTCAAGCTGGCCTCAAACTTGGTATGTAGCTGAAGTGACCTTTAACTCCTGATTATTCTGCCTCTACTCTTGGATGCTGGGATTATAGGCATGAACCATCATCCCCGTTTTATGTGACACCAGGGATTGAACCCAGAGACTTGTGCATGCTAGATGAGCCATGTACTACTCAGCCTGAGTGTTACAAAAAGTACATCAAAGTCAAGCATAGTAATGTTTACGTCTAATCTCAGCATGGGGAGGCAGAGGCAGGAGGATCAGCAGTTCAATGTCTTTCTCAGGTACATAGTAAGTTTAAAGCTAGACTGCAATATAAGAGCTCGTCTCAAAAAAACAAAAACAAAACAAAACAAAAACAAAAACAAAATCACAACTAACCACCAAATCATCTATTCTTGTCTGTTGGCCGGCTAGGGTTATTTCCAGAAAGGAATAGATGTGCAGAGATAAAGCCACACAATTGGTAAGTGGTGTTGGAGTCTGTAGGACATGAAATTCCAGGCCTCATTGGAAGTCCTACAGCGGCCCAATCCTCTGACTTATGATCTCACTCCGATGACTCTGTTGATGAGCTCAGCTCGGATGTGGGCACTAAGGTTGGTTCTGACTCATCAGTGACCACCCTGGGCTGTAAGGACCCACAGCCAGGGAGGGGCTCTTACTGAATATCTTTATTCTGTTGCCAGCACAGTGCCTGGAACACGGTGGCATTCTGCACATATCTGTTGGGTGACTGAACAGAGAGTGGGGGAGGATTGTGGGTTAGAGATAAAGGCTGTAGTATAGACGTTTGCATGAAGGTTGTGACGTGTGGTTAAACAATGAGCCCTGAAGGTGCTTGGCAGGGAGTGGGAAGGCACCTTGGATACTGATTGTACAGAAACGGGGGGGGGGGGCACATCTGAAGAAATGGTTCAGCAATTTAGCATCTCAGCCTTGGTAAAGTACCCAGACTGTATTTACTTTAAGCTGCTCAGGACACTGGACACTCTTCTAGTATCACTGCTGTAGAAAAACACCCATACTCACAAAAAGAAACTTAGGGGAGAACGGGTTTGTTTTAGTTAAACATTTCAGGTTACTGCCTATCACTGTGAGGAAGTCAAGGCAGGGACTTCAACACATCACGTCACATCTACAGTCAATAGCAGAGATACACAAATGCATGCATGCTAATGTGTAGTGTGTAGTCACATTGTATCTACAGTCAATAGTAGAGAAACACAAATGCATCCATGCTAATGTGTAGTCACATTGTATCTGCAATCAATAGTAGAGAAACACAAATGCATGTATGCTAATGTGTAACCACATTGTATCTATAGTCAATAGTAGAGATACACAAATACATCTATGCTAATGTGTAGTCACATTGTATCTATAGTCAATAGTAGAGAAACACAAATGCCCTTATGCTAACATGGTGACATGCTTGTGCTCAACTCTTTCCCTTCACTCACGTGTAATACAGATATCTCTGCCTAGGGAATGGTGTTACCCTCAGTGGGCTGGTTCTTCCTACATCACTTAAGACAGTTCTCCAGTAGGCACTTCTTCACTGAGACTCTTTCCCCAGGTGATTCTAGGTCATGTCTGGTTGATGATTATAGCTAACCATCACAGGTTTGTATTCAGGGTGGGGTACCATAGATTCCTTTCTATGTTTTATCTCTTACCATATAGAGTTCTGAACACTTAGTCTCACTAGTCTGGGCTGAGCTCAGTAGCTATATGTGTGAGTTTTCTTCCATCCTGTATATCTGAATGTTTCTATCCCATAGTCAAACCTCTGTCCAGCATTGCAAACTAGAAACTATAGATATATAAAAGACTTTATAAGGGCTCTTTTTAAAAAAATATTCATTTTGTGTGTCTTTTAAAAGTCATTTTAGCCAGGCAGTGGTGGTGTTTGCCTTTAATCTTGGAACTTGGGAGGCAGAGGCAAGAGATCAAGTCCAGCCTGGTCATCAGAATGAGTTCTGGAACAGCCAGGGCTACACAGAGAACCCCTCTCTCAAAAAAAACCCAAAAGAACAAGATTTATTTTGATTCAATGTGCATGGGTGTTTTGCCTGCATGTATGTCTATGCACCACCTTCATGCAGTGCCCTTGGAAGCCAGAAGACTGCATCAGATCTCCTGGAATTGGGGTTACAGATGGATGTGAGCCATCATGTAGGTGCTGGGAATTGAACTCAGGACCTCTAGCAGCCAGTGCTCCTAACTACTGAGCCACCTCTCCAGCTCCTCATTATAGTTTTAGATTTTTGTATGCATGTGTGCTCACACATGTAAGCATCTAATGCCTAGAAAAGGCATCAAATGCTCTGGAGATTACAATGATGGTGAACCACCTGATGTGGGGGCTAGGAACCTAACGTATATCCTTTAAAAGAGCAGCATATGCTGAGCTATCTCTCTAGCCTCCTATTTGAAGGACTTATAAGGTGTAGGTCAGGAAATACAGATCCAGACAGTACCTGACTGATGTCAGAAGAAGTGGACAAGTCAAGAGGTGACACTAAATGAACATTGTTGGTTTATTACGAGGCAGTAAAAATTCCCCCATGTGGGGAAACTTCCACTGGAGTCGAGAACAGATGTTGTGTGGGACCATTAGGAGATAAAAACTTTGACAGTAAAATCCTAGAATTTTACTACAATTTGTGACACAAAACCCTAGAATCCTGTAACAGGCATCCTGAGCCTCTCGGCCAACATGTGATTCTCTGTTCTAGACTCCCTCAGTAAGAAGGTCACCTATACTCACATTCCTAGGCAGCTGGAATCTCATGTAAGTCCTCCCTTGAACCTACCCACTCTGTTCTGGAAAGTGCTTTCAATGTTATCTGCCTTCTACAAACAAGCTAATTGTGAAGGAGGCATTGTTGGGTGACAAAACTTTTCCTGGAAAGGATCCAAAACACACATCTAATCACCCCAGATCCCGAAGTCCAATGTGGTGGACCAATGGATCTTATTCAGGTTATTTATAGGAATATAGGTCAGGGGTCTTACTTACAGGAGCAGAGATGACTCAAAGACATCACCAAAATCCACCCCAGCATGGGTGATGAAGGGACTCTCGCCAGCCTGAGAGTGGCAACCGTGGCTCTGGCAGGTTTGCCCTTCTCCCCCATTCCCTGTGCCTTGCTAAAAACTGTTAGATTACATTCCTAAAGTTAGCCACCTCGTCTGTTCCCTTATTTGGCCGCTTTCTCCTGAGCCTGAGGACCAAGGTCCAACTATCAAAGTGTTGAAGTCCTGCATTCAAAAATCCCCTTTGTCTCACCTAATTAACATGCCCAATTAAAATTAAACACCTCATTCTAACTGGGGTTTTCTCCTTTTACCTTTATAAATTGCCATTTGCCTAATGGCCATGCCTGTCTCTTTATTCAGATTCAGTCCTTTATCCCTCCCGTAAATACTCCTGACTCCTCTAGTTTGTCCTTTCCCCTTTTCCTTTGTCCTCCATTTCCTGTCTCTTATTCCCTGCACTTTGTCCTTCTGGGGCAAATAAATCTCCCTTGTCCTGAGAACTTGATCTTGGGGTGTCTTATCCTGAATACCAGTCCTTTTAGGTGACAACTCAAAAAAGCTAGGAACCTAGGATGCATGGCCAGCTCAACAGGTTGGAGAGGATTCTTTCTAATTGACTCCATTGTTTAGCTTTTAGGTTTCCGTTTCTTCCAGGCAGCTGGTCAGGTCTGGAGTCCTCTTCACAGCTTGGCTTGTCTGAGGGGTGGAAGGCTCAGATTTTATTACTTACTTTGGCAGGGAGGGGCCTAGTGAATCTAGTCAGTTTCAGGGACTTCCTGAAGCCATTTTGAATGATTTACCTTCCTGTTTGAAGAGCTTCCCTGCAGGATAGAATGTTTCAGTCTCAAAGGAAACTTATACAACAGGCATTCAAAGAGGCACCCCGCTTGGGGAGTAGGGTGTGCCAGAAGAGCTTTTACTGGCATTCTCAGGGGAGAAAGGAAACAGAAGATACTTACTCCTGAGAGAACCTGAGCACTCTCCAAGAGCCTAAAGCTATAGTGTGGCTGTGCAGGGAGGGGATACATACTCTGGTATGTGGAAGAAGACACTAATGTGTCTTATTGATGTGGGGTTTGGGGGAGACACAAGTTTGGTGAGCTTACCTCAGGAATTATCAATGGTCACCAAAGCCATGGTAGCCAGTGGCTTCCAGATTCGTTGTCCTGTTCCCAAGAATAAAGAAACAGAGCGGGTAAGCAGAGAGATGTAGCATTATCAAGAAACATGAAGAAGACTGTCAAGAATGGGAGGGGCTCTAAGGGAAGAATATTGATTTGCTGCTCTACCTGATGCCTTTTAGGGATCAGGACCTGGATGAGGTAAACTTTTTTGAGACACATCACTTTTGAGAATATCACAGGCTGAGCCAGGAAGTTGTCCACACTCCTTACATATGCTTCCTGGCCCCAACCAGAAAGTCAATCGTGTCATTATTCTGGTCAGAGAAGGGTTCACAGGTGCTACTGAAACACTCATTATCCACCAGGGCCCTCACTGCGTACAGGAAGCTGGTGTCTTACAGTGATTGTATGAATGACCACAGAGCAGGTCTGAGAGGCATCCACTGCTGAGCACAATGAAGATAAATTGTGTCTTCCTCAAAGAATGGTTAAGAACTATCTAGAGAGGTGCATTCTGGGCAGAGATTATAGTATGTACAGTTGTCTCTGACATAAAATCTGCTGTTTTCTCCTACAGAGTCGGGCTGTGCCATCACAGATGCATTTCTTTCTTTCTTTTTTTTTTTTTTTTTTTGTTGTTTTTTTTTGTTGTTGTTGCTTTCGAGACAGGGTTTCTCTGTGTAGCCCTGGCTGTCCTGGAACTCACTCTGTAGACCAGGCTGGCCTCGAACTCAGAAATCCGCCTGCCTCTGCCTCCCAAGTGCTGGGATTAAAGGCGTGCACCCCCCCCCCCCCCCAGCACGGCTGCATTTCTTGATTGGACTATAATGGCTCAAACTTTCGAGTTGACCCCTAGTCCAGAGTGAACTTGTACAACAGTGGGAGGTGAGAGGAATAAAGGAAGAGGTGAATGGAAGTACTTCCTGGGTCAGGGTCCCCGGACTTCCTGCAGCAGTAGCCACTAAGGGCCTGAATTACTTGACCATGGAAAGACAAAGTGACACCCAGAGCCTGAGGACCGTATTGTCTCTCCCTCCAGGCATCTGCAGCCCCACTTTTTGGTGAATGACTTCAACCCCCATCCATTTTTTTACCTGCAACAACCTCACCTCCCACCCTGTCAGAAATCTTCCTTTTTCACTTTATTTCCCCCCTGCTTCCCCTCACGCCCTCCAAATATTTCCAGTCACAGACATCAACATTTTCCTATCGGTATTTTTCCTTTTTCATACTAACATTTCTGTCCCTCCCCTCCCCCACCTCTTACCAGGATTCCACTATGTAATTAAGGCTGGCCTTACACTGAAAAGCAATCCTCCAGCCCCATGAGCCTCCTGAGTGTTGGGATCACGGGCATTTCTTTGGGGTGCGGCCTTCTTCCACACTCTTACCTAGGTCCTTGCTCTTCTCTCCTTTGGGATGGCTTATGTTTTAATTATTATTATTTTATTATTTTTATGTGTGTGTATGTGCACATGCATGCGGGTGCTTGAGGAGGCCAGAAGAACGTTGGGTCTCCTGGAGCTGAAGTTACAGTCAGACAGCTGCTGGAGTTGAATTCGGGTTTTCTGCAAGGGGAGCACACATGCTTAATTAACTCTTTGTCTTAGGGTTTCCATTGCTGTGAAGAGACACCATGACAGAGGCACTCTTCTAAAGGACATTTAATTGGCACTGGCTGACAATTTCAGAGGTTCAGTCCATTATCATCATAGCAGGAAGCATGGTAGTGTACAGACAGGCATGATGCTGGAGAAGCTGAGAGTTCTATATCCTGGTCCAAAGGCAGCTAGGAGAAGACGGTCTTCAGGCTGCTAGGTGGAGAGTCTCAAAGTCCCACCCCCAAACTGACCCAACTTCCTCTAACAAGGCCACACCCACTCCAACAAGGCCACACCCACTCCAACACGGCCACACCCACTCCAACAAGGCCACACCTCCTACGAGTGCCACTCCCTAGGCCAAGCATATTCAGACCACCATACCCCTGAACCATCTCTTCATCCCTTCCAACAGCAGAGCTGGAGAGATGGTTCAGAGATGATGTACACTCATTGGCTGTTCTTCCAGAGTGACCCAGGTTCAATCCCCAGTACACATATGGTGGCTCCCAACTGTCCTTAACTTCAGTTCCAGGGGATCTAATACCACCTTCTCCTGGTCTCCAAGGACACTGTAAGCAAGAGGTACACAGCCACACACACAGAGGAAACACTCATACGTATAATTTTTGTAAATTAAATAACAATCCAGAATTCTTGTTGTTTGTCCTCAGGGAGCCCAGTATTCACTGCTGGTAATGAGAGAAACTGGGCTGGTGGGCCCTCCATCTATGCCTCTCTACTATATAAGGAAAGTCTCAATTCTCTCTTAACTTGATCAGTTTTTTTTCTTTTTCTTTTTTTCCTCTAGAAGACAAAGTTCATTTTCCTACCTGTCTCTAATCTCCTTATCCAAAGGCGTAGTCATGGATGCCTAGAAGCCCCAGGTGCAGTGAGAGTCCCCGTGTCAAATATAAGATCGTGAAGTGGTTGAGGGAAACACCTAACAGTGACCTCTGACCTCCATACACACGTGCACAGGTACCTGCACACACATGTGCCCACAATTAGAAACACATCCACACGCCCACACACATATACACACACAAAGGAAGCAGGGAGCAGGGGGTGGGGGAGGGAAGGATGCCAGATCTGCAGTCCTCTCCAGCCTCCGTCCCTCACCCCCCCACCCTGACTTCCCTGAAGGGTTCCCTCCCTGCTCAGGATCACACAAGGAGTTACCACAGAACCTAGGCTTTGCTCCCTATTTTTTGGGGGGTGGGGAAGTCACATAAACTTCCTTGAACTCCATCAACCTCTGGTTACTTAACTCCACATTTCCTGTTTGTTGGGTTTCCAAGGTGTAATTTGCATATAATCCAGGAACTGTGGGTAGTAAGAGTCCCCTGCGCTTGCCTACTGGCCTATTTTTAGAAAGCACAATTGTTACTGAAACATTTGGAGGCTTCAGATGGACAGGCCCCCTGCTGTGGGTCAGCCTACATGTGGACCTGTGCCCACACATGACAGGAAAACCACAGAGGGGAAGATTCCCCACACCCCTTCCTCCTCTTTTCCAAAGCCCATGTCCCTAACTGAAAATGCTTTCATGTTTCAAATGTGTCCCAACAGATAACCGGGGCCACCAGGAGGGTTGGATCAGTGCCACCCTGCCCACGAACGCCAACAAAGTCTGGTAAACAGGACTGAATGCTAAGCAGTGTGGTTAGGTGGTGGGCTGCCTGCCCAGAGGAAGGAAGAAGCCCCTCTTTCTAACTCACAAAAAGCATGAAAGGGGCTTCTGTTGCCAAACGTGTGTGTGTGTGTGTGTGTGTGTGTGTGTGTGTGTGTGTGCGCGCTACCTGTGCCAGTAGGAATACTCTCTTTGTGTGCTGCTCTCTCCGTCTCTCTAGAGCCTCACACAAGTGCTCAACCACTTAGCTACACCCTGCAACCCAGTAGAGTGTGAGAGTCCCTCCTGTAATCCTCAGAATCTGGAAAGTAGAGGCAGGAGGATCGCCACAAGTCATTGCCTTATTATTTTTATTATCTATTGGGTTTGATTGTGGTGTTTTTGAGATATAGTCTCTTGTAGCTCAGACTGACTTCAAACTACTATATAGCTAGGACTGGCCTTGAATGCCTGATCCTCCACAGGCAGACAGGGCACTGGAGAGGAGTCGAGAGCCATATATCTGGATCAGCAAGCAGCAGGAAGGGAGAGAGAGCGAGCCACCGGACCTGTCTGGAGCTTCTGAAGCCTCAGTGACACATTTTCTTCAATAAGGCCACATGTCTTAATCCTTTCAAATAGAGTCACGCCTTGTGACCCTATGTGAGCATTTTTGTTCAAACCGAGACACCACATAGAAGGAGAAGGAGAAGAAGATGGAGAAGGAGAAGGAGAAGAGGAGGGGGAGGGGAGAGGGAGGAGGAGGAAGAGGAGGAGAAGAAGCTGTCTCTCTAAAGTTGCCTTCTGATCTCTACACAAGCGCCATGGCACCTCTGTCCAACCCCATTATAAATATACATCTCATCCAAAAAAAGTTATAAAAACCTATAAAATAACGACATAAGGAAAATATGTGATAGATAGCATAGTGGCAAAACAAAGAGGCAAGTATTGATTTTTAATTGTTAACAGCTTCATGGATGAATATTGTGTGTTGTGACTGTGCTGCGATCATAATCAACCCCATAACCTCTCATTTCCTCCCTGCTGCTAACCCACCCCTTCCTTCTTCCTAGTCCTCCTCTTCCTTTTGTGTCTTCTGTGCCTGCTATGTGAGTCATAGCTACTGTGTGCCCGTGGTTAAAATAGCCGTGCCATATCCAGAATACCAAGGCCCACAGCATCCTTTCTGGTCCTACAGGTCTTACAGTCTTTACATCTCCTCTCTCACTACATTTCGTTTGGGGTAAACTGTCCAACAACCCCTATTCTCAGCACTCGGCTTAGTTGGCCTAGTAATGGGTCTCTGCTCTAACTGTACAACCCCTATTCTCAGCACTCGGCTTAGTTGGCCTAATAATGGGTCTCTGCTCTAACTTGGCCCACTGCTGAAAAAGACTTCTCTGATTAAGGCTGAGTGCTCAGCTGGCCTATTAGAATAAGCGCAAATATTTAGAAGGCAGTTTTACTACACGGTCAGTTAGGAAAACATTTGTAGTAGATTCTCTCCTGGAGCCTGCAACCTCCCCAAACCATAGGGTTTTAACCTGGTTTACAATGCTAGGTGTTTATTTCTTCTTGTGGAATCTAAGTAGAGAATGGTTGGTTATTCCCAGAACAGTTCCACCACTATTGCCTTAGTAACATCTAGACCAGTGGGTCTGTACTGTGGCAAGTAGAGTCCACAGACGGAGGTCACCAGATCCTATTACAGATGGTTGTGAGCCACCATGTAAATGCTGGGAATTGAACTCAGGACCTCTGGAAGAGCAGTCAGTGCTCTTAACCGCTGAGCCATCTCTCCAGCCCTGCATAGCATCTTCTGGTGCACTGTGAACGCTAGCCAGCAGGGAGAAGCTTCTAGCTTAGTTCCAGCTTGATCTCTCTCTCTCTCTCTCTCTCTCTCTCTCTCTCTCTCTCTCTCTCTCTCTCTTATATTCAGAGTGTGAGGTGTCTTCAGCAGAAGAATCTTACTCTCTAGTTCTGATGGGCAACCAAGAGCCATGAATGACAGTAGCCTAAGTTGTAATGGGGGCCTCTGAGGGCTCTCTGACCAACAATCCATAGAGAAGTATCCCATACCAGGAAATGGGATTTTTTGACTTAACAACCTATAGCTGTGAGATCATTAGGCAACTATGATGGGTATCTCTGTCCAACCTCTTTATTTACTTATACGTTTTAATGAGTTTATAAAGTGGTAGATTTCTATTTTGGGGAGGGGGTGTTGTTTTGTTTTTTGTTTTTCGAGACGGGGTTTCTCTGTGTAGCCCTGGCTGTCCTGTAACTCACTCTGTAGACCAGGCTGGCCTCGAACTCAGAAATCCACCTGCCTCTGCCTCCCAAGTGCTGGGATTAAAGGCGTGCACCACCACCGCCCGGCTAAGTAGTAGATTTCTATGCTGCTACTTTATACACCCTCCCCCTAACTTCCCACACCCTCAGCCTATTCCAGGTTAAAGCGTTCCACCCTGTGCCCCTGTCTACACATCACCCATGTTACCTAATTTGTCTCACGGCAGAGCTCATGATGTAATACATCTAACTTGGCCCCAGTCACCGTGTTCCCTCAGAGGCAGTCATCGTGTTGAACGTGGCTTGTCACTGTGTGGACCGTAGAAAGCACTAAGGCTGGCCTGATGGAAGGGATGGGTTAGGTCCCTGCTGTGTTGTCTCCTGACCCGAGGCGCTGAAACAACCCACTCTTCCCCTATCATTCATCTGCTGACACCCACAGGAACAGAACAAGCCAGTGCCTGTGGCTGCTCTCCCAAGGGAGGTTTGTGGGTTTGCTGGCGCCTCAGCTCACTCCTGAGGAGGGATGTTTCTCAGCAAACCTCCTCCATCTCGCTTGGCAGCTCAT
Organism: Uromys caudimaculatus; assembly: GCA_028551405.1. Lineage (NCBI taxonomy): Eukaryota > Metazoa > Chordata > Mammalia > Rodentia > Muridae > Uromys > Uromys caudimaculatus. The sequence continues at coordinate 45,458,995 of CM052720.1, read as the reverse complement.
CTGGCAGAGTGGTCCAGTCCACCTCTCATGACATGCCGTCACCCTCTCTCCCGAAAATGCTACTTCCTCGGGCCTCTTGTATCTGAGCTGGTCCAGAAGTGGAGGTTATCATGGGGTGTGACTCCTGAGACTGGCCATCTTGTACCCACGGTGCACAAAGCAGTGTGAAAATGTCAAGCAGAGAGTTAGACCCTTGGCGACTCTTTCCAGGAGCCTAACTAGCCTATTATTAGTCCATCTGCCTTTCATGACCCAAACTGTTCTCTAACTCACTATGTACCAGAAGCTGGTTTTGAACTCCTGATCCTCCTACTTCCCCTCTGAATGCTGGGATTACAAGTGTGCTCTCACTTCTTCTGGCTTTGCCTTGAGTTTTGTTTTGTTTTGTTTTGTTTCGAGACAGGGTTTCTCTGTGTAGCCCTGGCTGTCCTGGAACTCACTCTGTAGACCAGGCTGGCCTCCAACTCAGAAATCCGCCTGCCTCTGCCTCCCAAGTGCTGGGATTAAAGGCGTGCACCACCACTGCCTGGCTTGCCTTGAGTTTTTGATACCCAAAAGAAGTCAAGTACAAGGAGCTGGAGAGATGGCATAGCAGTTAAGAACACTTGTTGCTCTAGAAGAGGACCAGACTCCATTCCCAACACCCATATTGTAGCTCTGAACCTATTACTAGCTTCATGGGATCTGACGCCCTGCTCTGGCCTTTACAGATATGGTTTGCATATTTTAAGGGTCTGTCCTGTCAACTTGACACAGCTAGAGTCACCTGAGAAGAGGAACCTCAGTTGAGAACCTCAATCAGTTGACCCGTAGGCAAGTCTACAGGGCGTTGTCTTGATTAATGATTGCTGTAGAAAGCGGTTTCCCTGGGTGTCACGGGTGGTCAGCCTGACCTGGCCATTGTTAGTTTAATTGTGAAGTCCCTTGTTCCATTGTTCTTGCCCAGAGTCTCCACACCCTCTAGAAGAATGTCAAGCAGGGAGAAACTCCTGAATTTCTTGTTTTGATTTGGTTTTTTGAGATAGGGTTTTTCTGTGTAGCCCTAGCTGTCCTGGAGCTCACTCTGTAAACCAGGCTGGCCTCAAACTCAGAGATCCACCTGCCTCTATCTCCCAAGTGGTGGGATTAAAGGCGTGGGCTACCACACCCAGTTTTCTTTCCTGAGTTTTTAATTTTTGTTTTGATGCGATGGGGTCTCATGTAGCCCAGGCTTGCCTCAAAATCAGTATGTAGCCCAGGATGACCTTGAACGTATCATCTTGCGCAGACCTCTTAAGTGCTGGGATTGCAGGTATTCACCACCATGCCGTTTTATACAATGCTAGAGCCTGAACCTAGGGCTTCCTGCATGGTAGACAAACACTCCACCAACCGGGCCATACCCTAGCTCCTCTTTTCTGCATATCGATAAGCAAGAGATGGACAACCTCTGGCAGAGCAGTCAGTGCTCTTGACAGCTGAGCCATCTCTCCAGCCCCAGACTTGCTTTTCTTATCAGTATATGTACCGGCATTATTTTCTGTGTGTACAACTTGAAAAGACTTGGGAAGCCCTTTATGCTCACGGTTCCTCATTTCACATTCCTTTTAATTAGCTTATCTGATTTAAAATTACATCTACGTAGCATGCGCATGTACACTCGGGTGTGCGGGCGCCACACTGACTCATGGAGGTCAGAGGATACCTTGGAATTGCATTTCTTCTCCCAAAGGATCAAACTCGGGTCATCCAGCTTGGTGGCAAGAGTCTTTGCCCACTAAGCCATCTTGCAGGCCCTTGTCTGGGGCTTTTAAAATTTTATTTTACATGTATGGGTTTTTTTGTTTTTAACGATTTATTTAATGTGTATGGATGCTCACTCTATCTGCATGTTCACCTGCAGGCCAGGAGAGGGCATCAGATCCCATTACAGATGGTTGTGAGCCACATGTGGTTTTGCTGGGAATTGAACTCAGGATCTCTGGAAGAACAGCCAGTTTCTCTTAACCGCTAAGCCATCTCTCCAGCCCCATGTACAGGTGTTTTACCTGCAAGCATGTCTGTGTATCGTGTGCACAGAGGACAGAAGTTGGCTCCAAATCCCCTGGGACTGGAATTACAAATGGTTGTGAGGTGACTTGTTTGTACTGAGAATTGAACCCAGGTCCTCCGGAAGAGCAGCCAGTGCTCTCAATCACTGAGCTGCTTTCTAGCTCCCTGGTTTTGGCTGCTTCTGCTGCTTCCTCCTCCTTCTCCTCCTCCTCCTGCTCTTCTTCTTCGACAGAGTCTAATGAAATGCAAGATGGCCTTGAACACACTGTAGCTGAGATTGGCTTGGATTCATGATCCTCCTGCCTCCATCTCCAGCATGCTGGGTTTATAAGCAAAAGCCTTTGACTCCATCCAGTGATTTCTAATAAACGGTACCTCAGGGAATATGGTTTTAATCGTTAGCTTGCCCTTCCGAATTCCAAGATGAATGGTTATGCGTGACATTTTTGCTGTGGTTGATATTTTTAGGTCTTGATGAGTTTCATCAGGGATTTGAACTTCTCTGCATCTGATGTGGTGACGGTTTGCTTCATTTAAGAACTCAGGAAAAGCCGGGCAGTGGTGGCGCACGCCTTTAATCCCAGCACTTGGGAGGCAGAGGCAGGTGGATTTCTGAGTTCGAGGCCAGCCTGGTCTACAGAGTGAGTTCCAGGACAGCCAGGGCTATACAGAGAAACCCTGTCTCAAGAAAACAAAACAAAACAAAAAAGAACTCAGGAAAAACAGGAGGACGTCTGCATCGTGACCCTGGGTCATCACACACACAATCAAGAATCATGCTTCATCATCACTGCTAGTTCGAAGTTCTTACTTTTCTTCAATGAATCAATATGGCAGCCATTATCAGATACTGTGGAACAAAGGGACAGGGAGAAAGAAGACATTCATTGTATAGTATATTTAGGGAACTCATAAATGTCTTTTCTGTTGATTAAAAAAAATCAGAATCAGGTATGGTACGTAGAGACAGGAAGATCAGGACCTTGGGGCTAGCCTTACCTATGTAGCAAGTCCTAGGTCAGGCTGGACTACGTGAGACTGTCTTAAAAATACAAATCAGCCAGTAGTTTGCCATGTTGATGAAATGATCATTTGATAAATCATCCCTAATTTTTGGTTTCGTTTTGAGACAGGGTGTTCTGCTAAGGGTGACTTTGTACATCTGATTGATCTTCCTCCTGATTACAGGTGTGCACTGCCACCCGGGTGGTGTGTGACACACAGGTCCTGCCCCAGCATCCGGCACCAGAGCTGTTCCACGCCCATAGAACATCCGCCACTAGGTGGCAGTGTCTGTGTAGGTGGGAAAAAGCCAACACCACCAAGTCCAGGAGGGATGGTGGCTCACCACAGTGGTGTTAGCAAGTTCAGGACTACCTTGGGCCACAAAAGACCCTGCATCAAAAAAAAACTTTTTTCTTTTTCTTCTTTTTTTTTCTTTTTGACAGAGTCTCTCTTTGAAGCCCTGGCTGATCTGGAACTTGCTATATAGACCAGGCTAGCTTCAAGCTCACAGAGAGCTTGCCTCTGCCTCCCAAGTGCTGGTATTAAAGGTGTGTGCCACCACCTTCCGGACTTCAAAATTTAAAAAAGGGCTGAGAGATGGCTCAGTGGTTAAGAGCACTGACTGCTTTTCCAGAGGTCCTGAGTTCGATTCCCAGCTACTACATGGTGGCTCACAACCATCTGTAATGAGATCTGATGCCCTTTTCTGGTGTGTCTGAAGACAGCTACAGTGTACTTACATATAATAATAAATCTTTTAAAAAATTCAGAAAAAAATATTAAAAGGCCTGTATATAATGCCAATGAAATAAGAGACTCATGGTGCCTGACACCTTTTCTCAGCTCCTGGTAATCAGAAACCAATGTAAAATGTTTTCCCTTTAGTCTCAATTATTACAACATACTAAAAGTCTTATATTGAAAAAAAATCATAATTTGCACTATTTGGTTTGTAATTGCAACTTGTGATGGGTACTTTGGAGCATGATTGGAAGCTCTTCGAAACACAGAGGCTGACTGTGCATTTTTTTTAAAAAGTAGGTACCCTCATGTCTAACAGTCTCAGTTTGGGTGGGCATCATCCTTCTTAGGGAGCAGGCAGAGACAGGTTCTTGGGGTCTCTGACACCCGTGATATATGAACCCATGATGACGGCGGAACAAAGAATAATAAGAGACTGAGTCTGACCTGAGGCCTATGGAGGATCAGGGAGCCGTGATTTAGTCTTTCCCGATGCTGTCTTGTAATGATAATATTCTGGGCTGAAGAAATAAATGCTGATCTGTGAGAGGCCCATGCGGGTGACCTCAGAGCAGCCAGCGAGGGAATAGGGTTTGGGAATCCATGCTCCGGACAAATTTGGTGGCACACAAGAGTAATCTCAGGAGTTGGGAGATGGGGACAGTAGGATTAAGAGTTCAAGGCCAGCCATAGCTACACAGTTAAGTATGAGGCCAGCCTGGGCTACATGGGGCCCTATCTCAAACAAACCAAAACCAAAATTCAACCTCACTGATTTCAGCCTGTGATACCCAAAACCTTGTCATGCCGTGACAAATGTCTCATCCTCAGAACCTTGAGGCAATAATGAGGTGTCCTATTACATCTCAAAGCAAACGAACCAATTATGTTAATAATATTCCCCTGCCCCCACCCCTGACTTTGTTCCTCCCTAACTTCCCAGAGGTTCAGAATTTGGCCTTGGCTCTAAGAAAAGTTCCTTGCTATTATTTTTTGTTAATCTTTCTAATATTCTGATGATATTCTTCCAGCAGCTTTTTGCAAATGGCCATTTTTCCCTTTCTCACAGTGTGTCACCATTATATCTTGCTTATTTCTATTTCTTCTTGAAATTTGTCCTTAAGTCACCTCAGGAGCCTTTCTGTTCCCTGGAAACCCACGTCATTCAGAGGTAATGGCTTTCTGGAGCTCTAGCTGCTGATCAGAGCTTGTGGTAGCCTTAGCCCCTCCCCCAGACCCTCACACTGGCCCTGGGGCAGGGATCTTGCATCCCCACTGGGGACTGTGCTTGGCCTTGCCCAAGATTACTCATTAAAATCCAACTGAAATACTTAATTTGAGGAGAGGTGACAGATATGCACCAGTGCAATGAATTAAATAACATAGAGATAATATCCCTTGAGACACACCTCCCCCATCAAGCAGGTCTAGGCCTGGGAATGAAAGGTTTGGCTAAGACCCACCTGCTCAAGGGACTCTCTTTTAGAAGAGCTATAAAATAAATCTCGCCTTTCATCACCTGTAATGAGGAAACTCTGAATAACTTCCCTAGGGACCCACTGAGTCAGAGGCTTACCTAGTTAGGCAAGGAGTGGGTGTGGCCAGGTGACTTTTCTTGGCCTCTGCAGCCAAACCTCAGCTATTTATGTGCCTGTAAGGTAAATCTCCCGTAGAGTCCTGCTAACCCTCTAGGTTCTCTCTCACACAAGCGGAGACAGGCTGGTTAGCTGCCTGAACCTGAGCCAGAAGGAACAAGCTCCAAGGATACTCTCAGTTCCCACACATGAAAGGAGTTAGCTGGCTTCTCTCAGGGAAATACTGAACTCATGGTCCTGTGGGCCTGAGCCTGGAGAGTCCCAGAGCCAGCTGGATATGAGTATGGGAGATTGGAGAGAGGTGGACTGCAGAGATGGCTAGGTGTTTAATGGTGCTTTCTGCTCTTGTAGAAGACCAGAGCTGGTTTCTGAGCTGCTTGGATCTGATAGTGTTTTCTGGCTTCCGTCATCCTTGCATAGACTCATGTGTAAACACATAGCCTCTAAAAAGTAAAAGTTAGGGGTGGAGAGATGGCTCAGCAGTTAAGAGCACTGACTGCTCTTCCAGAGGTCCTGAGTTCATTTCCCAGCAACCACATGGTGGCTCACAGTCATCTGTAATGGGATCCAATGCCTTCTTCTGGTGGGTCTGAAGAGAGCAACAGTATACTAATATGTATAAAATAAATACATTTTTTAGAAAAATGTTTTTAAAAAAAGCAAAAGTTGCTGAGTGGTGGTGGTGCCTACCTTTAAGAAACCTTGTCTTGAGCCGGGCAGTGGTGGCACACGCCTTTAATCCCAGCACTTGGGAGGCGGAGACAGGTGGATTTCTGAGTTCGAGGCCAGCCTGGTCTACAGAGTGAGTTCCAGGACAGCCAGGGCTACACAGAGAAACCCTGTCTTGAAAAACAAACAAAAAAAAACAACCCTTTACTCCAAGTTGCTTTTGTTAGTGTATTTTATCACAGCAATCGGAATGAAACCCGGGGGTCATTGGCTGTGCAACTGAGGACATCAGGCCTCTTTGACATCTCCCAAATCACACCACACATCAGAGTCTTCAGCCTAAACCTCAGAGAGTCTCTCTTGTTCCAGGCTAATTACTTTCCCCGGCCCTTGTGTGAGTGTGTGTCTGTTCAAACAAGCCCATGCATGCACATGCGGACCTCAGAGGCTGAGGTCCAATTTCTCTCTCCTTCATTTTCCAACGTGTGTGTGTGTGTGTGTGTGTGTGTGTGTGTGTGTGTGTGTGTGTGTGTTTAATTTTTATTGATTTTTCAGTGTGCGCACCCGTGTGTGTGTGTAGGTCAGAGGATAGGTCACAGGGGTGGATTCTCTGCTTCGGACATATAGGTCCTCGGGAACTCGGGCCCTCAGGTTTGACAGCACATGCCTTTACCTAATGAACCACCTTATCAGCCCTCCACCTTGTGTTTTGGGGCAGAGTCTCTGGGTGTACATAGAGCTTACTATTGATGATAGATTGTCAGCCCAGCAAGTGCTCAAGATCTGCCCATCTCCAGTCAACACCCAGGGTGCTGGGGTTGTAGATTCAGCTTTCACATAGATGCTGGAAGTCTGAATTCATTATTCATGGCCTCTCAATTGCATGGCAAACACCTCACCCACATCACCCAGGTTTCCCTTTCCTGGGTCTTAAAATCCACCCATTCCCTCCTCCTCAGATTCTAAGCATTCTTCTGCTTGGTTTCTTCTTCTCCTTCCTGCTCTTAAAAAAAGCAAAACAGGTTTTGTTTTGTTTGTTTGTTTTGCTTGTACATATTCCAGAGCGCCCACAGGCTGCAGAGAGCTTGGAGCAGTGCTGCCCTACAGGGCTGGGCACTTCCTTCCTGGCCCTGCAAACAGGGAAAGGGCCAGGAATCTGCGGCCTGGTGGACCTGAAAGAGCTCATAGTAGAGAGCTGTCCACTGACTCCTCTTGGTCCTTCATGAGATTCGGTGACATGTGCTGGTGTCTGCCATACTTGGGGTATTCCATTTTCCTCTCTGGCATGAGTCCACCTTCAACCCCACCGAAATTACATCACCCCATCCTTTTCCCTACTGCAAAAACAAGTCTTTTAGGAAAGGTATTGCATATCACAAACTACTGCAGTTCGTTGGGGCTCACAGTTTGTCTGTCTGTCTGCCCACCCCACCCCTGTCTGTCTCTGTCTGTCTGTCCCCTGTCTGTCTCTGACTGTCTCTCTGTCTCTCTTTCTCTCTCTCTGTGAATCTCTGTTTACAGTCTCTCTCTGCTTTCATTTCTTTCTTTTTTTTTTTTTTTTTCCAGACACGGTTTCTCTGTGTAGCCCTGGCTGTCCTGGAACTCACTCTGTAGACCAGGCTGGCCTCGAACTCAGAAATCCACCTGCCTCTGCTGGGATTAAATCCACCTCCCAAGTGCTGGGATTAAAGGCGTGTGCCACCACTGCCGGGCCAGAAAAGGGTATTTTTAATCCACAGTTCCAGGTTGCAGTCCATCACAGCAGGGAAGTCACAGAGGCAGGAGCTGGAGAAAAGTAGTCATATCACACCCAGAAGCAGGATCTCCTGCCTAGGGAACAGTGTGGCCCATGGTGGGAAGAGACAGTCCAGGATTTCCTGCCTAGGGAATGGTGTGCCCATAGTGGGCAGAGACAGCCCAGGATCCCCTAACTAGTGAACAGTGTGGCCCATGATGGGAAGAGACACCCAGGATTTCCTGCCTAGGGAATGGTGTGCCCATAGTGGGCAGAGACAGCCCAGGATCCCCTAACTAGAGAACAGTGTAGCCCATGATGGGAAGAGACACCCAGAATTTCATGCCTAGGGAATGGTGTGCCTATACCGGGCAGAGACAGCCCAGGATCTGTTGGGCCCCATAAGGCCAGATGGCCTGGCTGAGACCTTCCGTGTGCTGATGTTTTTACATTCTGTGGTTACCTCCCGCAGTGGGCGTGCAGTTCCGGGCAGGGACCTTCCGTTGACCCCTGCCTTGTTCCTCCCGGTGCTTTTCCTCCCTGGGTAAAGTGTATATATTGATTGAGTTTCAGTAAAGCTTTGGTATTCTCCTTGAACGAATGACCCGAGTCTGTGTCCTTTGTTAATCCCCCAGGCCTACGCCCGATACTTGGTACGGTGCTGGCGAGGACGCTGTCAAGGATCTCCTGACTAGGAAATGATATGGCCTTTAGTGGGCAGGTCTTCTGACTTTATAATCAAGATCATCTCCCACAAACATGCCTTCCAGGCAGCCTGACCTAAACAGTCCCTCACTTAAGCCCTTCTCCCAGGCGACTCTAGCTTGTGCCCAGTTGTCAGTTAGTACTAACCACCACAGGATAGCCCACCACCCTTGGGAAGGTTAAGCAGGGATCTTTGAAGTTAAGGTGGGAAGAGTGCTCTCTGCCCCACTCTGGGTGAAGCTTTAGCACAGGTGTCAACAGGAGAGAAACCTGTAAATCCAGCACACGAGGTCTCAGGAAGAGGGAAGACTCGCCTCCCTCCTGTTGGGATTTGAGAATCCAACCAAATGAATTTTTTTCCACACTATCATCCACACACACGGAGAATGTGTTTACAGGATGCGCATGGGCTTGGTAATCTCAGCACTTGGGAAGTAGAGGCAGACTGGTTACTAGATGAGCTTTAGGCTAGCCTGGGCTATAGGAGACCCTTGTCTCAAAAAAAAAAAAAAAAAAAAAAAGGAACAAGACCAAGGTGGGGACCCGCTCCTCAGAAACACCACCACTGAATTCATGCCAGGTCTCCTGGTTGTGGTGGGTTCCTTTCTTACCCATTTCTCCTTTTGTTTCATAGAAGTGGAATTGGGGTGTCATGGGAAGTGTGCTGGTTAGGGTGGTTTTTTGTTTTTGGTTGTTGTTGTTTTTAATCAACTTGACACAAACAGGGGTCAGTTGGAAGAGGGAATATCAACTGAGATCCCACCCAATGACCCGTAGGCAAACCGGCAGTTTCCAGCCCGTAGTAGGCGGTTTCACCCCCGGTCTGGTGGTCTTAGTTGTATAAGAAAGCAGGCTGAGCAAACCACCTGGAGCAAGAGAGCAAGTCAGTTACCAGCGTTCCTCCCTGGTCTCAGCTTCAGTTTCTGCCTCCAGGTTCCAGCCCCGACTCCTTTGGTGATGGACTTCAACTGTCAGATGAAATAAACCCTTTCCTCCTCAAGTTGCTTTTGGTCAAGGTGTTTATTACAGCAACAAAAATCTAAACTAAGATAGCAGACCAGTAGAGACAGGTAGAAGCCTTGATCTTTCATACCGCCTTCTATTTATTCATTTGGAGGCCTTGAGGAAAGGGCATGAAACGATCGCTCGTGTGACTTGTCCTTGATGAGCCCCTAGCGCCCCCTGGTGGCCACACATTTTTGTTTTCTTTTGATACTATGCAGCCCAGGCTGCCGTCTGGAACCTTGTGCGCCTGGGGTCTCCCAAGCGCTCAGACAGGTTCATGCTTCCATATTTCGGTTTCAGGATCCACATAACTCTATTTTGGATCTCTTCTGAAGGTTTTGCCACAGTCGTGCTGAGGCTGCAGACCTGTATTTGTGACAGTCATCTATTTTCTGTGTGTTGTATAGGACTATCCTTCAAGCCAAGCTTTGGCTGTCTTGGGGGAGCTCAGCTGTTGCCTCTTGCAGAAGGATCATTCCAGCTGAGCTTGTGTATTGCCTATAGGAGGGTGGGGTCAGGAGACCCTCACCTGAGTATCCAGCTGCCTTAATCGCTCACGGCCTGGGGGAGGGACTACAGTCTATACGCCAGGGAAAACTGGGGGTCAGGGAAAACTGTGGTGAAGCCTTCATCCTTGATGGGTAAAGGTTTTCCAGGTGCAGCTTGCTGGCAAGGAGCACCCACACCCCTGTAAGTAACCCCTCAGCTATGCTCTGTAAGGAAGCACATTGGTTCCCCATTGTGGACCTTGGAGGAATTGTGTTTGTCGTTAGGACCTTAGAGGAGGGGTAGGTAGACCTTTGGAAGTCAGAGCTCTGCTCTTGCCATCCTCCAGTTGCCTCCTGCCTCTCCACAGTTCTTCAGTGATTGCTGGTGGTGACGGGTGATGCTTGGTTAATTCTAGTTTGGATGCTCATTTAAAACATCTGTGGACAATTTTTTCCTGGGGAACTGCAATCAATGTTGGGTCACCCTTTTCTAAGTTGGGGATGGGACTCATTCTCTCATCTGTTTTAACGATGTGTCTGTTTGTCTCAGTGTGGAATACACATGTTAGTGCTGGTGACGGTAGAAGGATCCATAAGAGGCCATGGAACCCCTGGGGCTGGAGTTAGAGGCTGTGGTGAGCAGTCTCTGTGAGTGCTAGCAACTGATCTGATTCTCTCAAAGGGCAGCATGAGCTCTGAAAGCCTAAGCCATCTCAGGCCCCTTTCCTTTGAAAATCAGGGTCTCAGGTCTCATGTGCCCAGGATCTAGCTTAGATCAGCTTCTCAGTTCTTTCTAACGTTATGACCCTTCAACACAGATCCTCACGTTGTGGTGACCCTCCCCCCACCATAAAATTATTTTCATTGCAACTTCATAACTGTAAATTTTGCTACTGTTAAGAATCTTAATGTAAATAGCTGTGGGTTTTGATCATCTTAAGCGACCCCTTTGAAAGGGGTCGTGACCCACAGGTTGAGAACCACTGGCATAGATGATCTTAAACCCTAGATCTCCCCTGCCTCCATATGCTGGGATTACAAATCCTTGAGTGCTGGGATTGCAGGTGTGGGCTGTTGTGTCTGGTTTACAAAGTGCTAGGGTATAGAACTCAAGGCTTCTCGAGTGGTAGGTACCAACTATGTACCAACTACGCCTCAGCCCCAGCCCCTTCCTTTAATTTTAGAGACAGGGTTTCTCCGTGTAGAACAGGCTGTCCTCGAACTCAGAGAACCACCTGCCTCTGCCTCCGGAGCTCTGGGATGAAAGGCGTGTGTCACCGCCACCCGGCCCCTTCTTAAATTTTGTCATAACCAATTTCGTTCATGCCAAGACCAAACTTCCTCACTTTTCCCATCAGGGATCCAGACAGGAACATGGCTAATGCCTCGAATGCTTCCTGATGTGGGGAGTGCTCGATGGTGATGAGGAGAGGAAGTGATTCTAAAACAACACTTTAGGATTTCCCGCTGTTGCAAAGGCCCTGCGCCGGCCAGTGCAGAGTGAATGTGCAGTCCTAATGTATTGTGGCCGCCAGAGGGCAGAACTGAGTCAAGAAGGAGAGAAGAGCCGGAGATGGCCGCTCAGAAACAAAAGGCTAAAGAAACTGACCAGACGGCAGCCAGAGAAGCACATTCCAGCGCGTATTCTCAGTGCCTTGGCATTTCAGTGTGGTTTTCTGTCCATCCCAGTACAGTGGTGAGCGTTTGCAACCCTTTCTTTGGTGGGTGTTATGATGCATGCCTGTGATTCCAGAAGCTGGCAGGCCAAGGATTGCCATAGTGAGTTTGAACTAATTTGTGTCCAGCAAACCCTCTCTCAAAATAAAAAGTGAAAAGAGGCTGGAGAGCTGACTCGGTGGTTAAAAGCATGTATTGCTCTATCAGAGGACCCGGCTTTGGTTACCAGCATGCCCAAATCCAGCACCTCACTATGACCCGTGACTCCAGCTCTAGGAGCCTTTGATGCCTCTGGCCTCCACAGGCACTGGCACTCACGGGGATAGACATGCACACAGACACAGACACATAATGAAAAATAATAAAAATTGTTTAAAATGAAAATTAAAGGGGCTGAGAGCCTGGGGTGCTGGTAGGGGGCACCTTGACCCCAGCACTTGGAAGAAAAAGGCAGGTGGGCTTCTTTCTGGAAGGACAGATTGGTCTATATAGTAAGTTCCTGGCCAACCAAATCTGGATGCATAGTGAAACTCTGTCTCAAAACAAAAGCAGGGTGGGTGGGCGTGAGTGGGATGATGGTTGGTATACTGGACTGGAGATAAAACTCAGTGATAAAACAACCTTTGTTTAGCATGGGTTAGGCCCTAGGTTCGATATCCAGCATTGCTATAAGACATTGTTAGGGGCCAACAAGGGGACACAGCAAGTAAAGGCACTTGCCACTAAACCTGGTGATCCAAGTTCAGTCCCCAGAAACCACATGGTGGAAAGAGAGAATTGACTCCTGAACATTGTCCTCTGATCTCCACACTTGAGCTGTGGCCCAGGCTCTAAAGAAGGTGTCAGCTCCCCTAAAGCTGGAGTTCCAGGTGGTTGTGAGCCATCAGATGTGGGTGCTAGGAACTGACCTTGCGTCCTCTGGAAGAGCAGCATATGCTCTTAACCTCTGAGCCATGTCTCCAGCCCCTAAAGCTTTTAAGATGAAATAACAAGCCTTCTGTGAGGCTCACCGATTTGAAGACAGACCCTCTCTGTTCAAATATTAAAAGCCCCCAGAAGGAAGATGAAAAACAAGCTATTTAACTGGTTTTCAGTGAGCTGACTGGTACCCTTTGGCTCTACTTGGCTAGGAATTATGGGTAGGCAGGAGGAAGCTCTTCCAGAACTGACAATCCGAGCGGTTGGGTGACTAAGGCTTAGGGCCTATTGCTCCAGGCTTTAGAAGCCAGAACCTGTGGCTGCAAAGCCTTGGGCCAGAGGCTTGCAGTCTGTGCTGTAACCCCTGCTGGCTGGCAGCTTTCACAATCCTCTGCTTCTAGCTGCAGCTGCGGGTGCTGCAACTTGGTTGCTGTTTCCAAAGACAGAGTTTCTCTGTGTGGCCCTGGCTGGCTTGGGACCCACTCTGTAGACCAGGCTGGCCTCCAACTCAGAGATCCTCCTGCCTCTGCCTCCAGAGTGCTGGGATTAAAGGTGTGTGCCACCACTGCCCGGCTTGGTGCTGCAACTCTTGAAGCAGGCTTGGATGTCAGGACCTCAGCTGGACAGGAGCAGGAGTTGCAGCTCTGGTGGCTGGGCTGAGTATTGGGACTCAGACCTCAACATCAGCTAGTATTTATAATCTGTGGGCCTTGGCGCTGGGATCCTCCATCCTTTAAGGTTGTCAGCTCCTGGAGGAGGCCCACAGGCTCCCTAGTTCTTCAGTCTTGGCTCTCTCCCTCCTCTCTTTCACTTCCTCCTTCCTTCCATGGCCCCTCAGCCTCTCATTATGCAGCTCATCTCCAGCTGCTGGAGCAGTGGCCACTGCCTCCTCTACTTCTGCTACTGTTGCTGCTACCACAGGGAGGGCATCTCCTCACCAACCCAAGAATTGAGTTGAAAGTTGGGTGTGGTTAACGAAAGGCAGTTTGGCTGGCTGCTTGTTACAGTCAGTTAAGGTAGTGAGACACCTGGGAAGGATCCAACAGCCGCCATGCAGGGAGTCAAATCACCACGTCCCAGCATCTTATGTAAAGAGAAGAGGGTCTATCGCTAACACCAACAGTCCTTTAAAAAAAAAAAAATCCCATTTCCCCCTCCATCCATTTCATTTTGTGTGTGTGGAGGTGAACAGACCTTTCACCACGTAGCTCGAAGAGACTGAATTCAGATTATCAGGCATAGTGTCAAGTGCCTTTACCCAAGACACCTGGATGACCCTCGGGAGTTATTTAACTAGGGCTTAAATTGCCTTAAGAATGCATAGCTTCTACTCCAGTGCCCCAAGCAAAGTAGGTCACTAATCTGTTCTAAAAAGTACCTTTCTTTACTGTGAACTTCTCTCTACTAAATCTTGAATTGAGTGAAAGGGCAAAAGTGCCATATCCTGGGGAAATTGCTGGCTATCTTAAGGGAGTCTATAAAGGGGTGGAGTTGACTCCCAAGTATCAGCCATGGACAAATACAGCATCTGTCAGGTGTGGGTTATGTCAAGAAGACTGAGGGATAAAAGACACTCAGTTTTGTTTTGTGCTTCTTTGGGGCTGAGGATGTACCTCAGCTGTACAAACCACATAAGCAAGGTGTGGTGACATGTGTCTTTAACCTTAGCTCTCAGATGTAGAGGCAGGAAGAGCAGAAGTTCAAATCCATCTTTGGCTCCATGGCAAGTCTGAGACCAGCCTGATGTACATGAGACCCTGTCTAAACAAATATTAAATAAAAGATTCCTTGTCTTTCTCACATCTTCCTTCCGTTACGGGGAGCACACCAGAGATAGCCTCTCAGACACAGTTTATAGCCAAATGAAAGTCTTTATTCCAGCCAGCTGGGACCACACTCCCATATTCAGGGACCTAGGTGTGGCCCTAAGTGTTCATAACACAAGGCTCTTGAAGGGCAGAAACCACACCTGGTATCTCTCTCATCAGCTTGGGGCGTGGTTCGGAGGCATAGCAGCTTCGAGAAAGCAATTTGACAGAATCTAAGATAAGTAGTTAGCTGGAGGGGGAGGTTTGCACAAGCAGACCATTTAACAGAAGCTACAATAAATTAGCCAGAACATCCTGACCTTGGGTTCTGGGAATAGAGTCTAGGAATTTTCCATGGGATTCTCCATCAAAACGATCAAATTCTAGTTAAACCTGAAATGGTCTCAGCAAGAATACAAGATGGAGGAACCTCTGCCCTAACACACTTTCTTCTACAACCTTTGCTTCCTTCCTTCTTCGTTCTTGTGTAGACACTGAGCCCTCCGCCTCACACAACTGAAGCCCATGCTCTACCACTGAACTGTGTTCCCCAGAATCAAACTATCTGATTCTGGTTTTTAGCCCCACAAAGACAAGTTGGAAATCAGCAGGGTCTCTTTGGAGCGTAGATCTGAGTTCGATTCCCAGCAACCACACGGTGGCTCACAACCATCCGTAATGGGATCCGATGCCCTCTTCTGGTGTGTCTAAAGATAGTCATACCGTACTCATATAAATAAATAATAAATCTTTAAAAAAAATATGTATATGAGTGTTTTGTCTGCATGTATGTATACTACCTGTATACCTGATGTCCATGGAGACCAGAGAAAGGCATTGGATCCCCTGGATCTGGAGTTACAGGCAGTTCTGAGCCACCACGTGGGTGCTGGGAACACAGCCAGGGTCCTCTGAAGAGCAGCCAGTTCTCTTAGCTGAGCCATCTGTCCAGTTCCTCATTTGTTGGTTTTGCCATCCTAAGATGTCATAAGAACAATGCACATTACCTCCCAGGCATTTGGCTTTACCTTGACTCTCGGCAGGAAGGAGCAAGCTAGATCCTGGGGGGTGGGGGGTGGGGAGGGGCTTCAATCCTTCCCCCCGGCCCTTCATTTTCCCTGTCTTTATTTATTTTATGTCATGCATATGGTGCTCTGTGGTATGTATGTCTGTACACTGTTCTCACGCAGTGGCCTCAGAGGCTGGAAGAGGCCTTTGTTTTCTTTTATACATCCTGGCTTCTACTGTTACCTCAGTCTTCCCTTCACCATAAAAGACCCTGGGAAAGGAACCTCTTCTCTAAGATCAAACTGCAAAGTCATAGAAAAGTAGAAGATAGAAGTCAGGTATGGTGGCTCACGGACTTGGGAACCAAGGCGGAGGAATACCATGAGTACTGTAAAGTCAAAGAAGCTCGGCCTACAGAATGACACCTTATCTCAAAAAGAAGAAGGGCTAGAGAGATGGATGGCCCAGTGGTTAGGAGCACTTGTTACTCCTGTAGAGGACGCAGGTTCAGTTTCTAGAACTCATGTGGTGGTTCATAACCACTCACAATCAAATCCCAGCGGATAACACAGCAGACACACACGTGGTGCACAGAGGTCTGTGCAGGCAAACACTCGTGCACATCAATACCTGAAGTAATCTAAGGAGAAAAAGTTAAGCCTTTCTTCCCCTCTGATCACCCTCAGTAGGGAGGGTGTTCCACACTCATCTGGGAGCCTTCTGAAGGGCTGGTGCCTGGCCTGTGCTTCTCCCATACTCAGGTGAAGCCACCTGGCTGGGACCACTGGCTCATTCAGGCAGTCTGAGGCCTCTCTCTGGGGCAACTGCTTGGTGGTGCTCTGTGTCTGGACCACAGTTTCTTCATTTCATGGTTGCCTCACATTGGTCTCTGTAGATAAGACATGAGACCTGAACACTCTCTCTCTCTCTCTTTCTCTCTCTCTCTCTCTCTCTGTCTCTCTGTGTGTCTCTGTCTCTGAGTATATACACATGTACCAAATGAAGACTCAGAAGCCAGACACTCTGGGGAGAGCCTGCTGGCTCAGAGAGGCAGAGAAAACACCCAGTTGACCTTCCTACTCCACCGATGTCCCAGAAGGAAAAGGTCCCTCTCCTCCATGCTGTTTTAAATACTGTTCAACTCAAGACCGCCATTTCTCTTTCCTTGTGTTCACTCCCTATCAGCTGGTTGCTTGCTCCGCCTCTTGACCCACTGATGACTTTGTTTAGCTCTTGTTTACAGAAAGCTTTGTGGTAAAGGCCTAGGGCTGAGCCACATCACAACAAGCAGTTTTTTTCCCAGGTTCACAGTCTCGGGCGGGGTTCACAGTGTGATCAAATATCCTGCAACAGGAGGGCTCACGAGCAGACATCATTCAGGAGGGCTGCTCTCTGGCTCTGAGCTTCATTTCAGTGAGACATGGAAACACGAGGCACAGTTACAGTTAAGTTTCCTCCAGGTATCTGTGGAATATTTAAGTAGCACTCCCTGCTACAAAGAGAGTGATGGATTCGCTGACATCAAGGGGCAGCTAGGCATGCAGGAGGGGCCCAGAAAGCATCACAGAAAGCACTTGCAGGGTGTTTCTGATCAAGACTTGCCCCAAACTCAACACAAGACTCACCAATTCCAGAACTGGGTGTGGAGGTACATGCTTGAGATCCCAGCCCTTGGAAAGGGGAGACCCATAAAGACCTAGTGAGTCTGAGGCCAGCCTGCACTTCCTGAGATACTGTTTCAAAACAAGACCCCAAATCACTCAACAATAGAACTTGTAATTTTTTTCTATTCATTCATTCATTCATTCATTCATTCATTCATTTATTGGAGAAGTAGCCAGGATGTCATTGTGTCTGGGAGGTCAGAGAACAACTCTCAGGAGCACCACTGTGTCTGGGAGGTCAGAGAACAACTCTCAGGAGCACCACTGTGTCTGAGAGATCAGAGGACAACTTTCTGCAGTTGGTTCTTGATTTCCTCCACGTGGACCCTGGGTGGGAGCTCATCTGGCTGGATGGTAAGTGCTTTTATGAGCCCCCTAACAGCCCAGAACTAAGGATCCTAAGTACTCTTACTAGTGCTCAGCACTGCTTAACTCTGTTCAGTCCCTCAGGTAACCATTCAGCCTAAGCTGTTTATCAAACGCTCTTTCTTTCTGCCCTGCTGCCGTTTCAGGTTTGTTGCTTTGATTTTTGGTTGTCTCTGGGTTTAAGGGTGTGCATCACCAGGTCCACCTGTACTGTTGTCTGCCTATGGCACCTTTCTGCCTGTTTTTGCTTTTATTCCAGAGTCACTTGCTTTGAAATGAACACAATACCCCAGTTATCTTTTCCGAGTGACTTTCTGATCCTTCTTTTCTTTTGTCTCTGAGGCTGCATCTGCCTCCGGTCTTCACATTCTACTGACTGCTTTCTTAGCAGCCACTTTCTGCCTACGTTGCAATCCCGGTTTCCAGGTGCTTTCCCATTTCTGCTCTCCTGATTCTCCTCTCTAGTTCCTGTCTCCTGACCACGCAGTTGCTGGCCCCAGGGGTAGGTGTCCAGGAGGTTTTGTATGGCAACTGAAACTCCTGGTGGCCTGGGATGACCCTTGGGAATGATCCAGAGAGCTGAAGCCAAGGGAAGTGAAGCCCAGATGTAGCTGAATCCCAGCGGGAACTCACGGGCTCCCCCAGGCCTGTTCCAGGCAGGGAGTTATTTGTAACTTTCTTTTCTGAAGATAGAGAAAGGGAAACAGGGAGAGGCAAATCCTAGCTCCTGATGTATTATTTACTTATTTATTTTGAGATAAGGTCTCACATACCCTAGGCTGGCCTTCAATTCACTTTGTAGCCTAAGATGACCTTGAGTTTCTGATCCTCCTGTTTCCACTTCCCTGGTGCTGGGATGACATAAGTTCACCACCATGCCTGGTTTGTATGTTGCTGGGACTTGAACTCAGGTTGCTAGGCTTTTGCTGCAAGCACCTTTACTTGCTGAGCCATTTACCAGCCCCAGCTTGGCTATCTTTTGTTTGCATTTTTAAAAATATTTATTTATTTTTATTTTATATGTATGAGCGTTTTTGCTTGCATGCATACCTATGCATCGTGTGTATTCATTGCCTTTGGAAAAAAGCCAGAATCCCCTAGAACTAGAGTTTTAGAGAACTATCAGCTGCCATGTGGGTGCTAGGAACGGAACTCAGGTTCTCTGGAAGAGCAGGCAATGCTTTAGTTATTGGCACATCTCTGTAGCAACCCCTACTCCCTCTATTTCTCTCTCTCTCTCTCTCTCTCTCTCTCTCTCTCTCTCTCTCCAGGGTCTCTCACTATGTATCTCTGGCTATCCTGGAATTTCTTGTAACCCAGCTGGCTTCAGACTCACAGAGATCTACCTACCTTTGTCCCCTGAGGATGGGTATTAAAAGTATAAAGCTGATTTGAATTTTATGGTCACATTAGGGAGTTGAGTCTTGTATATTTTAGAAGACTAATATTTATTTTCTCTGAATTTAGTCAGGAGTTGTCAACTTATTTCTAGTTGAGTGTGACAATAGTAAGGTTTTCAAAACCTACGGAAAACAGGTAACATTAGACATGTGATTTATGAGAAAAATATATATATTACAAAAAAAAGAAGAAATGAAGTGCTTAATTGTTAAATGTGTCCAAAAACAAAGTACAAGCAGCACAAATCAGTTAACATCCTACAAAATGATGGTCCTGCCTCTTAATTCTTGTCAAAACTGTTTTAGCATTTTTTTTTTTTTCGAGACAGGATTTCTCTGTGTAGCCCTGGCTGTCCTGGAGCTCACACTCTGTAGACCAGGCTGGCCTCGAACTCAGAAATCCGCCTGCCTCTGCCTCCCAAGTGCTGGGATTAAAGGCGTGCACCACCACTGCCCGGCCTTTCTTTTCTTTATTATTATTATTTTTTTCTTTTTCTTTTTTGTTTACAAGACATAGTTTCTCTGTGTGGCCCTGGCTGTCCTGGAACTCTGTAGATCAAGCTGGTCTACAACTCAGAGATCCACCCGCCCCCGCCCCCGCCCCCGCCCCCGCCCGACTAAGTGTTTTTCTTTAACACTGTGTCTCTCACTGCCATGTCTTGGAAGCTGCAGAACTAACTTCTCTGGCTCAGTAGCCGGACATCTATTTCTGCATGGGTATTAATTACTGTAGCTTTAAGCATTTTAACAGCCTCCAATCACACTCAAATCTCTCCAGTCTCCAGGCTCAAGTGGAAGGCCTGGTAGCGGTGACTGAAACTGAGAACCAAGAGAGGTATGCAGCCCTCCTTCCAACCTGGAGACCGCATTTGAGGAGCTGTGATCCCGAGGGTTGTGCTAACATTTCGTCCCTGAGAGTCCTTGGATCTCATGGGTGGTAGGAACCTTTCCTCCATGGAAACCAAGGTGCCCCCTAGGCACTGTGTAGCTGAGTTCTACAAGCCTAGAGAGTACATTGTTCAATGTTGCAAATCCTCCTTGACTTTGTCAATGATTGCTTCCAGCAGAGACGGAGCCCAAGCGCTGCCCCCGCTGGTTGCCTCCTCTGACACACCAGAGTATTTCTCAGTGACACAGGCAAGATGCTCTGAGCAGGACACTGCATAGGCAGTGGGCCCTCCTTTGCAATACGCAGCAGGTTTGTCTTAGCCATGGGAAATACATTCTAAGAACGCCAAGTGTGAACGAAAATTCCTGAAAAGAAGAGGCTGTGTCTTGCTGTGAACAAAACGGCTCCTGGAAGGAGCTTCTGGTTTCCAGAGACTGAAGGACAGGTTGAGGTTTCAGTGCTGTGGAGAGATCGGGATGTTGTAGGTTCAGAGGCTAATTATTTGGGCTAGTTTTAGCTTCTAGGGCAGCCATTTCTTGGCCCACTCTGTATCTGAACTAACTCCCCATGATAATAAACAAAAACCTCTAGGAAGCTACTAGCTCAGGGGAACACTAGCTTCCACCAATCCCAGGGCTAAGAATCTCATCAGATAGCATCTTGGCCTATAAAGTTTCCACATGGCTGCCTCTCTGGTGTGCCCACCAATGTGTTTTAAGCTTGCTTTGATTTATGACTTTGTGAATGAAAAGGAAGGAAAGAAAAGAGAAAGCCGGGCGGTGGTGGCGCACGCCTTTAATCCCAGCACTCGGGAGGCAGAGGCAGGTGGATTTCTGAGTTCGAGGCCAGCCTGGTCTACAGAGTGAGTTCTAGGGCAGCCAGGGCTACACAGAGAAACCCTATCTTGAAAAAAAAAAAAAAAAAAAGAGGAAAAGGAAGAACATGACTGTTCTTGTGTGTGGTGGAGGAGAGTTTATTATAGATAAAAGGAGGCATATAGCCAGAGGCAGGGACATCTGGGAGAGCCAGGGTGAGCATGGTACCCTGAGCCAGGCCATGTGAGGAGAAGGGAAAGGGGAGGGGGGAGAGTCAGGAGGGTAGACAAAGAAGCCAGGTAACCAAAATGGCTGGATTATATATATAGGAAAGGGCAGCTGGGGGAAGGGCAGCCCGGCCCCTGGGTTGGAGAAATTTAGGGTAGAGGGCAGGATATGCCAACCATACCCTGTAACAGGTAGGGACTGAGGGATGCTGGGAGAACCTGCCAGCCAGGTCTGCTTTGATATGCTAAGTAGGCACCTAAGCCATTTGTCCTGAGTTTGAGACCTAGCTCTCTGTTCTGTAAAACTGTAAAAATGTTGGAATGTGGAATTTGGGTGTAACATAAATTTGTGTTTCTGGGCCATGGTCAGCCATAAAGTCTTCAGAATAAACTCTTTCTTAATGTCCTTCAGATAAAAGCTGTAGTCTTTATGTCAACACAAGGGATGTCTAAAGCCAGACGGTAACAGCCTGTGTGGATGCTATGTGCTTGCCTGTCATATATATATATATATATATAAAATTTTAATTATGTGTGTGGGTACTGAGTATAGGTCCTTGAGGAGGCCAGAAGTATCGTCAGGTCACTTAAAGCTTCTGGGCTGCTCAGTGGGTTCTGGGAACCAAAATCAGGTATGTGCCTTTGTACTTTTAACTGCTGAACCCTCTCTGCAGCCCCTATTATTTTATTTTTTAAAGAAAGGGTTTCATGTTACCCAGGCTGACCTTGAACTCCTGCCTCTCTCTCTCAAGTTTGAGGATTACAGGCAGGTGTCATCATCTCTTGCTTAATTGATTAACTAGGTACAATAAGAAATTAACAATGATAGAACAATTATAACGGTATCCAGTAAAGGAAGCGTTTAGAACTATGACTGTTTCTGGAATTCTCCACTCGGTATTTTTTTTTTTTTTTTTTTTTTTTTTTTTTTTTTGGTTTTTCGAGACAGGGTTTCTCTGTATAGCCCTGGCTGTCCTGGAACTCCCTCTGTAGACCAGGCTGGCCTCGAACTCAGAAATCCGTCTGCCTCTGCCTCCTGAGTGCTGGGATTAAAGGTGTATGTCACCACTGCCCGGCCCACTCGGTATTTTGTAGCGTGGCTGACACAGAGCATATGAAATGTGAAGACTAAAGCTTTAGATAAAGGGCAGCTACCGTACATAGAATGAGGCCCGGTGCCTGGCGGAGTCAGGCACAGGAGCAGTAACCCTGTAGTCCTGGCTCCCCTTTGCAGGGCGGGGCCTTTGGTCATGCAGCTGGGGTGGAGCCCTGTGAACAAAGTTACTTTAGCCCTCAAAGTTCCTTTAGACAAGCCGCATAGCCAGACTGTCTCCTGGGCCGCCTGTGCAAGTCTGTTCCAGAGGCCAGTTCTTCCTGGAACTGGGTGTCAGCTCAGGACAGAGAATGCCAGGAGTGAAACTTGGCGCTGAAGGAAAGAAAGGCTTTCCAGTCCTGCAGGAGATATCAGATTGCATGGTTGCGTTGGGCGGGGCTTGCAGTTCAGAAGGAGGCCACCAGGGGGCGCCCACTCCACACCTCACCCAAGAGGGCGTGCGTTTCTGTGTGTGCCGCAAATAGCCTTTCTGTGATTACAAAGTCATAATTCTTTCCTAACTGACCTATTCAACTCAGTCTTTTGCAGCAGCTTGGGTCTGTCGCACTTCTGAGTTACACCTGCCTCTAGTTAAGTAACATAGCCACCCTTGACAATGGAGAAGAGTGGTAACGGCCCTCACTTTTCAAATGCCAGCAGGATTTGCTGTCGGGGTCACAGTATAGAAGTTGGAGACCCAGCAGAGGGATGAGAGGGATGCGGGTGCTGACTCATGAGTCCCAGCTTCTAGATGAATTCTACCACTCTTCAGAAGCTACCATCAGTGGCTTTAAGAGGTCCAAGGCTAGCTGGGCTGTGATAGCGAATGCCTTTAATCCCAGCACTTGGGAGGCAGAAGCAGGTGATCTCTGAGGACAGCCTAATCTACAAAGCAAGATCCAGGACAGCCAGGGTTACACAGAGAAACCCTGTCTGGAACTCTCCAATCTCCCATCCCCCACCCCGCAAAAAGAAAAAAAAAAATCACGGACACTGGCAAATTCTTCTGCCAGGCGTCATAGAGAACGGGGGGGTGGGGGGTGGGGGGGGCTGCAGCCATGTGGCTCAGGGTCTGTCAGGCTGACCTGCCCACCCAGCACAGGCAAGCAACGATATAAGGGGCAGACAATGAAGTGAAAGCTGAAGAGGCAGCCTGAGGGGAACAGCACCCGAGGGCCTACATAAAGAGCATCATGTAATACTATATATACTCCCTGTGCCTCTGGAAAGCCACTCAGTAATTCTGGGGGGGGGGGGGGCATTTCAGGGTCATGGGGCTGAGAAATGCCCTGGCTAAGAGGATGCTTCGTTTTTCTAGAAAAGTACCATGTTCAATGCCAGTGCCACCACATTGTCAATGGTGTAGGGATGGGGTGTAAGTTTGGAGAGAATACAGGACATGAGGTGCTGGATGCTCTGTGGTGTCTCTGAGGGGGGCCGAGAGCCTGGGTGGCAGTCAGCAGGTGAGTGCTCACCCTGTGGCTTTTGCTGAGCCAGGGGCCTGATGGAGGGCACAGAAGGTATGGGTCTCATCAGCCAGGAGCCACACAGTTCATGTTCTGCCAGGCATTCACAGTCGGTGCAATAGCACAGCTGTGACCTGGAGACCTGAGGTGTTTATAAAAGGATAAAGAGAGAATATGTTCCTTTTTTGGGGGAGGGGGTGTTTCGAGACAGGTTTTCTCTGTGTAGCCCTGGCTGCCCTGGAACTCACTCTGTAGACCAGGCTGGCCTCGAACTCAGAAATCCACCTGCCTCTGCCTCCCAAGTGCTGGGATTAAAGGCGTGAGCCACCACAATGCGAGAATATGTTCTATGGGAGTGTGGGGAGGTGTGGGGGAAGGAGATGTCTCAGCGGGCCCATGCTAAGGTATCCTGTCCCCCTGAGGGACCAGCCACACAATGGGATGGTATAGAATATAATAGAGTTTATTCAGGGCATGGGGAGGAGAGTTAAGAGGGTAGTAAAGGCAGAGAAATGCGGGGGGGGGGGTAGAGGCTGGCCATGAGCACATGGAATCAGAGGGGGGAAGGCAATGGAGGGAGAGCGAGAAGGCAAGAGAACAAGAGGGCAAGAGAGAGAGGAGGGGGCAAGCAGTCCCTTTTATAGTGGGTCAGGCCAACCTGGCTGTTGCCAGGCAACTGTGAGGCGGAGTTTAGACAGAATGCTAACAATCAAGGACACCCAGGATCTGTCTCTCACCCAGCTACTCTCTTTTCCCTTTGTAAAGGTTTTTAAATTTTTTGTATAGGTGTAAGACTCTGGGGAGCCCTAACTTCCCGGAGGACCCTCCCCCCCCCAGTGAACACCATGGAGTCGGGGATCAATGCAAAATACAAGAGGAATTTATTAGCCGGGCAGTGGTGGCACACGCCTTTAATCCCAGCACTTGGGAGGCATGCGGATTTCTGGCCAGCCTGGTCTACAGAGTGAGTTCTGGGACAGCCAGGGCTACACAGAGAAACCCTATCTCAGAAAAAAAAGAAAGAAAGAAAGAAAAAAGAAAACAAAAAGCAAGAGGAGTTTATTGTTTCAGCATGCTGGGATCACCCTGCACACAAAAGAGGAAGACCCGTTCTGCGAGCTTTTATACAGTTTTTAGAGCAGCAGCCATTAGGCACAATGTGATTGGCAGAACAGTGTGACTTTTAAGCTGACTGGTCTTTAGGGAATGAGGTCGTAGGTGCTTAATCAGCCCCTCCCTTCCAGCCTACATGCTCTCTAACCTGTTTGTTCCAGAAGGGGAGGGGTGCCCATGTGCTGGGGGTCTGGTGGAATTTTCCATAGTTCCTGAGCTGACCTCTCTTCATAGGAATGTTTTTCTTGAATGTACATGTATACCACATGTGTGCCTGGTGCCCAGCGAAGTCAGAGGAGGGCGTTGGGTACTCCGGGCCTGGAGTTACTGATGTTATAAACCACACGTAGGTACTGAGAACTGAACCCAGGTCCTCTGCAAGAGCAGCAAGTACACATGAACCCTCTCCAGCCTGGATATTCTCCTGAGAGAGATGGAAAGATGGCTCTGTGATTAAGAGCACTTGCTACTCTCCAGAGGACCTAAGCTTGGTTCCCAGAACCCACATCAGGGGGCTTATAACTACTTGTAATTCCAGCTCCAGGGTATCTAAGGCCCCACTTCTGGATTCCATGAACAACTGCTGTGGTAGTTTGAATATGCTTGGCCTCAGAGGGAGTGGCAGGGTTAGGAGGTGTGGCCTCATTGGAGGAAGTGTGTCACTGTGGGGGTGGGCTTTAAAGGTCTCCATCATCAAAAGGAAAATTATTACAGACAGAGGATCCTTTAATTAGTTTTATTATTGCTTGACAAGGTCCCAAATTCATTGTATGGTCCCAAATTCATTGTACGGTCCCAAACTGATATAGAATCCCAGGCTGGTCTTGAGTTCTGAGTGCTGGGATTACATGTCTGGCTAACTCTGCAGCAGCCCCAGTAGGAATAAGAAAGTTTATTAAAATCTGCTTGGGGCAAGGAGGGGGGACTGGAGAGATGGCTCAGTGGTTAAGAGGACCGACTGCTCTTCCAAAGGTTCTGAGTTCAATTCCCAGCAACCACATGGTGGCTCACAACCATCTGTAATGGGATCTGATGCCTTCTTCTGGTGTGTCTGAAGAGAGTGACAGTGTACTCACATACATAAAATAAATAAATCTTGCCGGGCAGTGGTGGCGCATGCCTTTAATCCCAACACTTGGGAGGCAGAGGCAGGTGAATTTCTGAGTTCGAGGCCAGCCTGGTCTACAGAGGGAGTTCCAGGACAGCCAGGGCTACACAGAGAAACCCTGTCTCAAACAACAAAAACAAAAAAACAACAACAAAACATCTTAAAAAGAAGGAAAGAAAAGAAACTTAAAAACAAAAACAAAACAAAAAAACCCTGCTTGGGTAGGGTGGCTCATGCCTTCAATCCCAGGACTCAGTAGGCAGAGGCAGGTGGATCTCTGAGTTCCACACCATTGGTCACATCTGGCCCTGTACGTGCTTTTAGCTGCTGAGCCATCTCCTGGGCGCCCAGTTTTGTCTTGTTTAAAGGTTAGTCTCATACAGTTCGGGAAGGCTTTGAGCTTTGTATCTTTCCCCTACGTTAGCTTCCACCATGGGCATGTTCAACCATGTGCATACTAGACCCTGTGTTTGTTTTATTTTAATGTCAGGAAAAGGCATCGGATCTCCTGGAACTGGAGCTGTGGATAGTTGTGAGCTGTCACGTGGCTGTTGGGAACTGAACTCAGGTCCTTCCCAGGAGCAGCCTGTGCTTTTAGCTGCTGGGTCATTTCTCCAATTCCTTGTGTTTTCAAGAGTAAATAGCCAAGAGCTGTCAGTGTCTAAGGCCTGAGGGAGGTGGTGACGGTGCCTAGCTCCAAATCCTTTCGGTTGTAGCTGGTGAGGAATATTTAAAAATTTCCCCTCCACCATGTTCTCCCTGTTCCTCTCCAACCCCAGCACATTCAACAGAGAGCTGACCATAGCAGCGTATTTGATTTCCTGTTTCAGAGAGGCCTTCTGGGAAGTGAAGGGAATTAGAACAGTTCTCCTTTGTGTTTGACATCTTCCTTGGTATTGTTTTCTGTTTTATTTTTTGATACAGAGTCTCCCTATCTAGTCCAGGCAGGCCTTGACCTCATGGTGATACTTCTGGCTCTGCCTTCTGAGTGCTAGATGGTAAAACAAAATAAAACAAAACAAAGCAAAAAACAAAACACGAGACACAGAATAGCCCATAGGAGAAACTATTCACAGACTCTTAGGTACCAATCATTCTGTCAAACTGGTACCTTCACCAAAGGTTGCAAAGCCAGGGAGTGTGTCTCATGCCTGAAATCCCTGAACTCAGAAGCTGAAGCAGGAGGATTGCTGTGAGCTCCAGCCTCGCTCTGCCTCCCACCCCCCATGGGTTACATAGTGAGATGCAGTCCCAAAATGAAAGACTGAAAGAAAACCAAGGTTGCAGGAAGCAGGTGTTAGTTCCTGGCTTTGTCTACATATCTGAGGAGGTTCCCCAAGTTCCACTGAGCCAGGCAGCCATCTTTTTACTCTAGCCATCCTCAGCTTGTGTGTGGTCCAAATTCCCCTCAGGAGTTCTGCCCCATGCAAATCCATTCAGAGCTCATTTGTCTTTACTGCCCAAATCCCAAGGTCTCCTGTTGGCACAGACAGCTCTGCCTGTCTACGGGAGACTATTTGTGGACTAAGGAGTCCGTGCCTGGGCACGGCTCCTCCAGGCACTCCCTGCCTCCCACCCTGCTCCATTGCTAGCCTCCCCTGAGGTCTTGCTGGGCCATGAGCTGGCCTAGGCTGTGAACTAGGGACAGTTCCATGACCTTTTGGCTTCCCAGACAGAAGACTCTTCCTCTGGCTTCCCTCAAAGGCACCAGGCTCTCTGCATACCTCCTACCACATGATCCTCACATGACATTCCAGGCTGTGTCAGACAGAAGCCTGTGTGGGACTTCTGAACTCTGTCCTCCTAGATTAAGGGAGTCCGAAGTCCTTTCTCTTAGCTTAGAAGTGAGGTTGGGTAAAGAAAAGAAAAGCATAAGTTAGCTTCACTTACTCTGTCTCCCACAGGTCTGTTCTACAGTCAGAAAACTGACTTCAGCTGCTGCTGCTGCTGCTGCTGCTGCTCCTGGTGGTGGCTGTGGCGGTGGCCCTATGGGGGTGACCTCTGCTCTGAACTGAAGGTATACTGTGGAAGGTCTTGAGGACATTTTCTTTCGTTGTTTTTGTTTGACTGAACAAAGTCTCATGTAGGTAACACAGGCTAGCAATGTAGCTCAGGATGACCCTGAACTGTTAATCTTATAGGAATGGGCCACCATGCTTGACTAGGACATAAAAAACGTTTTGTTTGTTTGTTTCTTTGTTTCAGTGCCAGGGGACTAAACTCTAGAACTCATGCTAAGTAAGACTTCTGCAATTATGCTCCAGGCTCTGAGCTGTGTAATTTCTTTTTTTCTTTCTTTCTTTCTTTTTCTTTTTTTCTTTTTTTGGATACAGGGTCTCAGTAGGTTCCTCAGGCTGACTTTGAACTCCTGGTCTCAATCCTCCTGCCTCAGTTTCCCAAGAGACTGGGAATACAAGCATGCACTGTAGCACTTGGCCTAAGGGCAGCTTTAGAAAATATTTTATGTTTAGTCACGTGTATATGTGGCTGAGTGTACGTTTTGTGCTCTCAGGGTCCAGAAGAGAGCCTCAGACCTTTGAATCTGGATGACCCATTATGAGCCCCTCTGCGGGGTGTGGGGGAAGGGAAGGTCCTGGGAACTGCACTCAGGTCCTCTGCTAGAGCGGTACAGGCATGTCTCCAGCCCCACATAGCACTTTTCTTTTTGACGCCCTGTACAGCCAATGTGGACCAATGAGGGAAGGGAAAGAAATGAGATAAGAAAGACTGTGAAGATGAAACGGGGGGGGGGGGGGGAGAAAAACACTAGTGGTTGCGGCGGGGGCGGGGTGGGGTACCGCAGTGAGGAAAAAAAGAAGAAAGGGCTGCCGAGCCCTGCCTAGAGAAGGCTAGCGTTCCCAGTCCCAGGGGCAGGCAGAGGCTGGCAGTGGCCTTCCATCTCGCCGCCTCCTCCCAGCAAGATGCTGACATCCGGTCTCTGGCGCCTTCCCCATCTCTCCGATATGCGGAGTGTGGATATGTGTGTTGCTCATTCCTCACACGCAGCTGGAGACTGAGATAACTCCCTCCCTGGAATGTAGAGAATTTGGGGGTGCTGCGGGGAGAGAAAGCTAGCGAGAGGGCCTCTCGGAGCTGTCAGCAGGACCTGGACAGGATCCATCTCTGAAGGAGCTGGGCCGGAGGGCTGGGGGAGGGGTGGATGGCAGTCTTAGAGAAGGGTCCCTGGGATACTGGGATGTGCGCTTGTCTGAAGGTGGGGGTTGGGGAGGTGGCTCAGCAGTTAAGAGCATTGACTGCTCTGCCAAGGTCCTGAGTTCAATTCCCAGGAACCACATGGTGGCTCACAACCATCTGTAACGGGATCTGATGACCTCTTCTGGCATGCAGGTGTATCTGTAGATAGAGCGCTCATACATAAAATAAATAAATCTTCAAAAACAAAACAAAACCAAAAAAGTGGAAAATCGATGCTAAAGCCACATGCTCCCATCTTGCTGTGCAACTGGAAACTGAGTGCCCCACGGCCTTCTTGATTTCTTGTCCCTCAGCTCTCAGGTAAGTGGGGACTCTAATGTCCTCCTTATCCTTCAAGGTAAAGATTCAAGGACAGCAGCACCCAGGCCGAGGACCCATCTCTGTGCCCTGAGCAACCCTATCTGGGGTGTCTGACGGCAGGAAGCCCACCTGGCCCAGCCTCTCTACTCAGCCTGTCAACCCCTTTTGGCAAAAGCTTCTCATAGACACCTCTGAGTTTGTGATCCACAGCTGTTGCTCAGACTGTCGCCTTGTAACTTGAAACTCTGAATGCTGGTCATAGGAAACATTTGTCAATGGGGGGGGGGGGGTTGTCCACTGTTGTGGTCTGAATCAGGCATGTTCTAATGAGCTCATGGGTTTGGTTCCCAGTACAGCAGGAAATGGGAGAGCAGGACGCGGAGTCTTTGAGGGAGGGGGTGACTATATCATTTGGGTTCTGACCTCATAACTAGGATTAATCCATTTATTTGATTATTATGATGATTTGTGTTTGTTTTCTGAGACAGGGTTTCTCTGTGAAGCCCTGGCTGTCCTGGAACTCTCTCTGTAGACCAGGCTGGCCTCGAACTCAGAGATCCACCTCCTTTTGCTTCCCAAGTGCTGGGATTAAAGCCAGGATTCAAGCCATGTGCCACCACCACTGGTGTTATGATTTTTGTTTTTCTTTCTTTTGGGGGGGGTTTAAAAGATTTATTTATTTTATGTATGTGAGTACTCAGACACACCGTATCCCATTACAGATGGTTGTGAGCCACCATGTGGTTGCAGGGAATTGAACTCAGGACCTTTAGAAGAGCAGTCAATGCTCTTAACTGCTGAGCCATTTCTCCAGTCCATGATTTTTTTTTTTTTTTTTTTTTTTTTTTTTTTTTGTTTTTTTT
>CM052720.1:45390724-45428590 GCA_028551405.1 Uromys caudimaculatus | reverse complement strand
GCGCGGCAGTGCCTCCCAGTGGTTTTCTTGTTCATTGCTGTCGTTGGGGAATCCATGGAAGACAGATGAAATAAATCTGTATCAATAAGCTGGGCAGTGGTGGCGAACGCCTTTAATCCCAGCACCCGGGAGGTAGAGGCAGGCGGATTTCTGAGTTCAAGGCCAGCCTGATCTACAGAGTGAGTTCCAGGACAGCCAGGGCTACACAGAGAAACCCTGTCTTGAAAAACAAAACAAAACAAACAAAAAAGATCTGTATCAATAAGGGTTACTAAGTGCCCAGAACTCAAGAGGCTCAAGGGTGTTTACAGGAAGGCATGCTAGATCCTCACCCCCATTTTTGGAAATCTGAGATGGGAGAATCCAGAAGCTCTGGGTGGGAAGTGTCAACTTGCCTTGAATTTAGGGCAAGTTCCAACATTTGTGGACCTGGTTGGTTGGTTTTTATGAAGAGCCCTGCCCACTCTCCTCAAAGGCTGGAGGAGAAAAACACAATAGAGATGGCCGGAGAAAAGCCCTACCACGTGTATGCTTTCCATGGGATGCCACTCTTTATCCACTGCATTCCTGGCTGCTGTGGGAGATGAGCTGTCAGGGCTGTGTGAACGGGGACATAGCTGGGACCCAACCCTAATCCTGTCGTTTCCCAGCCCAAGGCCCTTCTTCCTCCTCTTCAGAACAGGCCAAAGCTAGTCACAAGAGAGTCCAAGCTGTCTTGCTGGTGTTCCTTCCTGGAACACCATCTGCAAAAGCTAGCCTCACCTAGATCTACTTGAAGTTTGTTCTTCCGTGAGACTTTGCTCAGTCTCCTCCCACCCCGCTGAGAAGGACTGTTCTAAGCTCTCCGCTGGCCCCCACAGCTCCTTCCAGCTCAATGGATGCACGTGGAGCTTGTCTTCGGTGACTACAGATTGTCTTGTCTGCAGGGGAAGCGCTGGAAGAGAGCACAGTCCTCCCAAACCTCTCAGAGCTTTATCAGAGTCCTGTCTCGTGCAAAGTCTTAGTAACTCTCTGTGAAATGGATTGGGAGGCGGGGCTCAGAGATCCTCAGTGACACATTAGAAAGCCATAAGGGAAGCCAAGGCTAGCAGAGCTGCCACCCACAAAAACTCCAGGGCCGCTCATCCGAGTGGGAGGGAACTGGACCATGGAGACTCAGCCAAGGAAGGCAGATGGTATGGGAGTCAACATTTCAGTCCTTTAAGAGGGCGGAGCCTGGCTTCAGCTGCCCCCACCACACCCCCAACCCCATCAGTCAACATCCTTTGGAAGCTTTGGGGTTTTCAAACCACAAGCTGGGGAGTGTCCTTTAAAGATGCCTTTTAGCTTCAGGTGCCTCGGTGAGCCATTGCTACAGCTGGGGAGCTCACAGTTTTATACTGTAGAGATAGCCAGTTTAAAAACTGGGATTCTTGGGCCGGGTAGTGGTGGCACACGCCTTTAATCCCAGCACTTGGGAGGCAGAGGCAGGTGGATTTCTGAGTTCGAGGCCAGCCTGGTCTACAGAGTGTGGTCCAGGACTACACAGAGAAACCCTGTCTCGGGGAAAAAAAAAAAAACCAAAACAAAACTGGGATTCTTCTCGGGGAACAAAACTCAAAGTCCCAGGAAAGGGGATGCATTATTTGGGACTCAGAAGGAGGTCCCCAAAGGACCACCCTCAGTCAGTTCCAAACCCCTCTGCTTCCAACTTTAGTCCACATAGCCCACCTTGTCCTCTGTTAGGCAGGATGAACAATCAGGATGAACTCAGCTCTTAGCTCTTGGCGGCAGCCAGCGAACGCTGCTTTCAAACGGACCTCCTCCTCAGCGGCCTTTGTCTGGGGTCTCTTTGTTTGGGAGACCCCTTTGGTCCAGTTCCACAGTTCTCAGCCTCCCCTCCCTTTCTCTCGGTTAGGCTGTCCCCTCCCTCTCTGCGGGGGCTGAGAGGCTCAGCGAGGGGAGCAGAGCTGGGTTGCCATGGTCACCTTGAAGCCAGCCGCAGCTGGCCAGGGCAGCTGCTCTTGGGCCCCTGAGGCTGGAGCTTGGACAAAGCCGGGAGGTTTCATCGGCCTCAGACCTGGATCCCCAAAGGCTTGTGCCTAGGGAGACTGAAACTCAAGAGAACCTGGAGGTGAGCGGAAATTAGAGCTCACCTGGGAGAGCCGGAGCAGGCCTCGGGGCTGGGCTGCCTTTGTGGGGAGGGACCAGGTAGGCCTGTCTGGAAGTTGGTGGGAGGGGAGAAGGATGGAGGTCCGGTGTGTGAACAGGTTGACCAGAATGAGGGCGGGGCCTTGGTGGCCTTCAGCCTGGAGACAGGTTTAATTCTATCTCTAGCCCTTCCATCTGTCTTGAAGTTGTCCTTCCTTCTAAGTCCGCTCCCCCTCACCTCCCTCCTTCCCAGTCTCTCTCTCCCTCCCTCCCTCCCCCCCCCCCAGCCTCCATATCAGTTTCGTTCCAACCTCCTCTCTCCGGTTTTTTCCCCCTCTATTCCAGTTGCCTTCTCAACCTTTGCTTTCCTTCCGTGTTAGATCAGTGTTAGATTAGCTCCCCTCCCTCTACCCAATCCTTTCCAACCCTCCCCAATCTCCCCGCTCCTCCAGGGTCCCTTTATCTCCCACCCTTTACTTTGGCACCATCTCCCTTAACTCTCCTCCCCTCTCTGCCTGCGCTCCAGATTTGTGCCCCCCTCCTCCACGTTCTGTTTCTATGTGACCATCAGCCTCCCTTCCGGGGACTCTTGGTGCCCTGGTCCTGCATCCCTTCCTCAGATTATGCACAGCTAATTGGTCTCTCTTTTCTTTTTTTCTGTCCCAGATTTAAGCCGTCTCTTCCTTTGCCATCATACCCCAGGCCCCATTTTCCCATTTGAACTCCGTGACTTTAAAGTATGGCCTATATGGCCAGGGTCTTTTCCAGCTCCCTACCCTGCCCCCCACCGGAGGCTTCCCACTCTCCCCAGCTGCTGACCCAACCTGCTCCCCTAGAGGCAGCTGCATCTCGGGGCAGGGACTGTAGCTTGTGTGTGTATTGGGGGTGGTGAGGGTGGGCCCATCTGGTCCACTCTCCTCTCACTGAGTCTGTCCTGCTTCCCTGCACTGGCCGGGTGGTCTGCAGGCCTTGGGCTGAGCTCTTTATTTCTCCTTACGTGCCTCTCTTCACATCCCAACCCCCAGCTGTTTTCGCCCCTTCTTCCTGGGCTTGCAGAAAAAGGTCCAGCATGGGAGACTGTGCATGGGGGAGAAGTAGAGAGAGACCTTCCCTGATTCTAGGGTACAATGAGGGGCCCCTGGAGAGGAGCTGTGGGCTGGGGAGCCACAGATGACTGGGTTCTTGGCTCAGTTATGTAGGCCCCTGGATGGCTGGGATTTCCCTCTCTGGCCCCTGGGAATCTGGGCTCCAAGCAACACATTCCAGCCGGCTCCAGCTCTTTTTCTGCTGTCACTTGACTCCGCTGGGCCTCAGCCCTGTGTCCCTCCTACTCCTCCAGCCCTGGTCTGGGGCGAGGTGGGCATCACTGACTAGGAATTTTTCCTGGGAGAATGAGAAAGGGGGAAAGGCTTCAAGACTCTGGCTTCTCTTCCACACCTCCCATGGACCCTTCACTGGACAGTGTGAGTCTGGGGCATGGAATGTCCCACAGGGTGTGAGGAGCTGAAGCGTCGTTAGTCCTGTCCAGGGCTTCCCCAGAGCGGCCCTCCTGGGAGGAGGGGCTGTCGCCAGCGCAGGTGAGGTTACTGGGAAACCTTGGCCCCACCCCCAGCCAGGCCCCACACCCCGCCCAGCCTCTGCAGGACCCAGATTTCCTATCGCTGTCTGCAGAGGGGTAGGTGATTTGAGGGAGGGGGGGTCCCCTAAGGTCTCGGTGGAAAGGTCGGAGGCAATTCTCCCAGTGACTATGGGAGCTATTAGCAGGTCTTTCAGCAGCTGGGACGTCCCTGGGTTTGTAAACTGGAGATCCAGCCTGCCTTGGCTTCTCCCTAGGGGCAGCTTATCTTCCTGGTAGGTTTTTGTGTACTTGTCTGGTTTGGACTTCGTGTTTTTCTTGGGATTCTTTGGAAATGCTTTTGGGTGTGAGTTTTGAATCAGTTGGGATGTGTTGCAACCGAGTGGTGAGACCGGAGACTTTACTGTGACCTGGGATTATCCGGGGACTTGGCAGGTATGGGGGTGGTGGTCGGAGAGACGTAGGACTGACAGGTGGTGCTGAATGCGGATGGAACACCTCCCACACAAGCTCTGTCTTTCCTTCCTGCCTCCATCTCTCCCGTCCTTTGGCTCAGCAGCATTCTCCGTTCATTGTCTCCTTGTATCCCTGGGTCTTGCGTTCCTGTCCTTTGGGCAGTGTCTTATTTTTCAGGGCGCCTATCTTTCTCCTCCACCCCCACCTCGTCTTGGCTCCATTTTGCGCCTCTCCTTGCCAGAAGCCAGACTCTGTGGCTTCCACCAGCGACCGAGCTGGCTGGGACGGAGGGAGGCTTGCCTAAGAAAGACTCCAGAGCTAGCCTGGATGGAGCAGGGATCCCAGGGGGACCCGGAACTAGGGGGTTTAGATCTCAGGGCTCCTGAGAGAAGACAGGAGGAAGCTACTGATCTGGGTAGAGGTTCGGGAAGAAGGGAACAGAAAAAAGTTGAGAATAAAAGCATCTGACGTGTTCTCAGA
This sequence comes from Uromys caudimaculatus, assembly GCA_028551405.1. NCBI lineage: Eukaryota > Metazoa > Chordata > Mammalia > Rodentia > Muridae > Uromys > Uromys caudimaculatus. The sequence continues at coordinate 45,423,948 of CM052720.1, read as the reverse complement.
CTCGGGGCGCGCGGGGCGGGGGGAGAAATCTAGGTTGGGATCCGGAGGAGGGGTGTGTGCCAAAGGGTGACAAATGGGGTGGGGTGTGAACCAAGAGGGTCTGGCTAGACAGGTGAGCCCGGCTTCCTTCCCCCAACCGGGCTCCAGCTCTGCTCCAGTGCTGGGCCTGTGGGAACCCGCTCCTTCCTGCGTGCCCCGGGGCTGCTTCTCCACGCTTCTCTCCCTCTCTCCAGGAACCGAGCCCAGAAAAAGGGGAGGAGGGAAGGCGCCAACTTCCCCCACCCTCGGACCACCGCGCGGGGTCCCTAGGGGGCCTCAGCCGGGCCCCTGCTGTGATGCTGCTGTACCTCAGTATCGGGCGGCGGGGGATGGGCGTGCGGATCACCTAGGGGAGACTACGCGCTAGGGGGCACATGCAGGGCGGGCAAGGCACTAGGAGAGGAGCGAGGGGCGGTGCCGGGCGTGGGAGCGCGGGCGCCGGGGCGGGAGTAGCGGCGGAGGACGGGCGCGAGGAGGCGGCGCCTGGGTGCGATCCGGCCCCGCGCTGGCTCCTCGCCCCGGAACAGGCCCCCGACAGCTGCTCGCGGAGCCGCCTCCCGACACCCGAGCCCCGCCGGCGCCTGCGCTCCCCTCCCGCGCCCAGCCGCCCGCCGAGGAGGCCCCAAGCCGGGACCGGACGCCCGGGTCGGCCCGGGAGAGCCATGAGAGGTAGGGATTGAGGCGCGGACCCACAAGAGGCAGGGGGCACGGGTTGTGGAACCCCAGTTATGCTCGCTGCCTGGGATTTTGACTCCCCATCCAAAGCAGAGGGCCCTGACTTTCCAAGAAAGTATTCCGAAAAGAGAGGGAGGACCTCTCTTTTCTTGGGTGAGGAGAGAACCGAGCACCAAGAGGACAGGTGCACATCTGTAGCCCAGTGAGTCATCCTCTCGGTCCCCCCCCCCCAACCCCCCGGTGCCATGCTTACAGACATGCTCTGTTAAGCTGCCCAGGCCAGAGGGAGCCAGCCTGACGCCCAACCGACCATACCAGCCATGCTCGGTGGTTGCCGGGTTGTGCCAAGAGACGAGGTCACCGCCCAATGAGCAACGCTCCCAGGGTCCCTTACTGACTGGGCATTCCTTTTCAGCACCCCCTCTCCCAGCCACCGCCCGCCTGGCTGGCCTACAACTGACTGGCTGAGAAGGATGGAGGTGTGTCCAGACCTGTGTGGCATTGTAGGGACAGGTCACACAGTAGAATGCTTGAGAAAGTGGAGAAATGGCCCTTGCTTTTCTTGCTGTTCTTCCCACCCGAGTCCCACCTGTCCCTGCCTGCTCTTGGCTTCCCTTTGGTTCAGTCACCCTGGATGTTTGGGGGTGCCTCAGTTCTCTGGGGATCCTGTACCTCAGGGCCTGTGTGTGTCTCACATTGTTTTCTGATTGCAGGAGCTTGTGTCTGCCGTTTAGTATTCACCAAATGGTGAGATCTGACTTTATAGATTACCTCAGGGTGTGTGGCACACACCTGCAATCAGCCTCTGGTGATCAAGAACTGAAGGTCAGCCTTCCCCTTGGCATCATAGTTGAACTTGAGACCTTGTCTCAAAAAACCAACCGAGTATCTTGCTGTAGGAGTACATGTCTTTAGTCCAGGCACTCGGGTGGCAGAGGCAGGAGGATCTCTTAGAGTTCCAGGCTAGCCAGGGCTACATAGTGAGACAACAAAACCCAAGCAACTAACCCCCCCCCCCCCCCAAAGCAACACAAAGCAATCAAACGCACACAGAAGATCCTAAAGATCTGTATGGAGTGGTGCTTGCTCCGGCAGCACATACACTAAAAATTGGAATGATACAGAGAAGATTAACGTGGCCCCCAAGCAAGGATGACACGCAAATTCTTGCGAATTGTTCCATTTTTTTTTTTTTTTTTTTTTTTTTTGGTTTTTCGAGACAGGGTTTCTCTGTGTAGCCCTGGCTGTCCTGGAACTCACTCTGTAGACCAGGCTGGCCTCAAACTCACGTTCCATATTTTTTAAATGATGGAAGATGGAATTTAATGTGGGAGTTGTCTTTAAAATCCTTTCTTACTTGAGATCCAGGTAATACTTAATGAAATTAGAAAGACCCCAGGGAAGAATACAGGGTCTGGGAACAACAACAAAATCAAATCCTGGAGACTGTAGAATCTGTTATGTAGACTATTCATCTCTCTGACTTTTTGCAGAAAAGGGGGCAGGGAGGGGCTCAAGGTGCTGAAGTGAGTTGAAACAACCTTTCCAGGATGTGAATATCTTGGTGCTCCATCCTTTGAATCCAAACAGGATAGCGAAATACAAGGGGGAAAAAAAAAAACAAAACCAAAACTGTATGGAGTGGATAGGAGTCATGTGTGAGCTGGTGTTGCTGAGACACAGGCCAGTAGGATATGCTGAAGAGGCAGGAGGGTCAGACTCTGAAAGGAAAAGAAGGAAAATGTAGTGAGAGGCTGTAAGACACTGGAGGTGTGCGAGCATTGTACATTTAGTGTTCACAGTGGGTTTAAGTTTCATCCCTGTGTGTACGCATGTGTCTAGAGCTGGGACTGGGAGATGGGTGAAGGGCAGAGGGAAAGTGTCCTGATCCTTGGTTTGTAACTGGTTGAAAAAGGACCAGGTGGGGTGCCATAGAGGTGGATCTCCTGAACCTGTGTGATTCGATTGTTGGATTCAAGACCTAGGGGACAATGAGAAAGGGGTTGCCTTGCCAACATGTCTCTGCAGCTCCTGCACTTGGCCCTGTGCCCTGCTCTCAGGCCGTTCTGTTTACCTCTGGCTTTGTGTTCTGTTCGGTGTCCCCCCTCCTCCTGTTCCCCGCTTGGCTTTGTACCTCAGCTCCAGGCTCCTCTCAGCACTGTCTGTCGCTGATGAGTCATCTGGGATAGGCATGAAGGTTACTCAGGGGAACAAGGGCCCTGCTGTTTCTACAGTGGTGGGGGTGGAGAGTAGCACCCAGGAATTCCCTGCCAGACTTCCCAGTCCCAGTGGCTTGCTCCCCTGCACCATGGGGCTGTATCCCCAAGGGATTGGTGGTGATGCCTCTTGGTTCTAGGCTCTCCTTTGATAGCCAGGTGCCCTTTGGCAACCTAGTCAGTCCCCTCAGCTGCCGCTTCAGTGATGGAGGGTCTCAGCTGCCTCTTTTTTTTTTTTTTTCCCCCGAGACAGGGTTTCTCTGTGTAGCCCTGGCTGTCCTGGAACTCACTCTGTAGACCAGGCTGGCCTCGAACTCAGAAATCCACCTGCCTCTGCCTCCCAAGTGCTGGAATTAAAGGCGTGCGCCACCACTGCCCGGCTCCCCCCTCCCCCTTTTGGTTCTCAGCTGCCTCTTACATTCCTGCCCTAGAGCATTGTGGGAGCAGCTGGAGGAGGACAAAGGGCTGGGGGAGTCTACCCCCAACTCCTCCTACCTCCTGGGGTGACCTGGCTTCCCCCACAGTTTAAGCCTGCCCTCATCTCCTAGGCAACTCAGCCTTCTCAGCCCTCTGCTCATCTGCTACCTTCAGTAAGCTGGAACTTGGGGTAAGGGATGGGGTGTTAGAGGCAGGGCCAGGAGGGTGGACCTGGTGGCAGGGGTGTGAGAGGGGCAGTGTCCCTCAGGATTCCAGGACCTTTAGAATTCAGTACAGGCCTCAGGCACTGCCAGGTGTCAGGAGAATCTTTCTGTCCCCAGGACAGAGGCCAGCAGACCCCTGCATTTATATGGAGACTTCAGCTGGGGTGGTTTGGGGGAGGGTAAACTGCCTGCACCCCAGAAGAAACAGAGAAAGCACCCCAATCTTCAGGGGACAACCACCTGGGGAGTCTGACTCTCAACCAAGTTCTGAGAAGATGTCCGGCCACTGGTCTAGCTACCACAATGGCCGTATGGAACCACAGAGGACAGAGAGATTGGAGACTGATAGAGCCTTGTCCTTAGGTTGTAGACTTTGAGGGCTCAAGGGCTCAGGCTTAGCTGATGCTTAATTCTCTTGTGTTTTCCTCAGTAAGCCAACTAAACTTCTCTAGGACACCTTTATGTTTTGAAAACCAGAGTGGATTTTATGTTGGTTTATATGTCACGTGGTTTTACGCAAATGCATGGCACTGCCCCAGGAGTTCTACAGAACGCAGCTAACCTGTCTTTCTCCTTTTGTGTGTGCTCTCCCCTCTCCTGCCCCCCACCGTTTGTGTCCGTTGCACAGTCTCCCTAGACGTGTGCATGAGACTGTGAGCAGACGTGGATTTGTTTACCCTTTGCTCTCACAGGGTGGAATAGTTCTCCTGCTTCCGAGTCTTGCTCTTCCTGTTCGGCCCTGGTATGACCAACACATGCCAAGTCCGATTCAGACACTTTTTAAAATGTAAAGCAATTTTTAAATATATATATATATATATATATATTTTATTTTATGCTTATGAGTGTTTTGTCTGCATGTATGTCTGTGTAATGTGTGTGCGCCTGGTACCCATTGAGCTTAGAAGAAGTCATTCTATTACCTAGAACTGGAGTTATAGATGGTTGTGAGCTATGGTGTGGATGCTGGGAATGGAACCTGGGTCCTCTGTAAGAGCAATAAATGCTCTTAATTGTGGAGCCAACTCTCCAGCCCTTGTTTTCTCTTTCTTTATCTTCTTTTCTTTCTTTCTTTGTTTCTTTCTTTCTTCTTTTTACTTTTGTTGGCTTCGGGTTTTTGGATACCATGTATCCCAGGCTGTCTTAAACTTTAGAATGGGGCCTGTGGCTGGCCTTGAACACCTGATCCATCACCTCTCAAGTGTTAGAATTAAGTAGTGTATCCATACCCCACCTTTCTTTCAAATTTATGCATTATTATTATTATTAATTTTATATGTACAAGCATTTTGGCTTACATGTATGTGTAATGTATGTCTGTGCCACACAAGTATGCAGGGTTCCCTTGGAGGCCAGAAGAGAGCACGAGATCCTCTAGGACCTGAGTTATAGATGGTTGTGGACAGCCATGTGAGTACTGGAAATCTAACTTGGGGCCTCTGGAAGAGCAGCCAGTGCTCTTTACTGCTGAGCCATCTCCCCAGTGTGTGTGTGTGTGTGTGTGTGTGTGTGTGTGTGTGTGTGTGTGTAGGTCAGAGGATGACTTTACTTTCAAGAACCCATTCTTGCCTCTGGAAGAGCAGCCAGTGCTCTTTACTGCTGAGCCATCTCCCCAGTGTGTGTGTGTGTGTGTGTGTGTGTGTGTGTGTGTGTGTGTGTGAATAGGTCAGAGGATGACTTTACTTTCAAGAACCCATTCTTGCCAGCTAGTAATCCCAGCACTCAGGAGACAGAAGCAGCTGGGTCTCTGTGAGTTCAAGGCCAGCCTGGTCTACACAGTTCCAGGACAGCCAGGGCTACACAGAGAAACACTGTCTCGAAAAAAGCAAAAAAAAAAAAAAAGAAAAAAAGAAAAAAGAAAAACCAAAACCAACCAAACGAGTTGATTTTTACCTTCAACTGTGATCTCTCCTTCCATCTATGAATCCCGGGGATAGAACGCGGGTCATCAACCTTAGAGACAAATGCCTTTTACCTACTGAGTCATCTCTCTGGCTCTGTACTATTCTTTCTTTTCATAGCTACATAGAAGCTTTCCACCCCACCCTGAATGGTGGCTTCCCTTTTGTCCCTCTTCCCATGAAGATATCACCTTTAAAATTACTTTGTTGGAGCTGCAGAGATGGCTCAGTGGTTAAGAGGACCCAGCACCCACTTGGCTCACAACCATCAGTTAACTCAAGTTCTAGGAGTTCTGGCTCCCTCTTCTGGCCTCCTCAGGTACTGCATGCATGTGATGTACAAACATACATGCAGAAAAACATTAATGTGAATAAAAATTTTGCCGGGCAGTGGTGGCGCACACCTTTAATCCCAGCACTTGGGAGGCAGAGACAGGCGGATTTCTGAGTTTGAGGCCAGCCTGGTCTACAGAGTGAGTTCCAGGACAGCCAGGGCTACACAGAGAAACCCTGTCTTGAAAAAAACAAAACAAACAAACAAAAAAATTTAAAAACAAATCTCGATGATAACTATTTTTATACGCATTTGTGTTTTGTGTATATGCATGTGTGAGGAGGTTGGATCTCCTGGAGCTGAAATTACAGAGAGTTGTGAGCTGCCATCTGGGTGTGGGGGATTGAACGGGGTGGGTGGGTGGGGTCCTCTGAAAGAACAGCTAATGCTCTTAACCTCTGAGCCATCTCTCCAGCCCCAGTTTTAAAAAAAAAAAATCTTAAGAAAAACCAAAGTCAAGTTCAGCATTTGGAATATTGAAGATATTGAGCTGCCAAGTTTAAGACCAGCCTAGGCTACATAGTAAGTTTGAGATCAGCTTGGGCTGCACAGTAAGAGCTGTTTCAAAAAAAAAAAAAAAACAATATTCCGATGTCATTCTGATTTGTATTTTTCTGATTCTAAGGAACTTGACTATTTTTAAAAATACGTATTTTAAACAGGTTGGCTTTGTTTTTCTGTGGAATGCATATTCAGAGTCTTAGGCCATGTCTATAGTGGGTTGTTTATATCATTGCTTCTTTTCCCTGTTTATATGCGCCCTTAGTTTATTATAACTATTAGACCTTTTGCCTATTCTGTGTGTTGTCTATATTCTTTTGAAGCCATTGTTTTGTTTTTATTTACTTTTGTTTTTCTTTTATTGGTTGAATCGGGGTGGAGGGCCTTAGGCATGTGATTTAACAAACGGATCTCCATCTGGTTTCACTGTGTGTTAAATATGGATCGTAACATCTACCTTACAAAGTGGCCGATGATAAAGTTAAGCTGTCTTGTTTGCAGACTCAGCCAGTGCCTGGTGTGTAGGAGGCAGTCTAAAATAGAACCGTTCTCCAAATACTGACTTCTTATTTTTATCTTTGGCCATTTTGCTGTTCTTATCCCCAAAGCAGCCCTCCCGTCTGTCTCTTGCTGTTGGCTGTACCTTGACCCCTTGGTGAGCTGACTCTCTGGTTTGTCCCCTGCAGAGATGCTGTCCCCTCCTCCATAGGCCAGAGGGATCAGGAGCGATGGGGACAGGGATCCTCTCATCTCTACTGCTGCTGCTACTCTTGGTGACAATTGGAGATGCTGACATGAAGGGACATTTTGACCCTGGTGAGGAGACTGAATTTTGGGTTCCTGAGGAATAGAGCTTGGGAGTCAGAAAGTTGGGGGGACTCTGACCCATCCTGTACCTGTGCCCTTCAGCCAAGTGCCGCTATGCCCTGGGCATGCAGGACCGCACCATTCCTGACAGTGATATCTCTGTGTCCAGCTCCTGGTCGGACTCTACCGCTGCCCGCCACAGCAGGTACCTAACACTGGGGGTCACCTTGAGGGAGCTCTTTTATGCACCCCTCTGTGCCCTTCCAGCCCCTCTTTTGAGAAGGCCCAGGTTAGTGAGACATACCCAGCATGGTGGGAGCAAGTTTTAAATAAACCCAACATCCAGGCTGGCAATGGGGCTCAGTTAAGGTACTCACCATGCTCTGTATTCAATTCCCAGTACCCCATACATGGGTGAGATGGCTATAATCCAATCACTCAGGAGTTAGAGACAGGAAGAATAGAAGTTCAAGGTGATACAGTGAGCCCAGCCTGAGCTACAAGGTTACACAGTGAAGCCAGCCTGAGCTACAAGGTTACATAGTGAGGCCAGCCTGAGCTACAAAGTTACACAGTGAAGCCAGCCTGAGCTACAAGGTTACATAGTGAGGCCAGCCTGAGCTACAAAGTTACATAGTGAAGCCAGCCTGAGCTACAAGGTTACACAATGAAGCCAGCCTGAGCTACAAGGTTACTCAGTGAGGCTAGCCTGAGCTACAAGTGACATCCAGGGTCCAGTGCCTCCCTGACCTCCTTCGTTTCCCCAGACTGGAAAGCAGTGATGGAGATGGGGCTTGGTGCCCTGCAGGGCCTGTGTTTCCCAAAGAAGAGGAATACCTGCAGGTGGACCTTCGTAGGTTACACCTGGTGGCTCTGGTGGGCACCCAGGGCCGCCATGCTGGGGGTCTGGGCAAAGAGTTCTCCCGAAGCTACCGGTTGCGTTACTCCCGAGATGGCCGCCGCTGGATGGACTGGAAGGACCGCTGGGGTCAGGAGGTGAGGCTGGAAGGTTAGGCACCTGGGAATGTAAGCCTTCTTACCATATTCCATAGAATATCTGTCACTGCCTAAGCTCCAGCATCTCCAGACTGTCACAACCTGGCTGCCTCTTATCTTCCTGTGGGATTCTCAAACCCTGACCTCTCCAGAGGACCCCAGTTCCTACTCCTACCCCAGATCTGTTCCCTTTTCTTGTTCTCAGTGTGGGGAGACTTACTTTCCCATTCCCATGTTCAGATCACAAACTAAGACATATGGAGGCTCACTCTCTCAGATCCTCTCTGTACCCACCTTCGTGGCGTTTTCTCGCCTTCCACGCCCACTTTAAGCCATGTGCTCTTCCATCCAGCTGAGATGAAGTCTAAACCATTCAGCATGTTCTCCTACATAGCAAACCTTCTTTCTCCTCCAGGCTACAAACAGCACACAGTAGCTGAAGTGATTGGCCCGCCATACCCAGCTGTCAGCCCAGCACTGGCTTTGGCTGTATCAGAAAAAACAAAACAAAACAAACTCCCAATGGCTGAGTGCAATGCCCTTCAATTAATCTGGTCCCAGTGCCAGCAGATCTTTCACCCTCCTCTGGTCTCTGCAGGCCCTGCATTTGAATGTACAAACCTACACACATGTACGTATAGTGGCCATACTGCTTTTATTGGTGATTGTGGAACACACCAAGGTCTCTCCCCACAGTCAGGGCCTGTATACTTGCTGTTCTCTAGACCTGACAAGCACTTCCCTCAGATACCACAGGCCCCCTCTTCCTCCATCCAGTTCTCCTTGGAGATATCACCTCCTGCAGATCTCTCTCTGGACACCCACCTCACTGCGCTGCCCCACACACTGCCTCTTGTTCCCTCACAGCTGTCCTGTGGCGGTGGGGGCTGACTTCATCACTGAGATCATGTCTGGTCCAGCGCGGGCACTCAGTCAGCTGTTGAATGAACAGAGGGTGTGGGGAGAAGCAGGTGGGGGTGCTGAGACAGGATCCTGGGTGCCGAGAGTCTGGGTAAGGGTCTGGTACAGTGACATGTTTGGCTTGGAGACACATGGAACCAGGCAGGGGTTTGGGAGGGCATGGAGCTGAGGTCCAACTGAGGTCAGACCTCCAGAGCTTTGAGAGGCACCAGTGGTCACTGCTACAGAACCCTCTTTTAAAAATCCCCAGCTGCACCCCACGGTACGGTGTGCTCAGTGTCACCTTTGCCAGCCTCTCAGTGGCCCTCGTAGGCTGAGCCAGGGAGCAGCTGAAAGCTGAGAGGTTGGCTCTGATATAGAGCCCTACCCACCCATCCACATTTTTTTTCCTGTCCCACAGGTGATTTCGGGTAATGAGGATCCTGGGGGAGTGGTGCTGAAGGACCTCGGGCCCCCCATGGTGGCCCGGCTGGTCCGCTTCTACCCCAGGGCTGACCGCGTCATGAGTGTCTGTCTTCGGGTGGAGCTCTATGGCTGCCTCTGGCGGGGTGAGTAGGTCAGCCTCTCAAGAATCCTTTCCAGTCCTGGAAGCGTAGGCTAGAGGGTGTGAAGAAGGGCATCAGAGAGCCTTTCCTGTCAGGAAGCTGTCAGGGAGAGGGGAGAGGGGACTAGGCAGTGTAGCTTTCTCCACACTAGTAACAAAGGGCTGAAACCACTCAGGCCTGATGCCTCTAACTCCGCTCTTTCCAACTACCTAGATGGACTCCTGTCGTATACAGCCCCCGTGGGGCAGACCATGCAGTTATCTGAGATGGTGTATCTCAATGATTCCACTTATGACGGATATACTGCTGGAGGGTAAGAGGGGTGGCCCTGCAGAACATGGAGCTTGGGATGGGAGAAGGCTAGTGTGCGTGTGTGTGTGCATGTGTATGTGTTCATGTGTGTATTGTATGTGTGCATATGTGTGCATGCATATGCATGTATTATGTGCATCTGTGTGCATATATGCATGTATGTATATGCATGTGTGTGCTCACTCATATGCATGTATGTGTGTACATGGGTACATGCATGAGTGCGTGTGTGTGCGTATATGCATGTATGTCTATGTGCATGTATGCGTATGCATGTGTGTGCACACTCATATGTATGTATGAGTGTACATGTGTGCACACGGGTGTGCATGTGTATGTGTTCATGTGTGTATTGTATGTGTGCATGTGTGCATGCATATGCATGTATGTGTATGTGTGTGTATTCATGTGCATGTGTGCATGCATGCGTGTATGTGCGTGTGTATGTGCATGTCTGTGTGTGTTTGTATGAGAAGTGACGTAGGACAGCAGTAGCCTGGGCAGTGAAATGGAAGAACTAGGGGAAATGCCAGTTAGGTAAGGCCCGAAAGGACAGGCCAGGACCAAAGGATAGTGAGCTGTCCGCTAGCCCAAAGGACACTGTGTGTGAATTAGAAAGAGGTACCCCACGGTCAGACAAGGACCACCTTGGAAGAAAACCTGCAGGATATCCAGAACTCCTGGGAGGCAGAAACAGCAGCGTCAGGGACGTCAGTTAATCTTTGCTACACAATGAGTTCAAGGCTCCACTCCAATTAAGAATGTCTGTTGGGAATGGTCACAATAAACACACTGCAGACTGAACGCTGCCTTAGTGGTTGCATTTCAGCGTGGTGTGTGACCCACAGAGCACCTTTTGATAGTTTGGGCTTTGGTGCACAGAGAGAGCATTGCATGGCACTGGGGAGGTCTGGGAAGGAAGAGTCGGTGAGAATCGGGCTTCCAGGCTGGTTGTGTGCGTGCAGAAAACATGCCTGGTCCCTACCACCTTCCCACCTTTCCCATTCCCTCCATTCAGGCTACAGTATGGCGGTCTGGGCCAACTGGCAGATGGCGTGGTGGGTCTGGATGATTTCAGGCAGAGCCAGGAGCTGCGGGTCTGGCCAGGCTATGACTATGTGGGGTGGAGCAACCAGAGCTTCCCCAATGGCTATGTGGAGATGGAGTTTGAATTTGACCGGCTGAGGACTTTCCGGACCATGCAGGTGAGTGGGCTGCGCCTTCCGGGAGGGGCTGTTGGGTTTTCCTGGCCTTGACTCAGTCTCCCCCTCTTTCCCTCAGGTCCACTCTAACAACATGCACACTCTGGGGGCCCGCCTACCCGGCGGGGTGGAGTGCCGGTTTAAAAGGGGCCCAGCCATGGCCTGGGAAGGAGAGCCTGTGCGCCATGCCCTGGGAGGCAGCCTTGGAGACCCCAGAGCCAGAGCCATCTCAGTGCCCCTGGGTGGTCACGTGGGCCGCTTCCTGCAGTGCCGATTCCTCTTTGCAGGACCCTGGTTACTCTTCAGTGAAATCTCTTTCGTCTCCGGTAAGCTCCATAGTGTGTCAGCCCCTTAGCTCTACTTAGATTTGCTTGTCATCTGACAGTTAACCTTGTGGTGTCTTGGTAATTTATCACCCACGAGATTCTCAAACTAAGACAGAATGATCAGACCCCAGTCCTTTGTAGAGTCTATGTGTGTGTGTGTGTGTGTGTGTGTGTGTGTGTGTATGTGTGTTTTATAGACTTTTTTATTTTATTGTGTTTTTGAGACAAGGTCTCACTATATGGCCCTTGCTGGCCTGTAACTCATAGACATGTGCCTGCCTCTGCCTCCTGAGTGCTGGGATTAAAAGCATGTCCCACCACATCCAGGTAGACTATCTTTAAATATAATTTAAAGTTTAAAAATTATTCTATTATTTTGAGATTGTTTTGTTTTGTATTGTCTTATCACATAACCTGGACCAGCCTAAAATTCAATGATTTCCTGTGCCTCAGCCTCCTAAGCCTTAGGATTATAGGTGTGTAGGGTCCCTTTTCACCAAATGTGGTTCCTGTACAAGTCCCTCGTTCCTGATTCATCCTAAATGAGGGAAGTCTGGTTAACCCTGAAAGACTTCTATTCTGCCTAGAAGAGAAACTGCCTCTTTTCTAAGCCTGTGGATCCCCAAGGCCCCGCCCCATTTCTCCACTTCCGGTTATCCAGGGACTCCCCAGATGCAGTACCAGAGGGATTGCTCTGGGTAGTTCCCTACTACCAGTTCCTGCTCAGTTCCCTAGGTCTCACACAGCTGTGTCCCCTTGGGTCCCGCTCTTACTACCTCCTGACTTTTCTTCCTTCTCCCAGATGTGGTGAACGACTCTTCTGATACCTTCCCGCCAGCCCCCTGGTGGCCGCCTGGCCCGCCTCCCACCAACTTCAGCAGCTTGGGTGAGCAGTCCTTGGGCACAGCTCCTCCTGGGCCTCCCCCCTCTGGTGGGATAGGACGCCTGCTGTGGTGCTGACCGTTCTCTTCCGTCAGAGCTGGAGCCCCGGGGTCAACAGCCAGTGGCCAAGGCGGAGGGGAGCCCAACTGCCATCCTCATCGGCTGCCTGGTGGCCATCATCCTGCTGCTGCTGCTCATCATTGCACTGATGCTCTGGAGGCTGCACTGGCGCCGGCTGCTCAGCAAGGTGGGCGGGGCAGTGTGTGTGTGTGTGTGTGTGTGTGTGTGTGTATGCATGTGCGTGAGTGTGCATGTGTGTGTTGTATTGTGAGTGTCTGTGTGTGTGAAAATATGTGTGAGTGTTGTATATAAGTGTGTACGCATGCATGTGTGTGCATGTGTGTGTGCATGTGTGTATGTGTTATATGTTTTTGTGTGAGCATTTGTGTGTGTGTACATGTGTGTGTATATGTGTGTGAGTGTTATATGTATGAGTGTGTTTGAGTGTTTGAGTGTGTGTGTGTGTGTGTATGTGTGTACACTCATGCAGAATCAGGGGCCAGTAGGATCTATAGGGCTTATACTAATCTCCGAAACAGACAATTCTCAAGAGTGAGCATATGTGTGACAGCAATACCACATGAGTCGGCTCCCACCATTGTGGGTCTCTTTTGGGTGAGAGGACATGGCAGTTACCAGAGCTAGGGAGAGCAAGAGCCAGAGAGTCCTTACACTGTGCCTTGAAAGAGGCAGGGCAGCCGCCGGGCAGTGGTGGCGCACGCCTTTAATCCCAGCACTTGGGAGGCAGAGGCAGGTGGATTTCTGAGTTCGAGGCCAGCCTGGTCTACAGAGTGAGTTCCAGGACAGCCAGGGCTATACAGAGAAACCCTGTCTTGAAAAACCAAAAAAAAAAAAAAAAAAAAAAAAGAAAAGAAAGAGGCAGGGCCTTCCAGTGCAGGTGGCTGAACAGCCCCCCCTCAGGGAGGAGCCCGGAGGACAGATCCTCACCTTACATTCAGTCCCTCAGCCTCTCCTGCAGGTCTTCTCTAACCAAACCCAACCAGCCTGTTGGGCACAAAAGCCAGAGAGGAGTGGAGCGAAGGGGGTAAGCGTCAGGTGGCCCGCTCTCTGTATGTCCCGGACTTCCATGTGTCCATTGTGGATGATAATTAGGGTCTGATCAGATTTGGGTTGGGTCCTATGGGGTGATCTCAGGGAAGCGGGGCTGTAGGAGCTACAGCTGTAAGGCTGCCGTGAGGAGAGAACAGAGCATCTCAGGAAGCTGTGCTGAACGGTGGCTCAGACAATATTGTCTAATTCCCCAACTAGGCCGAGCGCCGAGTGTTGGAGGAGGAGCTGACGGTTCACCTCTCTGTCCCTGGGGACACCATCCTCATCAACAACCGCCCAGGGCCCCGAGAGCCACCCCCTTACCAGGAGCCCCGGCCTCGGGGGACTCCACCCCACTCTGCACCCTGCGTCCCCAATGGCTCTGGTAAGACCTGCCTTGTTCCGGTGCCACCATGTCTGTCTTCCGCCTGTGTTCTTACCGTAGCCCTCCTTCTCCCATACTGTCTATACCATTTCCGATGCATTTCTCTCATTTCTGTCCATCTCTGTGTAGTCTCCCCCGAGACTTTCTCGTCTGTTACCCACAATGCCAAGGGGCCCATCCTGTCACTGTGTGGTAGATTTCTGCTGTGCCCCCTCCTTGTCTCCCTACTCTCCACGTTTATTCTATCCATCTGCCCATCCATCCATCTTTCTCTGTCCATCCATCCACTCACTTAACCACCCCCACACCCTACCATCCACCTATATTCATAAACCCATTTGTCTATCCAGCAGTCAGACATCAGTTCCGGCACCCATCCGTCATCCGCCCATCCGTTCAGTTCTCCATTACTCCGGAGGGGCCTTGCTTTATTTTATTTCTGTCTCACAGACTTCCATTCCTGGTCTCCCTGTCTGTCTAGCCTTGAGTCTCATCCCTTCCCCGTGTCTCCCCCTTCCTTCTCCCGACAGCGTTGCTGCTCTCCAATCCGGCCTACCGCCTCCTTCTGGCCACTTACGCCCGCCCCCCTCGAGGCCCGGGCCCCCCCACACCCGCCTGGGCCAAACCCACCAACACCCAGGGTAAGCCCCTTGACTGCTGGGCTCTGCGGGGGCTCCCCCTGGAATTCTATTGGGCAGGGCAAAGCCCTCACACCTTGCGCTCTCTGCTTCCCCTGCTGTGGCTCTTCTAATCTCCTGATCTCCCCAATTGGGAGCTCTGCCACCCCTGGAGCCAAGGGGAAGGCTGCTGGTCTTAGCTCTGTCCCTAGCTCTGTCCCTTCCTCTCACGCTGCTCTCCAGAGCTAGAGAGGACTCTGCAGTGGTGCTGGCTCTTCTGTAACCCCTCCTTTATTCTCCCTCTCTCTAGAGCTTCGAGGAGGAGGGCCTCACCCTAGGCGCTTGCCCTCTCCCCCCTGTGTCCTCTCTCCGCAGTCCCAGAGGTGAAGGCTCATGCCGCCCCTCCTGTCCATCCTTCTTCCTCTGTATTGCTTTCTCCTTGTGGCCCCTCCCCCAGGGCCCAGAGGTGACAACCTCTGCCTCCCTCCTGTCTATAAACATCTTGTCTTAGGGGCCTGTGAAGACCTGTCACCCTCTCTCTTCTCTGTGTATACCCTGTCTCAGCCTGTCTTTGAGCTTGGTGTGTTTGGGATTGGGAGGAACTGTGGCAGGGAGGGGCTGGGTTGGCAGCAGCAGGAGCTGCTGGTCGGTGAGACAAGGGTTTGGAACATGGAGGAGACTCCTGGCTTGGACCTCCTTCAGATGCTGGGTGGAGGAGTCCTTCTTTCAGCCTAGACACACGTAGTGTTCAGGGTTGTGCCAGGAGACCTCAGAGGGTAAAATTTTCCTGTACTTTCTGCTTAACTAATTATGTTGCCTGGAAAGTCTTTGGGTGCACAGCCTTCTCTGGTTTGAGGCTGGCAGCTGGGACACGGGACATAGGCGGGACCTCCGGAAGATGTGCTCAGGGCTCATCCTGTCTTCTCTCCCATTACCCCTCCAGCTTGCAGTGGGGACTATATGGAACCCGAGAAGCCGGGCGCCCCGCTTCTACCCCCACCTCCCCAGAACAGCGTCCCCCATTATGCCGAGGCTGACATTGTCACCCTGCAGGGCGTCACTGGGGGCAACACCTACGCTGTGCCTGCACTGCCCCCAGGGGCGGTTGGGGATGGGCCCCCCAGAGTGGATTTCCCTCGGTCACGGCTCCGTTTCAAGGAGAAGCTTGGCGAGGGCCAGTTTGGGGAGGTAAGGAGATGCCTGCCCAGCTTTGATGGTGTCTGGCCAGAGTTAGAGCTTTGTTGCCATTGCTGCATGCATCTTTGGCCGGCGGCAACTTGCCATTTGTGCCAATACCCCATTTGACACTGTGACCTTGGAGGTCCTTGTGACCTAGCGATGACCTTCATTCTCCAGGTACACCTGTGTGAAGTAGAGGACCCTCAAGATCTGGTCAGTAGTGACTTCCCTATCAGTGTGCACAAGGGACATCCCTTGCTGGTAGCAGTGAAGATCCTCCGGCCAGATGCCACCAAAAATGCCAGGTGAGACTCAGGGCAGCAATACTGATAACACATGCCAGGTGAATGGGGGAGATCACTCCTAGATTGAGAGTGATTGCCAATTAACAACTACCGAGAGAGGAAGAATTAATCTTGTCTACAGAGCAGCCCCCTGAATGGTTATCCAGTCCTAAGTGGTCAGCCTTAAAACCTATACTTATGCCGGGCAGTGGTGGCACACGCCTTTAATCTCAGCACTTGGGAGGCAGAGGCAGATGGATTTCTGAGTTCGAGGCCAGCCTGGTCTACAGGGTGAGTTCTAGGACAGCCAGGGCTACACAGAGAAACCCTGTCTCGAAAAACAAAACAAACAAACAAACAAACAAACAAACAAACCTATACATACAAGCAATGGACTGGGCAGAGTGCAGTTATGGATTTATTCTTGCATATACATGTAATGGTAGTAACTAAAGAACGAGAGGCCACAAGGATTTGAAAGAGAGCGAGCCACCTCGAGGGGACATGAGAGGAGTTGGAGGGAAGAGAGGGAGAGGGGAAATGATGTAATTATACTTTAATTAAATAAAAAACAATTTTAAATGCTAAGTAAGGAGCAGGGATGATGACTAGAAAAGGGGGGAGGGGAATCCTTGAAGATGTGGGAGGGGCCTTGAAGATGTGGGAGGGGCCTTGAAGATGTGGGAGGAGCCTTGAAGATCAAGGAACAGAGCCTAGTGTCTAGGGGGAGGGCCTTGGGGGAGGGCAGGAGAATATACTGCCATGGGGCCTCTCCAGCCTTCTCCTGCTTCTCCAGGAATGATTTCCTGAAAGAAGTAAAGATCATGTCACGGCTGAAGGACCCAAACATCATCCGGCTCCTGGGTGTGTGTGTGCAGGATGACCCCCTCTGCATGATTACAGACTACATGGAGAACGGTGACCTGAACCAGTTCCTCAGTGCCCACCAGCTGGAGAACAAGGCCACTCAGGGGCTTCCTGGAGACAGAGAGTCTGACCAGGGGCCCACAATCAGGTACCTACCCACTCACCAAAGCAAGGCCTTCCTAAGAGCACCCCAAGTGGGTCTGCTAACCCTCACTCAAGCTAGGAAGGCGGGAGAGGATCGTGGGGTGGGGGCAGACGGGTAAAGTTCTCAGAGGGACCTAGGATGAAGAACATGTATCCATGGTAACTCATGAACTTAGCCAGAATGGCTGAGACCTTATTGAGGAGCAGGTGCAGAGGCTTGGAGCCTCCATGAGTTCTCTCCTGTCCTAGTGCAACAAAACATGAGCTCCTTGGGGTTGGGTGGGTAGAGTAGAACCTGACCCGTTCTGAACCTCTTCCCTATCCAGAGCAGGAGTGACCTAACCAGTGGATGAGGTGTGGGCTCTCTTCCATCTCCCAGACAGGAATATGTAAAGGGGGAGGGGTCCGGACTGCCTGTGACCTTCGCTTCTCTCCCTGTACTCAGCTACCCTATGCTGTTACACGTGGGGGCCCAGATCGCCTCTGGCATGCGTTATCTGGCCACACTTAACTTTGTGCATCGGGACCTGGCCACCCGGAACTGCCTAGTTGGGGAAAATTTCACCATCAAAATCGCCGACTTTGGCATGAGCCGAAATCTCTACGCTGGGGATTATTACCGTGTACAGGGCCGGGCAGTGTTGCCCATCAGGTGGATGGCCTGGGAGTGCATCCTTATGGTGAGCTGCCAAAAGAGTGGGGGGGGGGGGGACACTGGCTGCCGCTCTGCTGGGTCTGTGGTTCCTCAGCCTCTTGCCTTTCTGGGGCTACATTCTCTTTATTTGGAAGTCGAGGGTCCCTATGGATCAAGAAACTGGGGAAAGGGGACCAGGAGCCAATGATGTGTGGGTGCTGGGATGGAAGGGTAAGATTTTTCTCTGTCTTTCTTGCCTTTTTGCGTGCCAGGGCAAGTTCACAACAGCCAGTGACGTATGGGCCTTCGGAGTGACTCTGTGGGAGGTACTGATGCTCTGCAGGTCCCAGCCCTTTGGGCAGCTTACAGATGAGCAGGTCATCGAGAATGCCGGCGAGTTCTTCAGGGACCAGGGCCGGCAGGTCAGAGCTGAGGGAAGGGGTGTGGCCCAGAGGGGCAGAGCATGGGGTTACAGGAGCTAAAGGCCATCTGTCCCTGCCTAACATTCCCATTTCCCTCGCAGGTATACTTGTCCAGGCCGCCCGCCTGCCCGCAGACCCTGTATGAGCTGATGCTCCGGTGTTGGAGCCGGGAGCCCGAGCAGCGGCCGCCCTTCGCCCAGCTTCATCGGTTCCTGGCGGATGATGCGCTCAACACTGTGTGAACTCAGAACCCCGCAGCCCTTTCCCATTAGGAGCCATCCAAGAGAAGCTGAACACTAAAACCGGAGAAGCCTATGGCACCCCCCCCCCATCTCCTGTCTTGCCCATTCCCAAGAGGCAGTGTCTCTGCAGGTGGGCTGGGCCTGCCCAGGGAGCTGAAGCCTCTGTTACCGGATACAAACTCCCTTCCGGTTCTTCCTTCCATCCGCCAAGCACCACCCACCCAGCTGGCTCTGTGGTTGGGATCCTGCCTGACTTCTTCCAGCTCTCCCATGGGGAAGGTTGGGGCAAGTGCTGGGCACACACTGGACAAGGCCCACTGGACAACACTGGTTCCTGGGAGGTGACAGTGCCCCCAGCTTGCTTCTTGTCACACACTGGACGCTGCCCCTGAGAATCGGGGGCCTCAGCCCTTCCTTCTGTTCCGCCCCCTGACACACTGGACCTGGGGGTGATCCCTGCCATGATTCTCAGTCACACACCCCTCCTTCCCACCTGCCATGCTGCAGCTAGGACTTTGCAAAGCCTCTATGTTTCTGTGGAGTAAATATTAGGATGGGGAACAGAGGGAGCAATAGCCTGAGGCTGGGGGTGGGGATTTCTATTGTAGCTACCACATTGGTTTTTTTTATAATCACGTGGGGTTTGTACATTTTTTGGGGGGAGAGACAGATTTTTACACTAATATATGGACCTAGCTTGAGGCAATTTTAATCCCCTGCACTAGGCAGGTAATAATAAAAGTTGAGTTTTGTTTTTTGTTTTTTCCACAGCTGTGGGTGCATTTCCTGGGGTTTGGATAATAACTGCCTCCTGCCTGTGGTCCAGCATTGATCTATCATCACATAACCCAGACATGTTGCCACTTGGGTCATGAGAGCGACTCTGGTGCTCTACAGGGGGAATGTAAATAATGGTGTCCTTCAGTGGCAGGTCAGAGGTGCCATAGAAGCCGCTGGGAATTCTGTTCTCATTCATCATAAAGGACAGCGCTAGTTATTAAAAATGAAGGTTTTTTTTTTCCTCCTTGTCTGAATTCTAGGATCCTGAGGGCTGGGAGATCCAGGTGATCTCTGGGTTAGGTTTTGAAAGTATGAGACACCTGGGAGAAAGCCACAACAATGAGCCTGGGTTATTTCAGGCCTGCAGGGAC
Source organism: Uromys caudimaculatus (assembly GCA_028551405.1). NCBI lineage: Eukaryota > Metazoa > Chordata > Mammalia > Rodentia > Muridae > Uromys > Uromys caudimaculatus. Next base: position 45,404,615 of record CM052720.1, on the reverse strand, counting down.
AAGTAGCAGCTAGTGTGAAGGCCTTAAAGAGTTGTTCACTTTGGGTGGTAAGCAAGCAAACAAACAATACCATTGCTGGCTTGAAGAAAACAGCTCCATCTTCATAGCCATTCCTGTGAAATAAGGACCCTGGGGTTTTGGCTGATGATACTCACAAAGTGAGCCAAATAGATAATGAGGAGGACAGTAAAGATAATTTAATCTGAGATTGAATTAATGGGCTCTCAGGGGCCAGGCCACAAATCTAGCAGTCTTGCTAAAGCTACATAGGTCAGACTACTGCCTTCAGATTAAGACTGACATTGATGGGTTAGAGTTCACAGGTCAGACGTTAGAATAACAAGCAGTGGAAGCCCTGGCAGGGAGCCAGGCAGGGAGCTCTGCCCAGATTTGCTCTAAGCACTAGAGCTATGTAACTCCAGGTTCTTGTGAAGTTCAGTCTGAGCAGGTCCAAACCTGCCCCTCTCCCACGGTGGCGGCAGCATCCACTCGGTAGCACCAGTATCCCCCTGGATCCTTCTTGCTGCCCAGTCCAGTCCAAGCATGAAGCTCACAGATCTGCCTGCCAGATCTCCATTCTTTGTCCACATCTCCGCTTGCCCTGGCACATGGTGCAACACTGCAGTCTCCTAGCTAGTCAGCCAGGACTGTTCCTGACCCTTTCTGGTTTGCCTTTGGTTCTGCAACCACGGAGACCTTGCTCTGAGACTGGGTCTTACGAAGCTCAGACTTGTCTCAACTTGCTGTGGAACAGCATAACCTTTAAGTGCTTCTCCTGCCTTCACCTCCCAGGTGCTGGAATTAGAGGCTCCCAACAGCACACCTGGTCCTCTGTATTTTTTTTTTTTTAAAGATTTATTTATTTATTATATGTAAGTACCCTGTAGTTGTCTTCTTTTCTTTCCTCTCTGGCCCTGCTCGCTGTAGCTGTCTTCAGATACCCCAGAAGAAGGCATCAGATCTCATTATGGATGGTTGTGAGCCACCATGTAGTTGCAAGGATTTGAACTCAGGACCTTTGGAGGAGCAGTCAATGCTCTTAACCACTGAGCCATCTCTCCAGCCCCTGTATTTTTTACTTTAAAAATTATTACATTTGCCGGGCTGTGGTAGCACACGCCTTTAATCCCAGCACTTGGGAGGCAGAGGCAGGTGGATTTCTGAGTTCGAGGCCAGCCTGGTCTACAGAGTGAGCTCCAGGACAGCCAGGGCTACACAGAGAAACCCTGTCTCAAAACACCAAATAAATAAATAAATAAATAAATAAATAAATAAATAAATAAATAAAATTATTACATTTATTCATTTAGTGTGCTCGCTGAAGAGCATCAGTGGGGATCTGGCCTGACCAGAGGAGACTGATGAAGAGCTAGCAGCCTAGCAAGCTCTGCTTTGCTCAATAGTATGTGTTATTTCACATGTATTGTATATGTGTCTTTACAATTTGTTTCCTTGAGTACTAGATTATAAGCTGCAAAATGACTAATTTTTGGAATACAGGGCTCAGATCATTGAGAAAAAAAGGACATCAAATGTCTAAAAGGCTAACATACAGGTATAGATGGAATTTAAAAAGTTATGGGATCAGATGCCCTCTTCTGGTGTGTGAGAAGACAGCTAGAGTGTACTCATATACATAAAATAAATAATTTAAAATAAAAATAAGCAACCCCCCCCCACAAAACTAAAAGAAGTAAAATTTTAAATTAATTTTAAAAAACAATAATTAAAAAAAGAAGTGGAAACTCAGGCTGGGTGAGGTGGTGTGTACCTGTAATCCCAGGACAGGACACAAGGCAGCAAGATCATACTTGGTTCGGCTTGGTGTGGTTTTTCACGGGGTTTCTCTGTGTAGCCCTGGCTATCCTGGAACTCACTCTGTAGACCAGGCTGGCCTCGAACTCAGAAATCCGCCTGCCTCTACCTCCTGGGTGCTGGGATTAAAGGCGTGTGCCACCGCGGCCCGGCTTACTTTTGTTTTTTTAAAGATGACTTTTATTATTATTGGTGTCTGTGAGCGCAGAAGGGAAGAGGCTGGGATGCACACTGCCATGGCACGTACATGGAAGTCGGATGTCTTTCCCCCTCTGCTCAAGTCACAGCACAGCACAAAGCCTTTACCCACTGAGCCTTCCCACCAGCCCGTGATTTTCTTTAAAATACATAATAAAGAATAATCAAGTCCTTACAGGAGCCGGGCCACGGTGGCACACACCTTTAATCCCAGCACTTGGGAGGCAGAGGCAGGCGGATTTCTGAGTTCGAGGCCAGCCTGGTCTACAGAGTGAGTTCCAGGACAGCCTGGGCTACCTATAGATGGCCTTAGTTGATATCATTCCCCCCCTTCCCTTGTCTTGCCTAGGATAAATTCATAAATCAAATCAGAGCAAACAATAGCTTTCTTTCAAAAGTTGTAGTGTATTCTTCTAACTCCTGGGGAGTTGGAAGGGCTGAGGAGGAAGAGATTAAGATTGAGGAGGTGGGAGGACGGTGGAGAGATGGCTCAGCGGTCAAGTACATTGGCTGTCTCTTCCAAAGGGCCCGAGTTCAATTCCTAGCACCCACGTGGCAGCTCACAGCTATCTGTAATCCCAGTTCCAGGGGCTCTGACCTCACATAGACATTTTGATTGAGCATTTAGTAACCAAATAAGGGTGATTGTGGTGTTGATCCTTGCCACGTGAAAATGATCTGCACTGATCATTATCTCAGTTTCGTGGGGAACAGTAGAGGTTAAGAAACCCAGTTTTAAGGTCTCTAAATCAGCCGGGCAGTGGTGGCACACGCCTTTAATCCCAGCACTTGGGAGGCAGAGGCAGGTGGATTTCTGAGTTTGAGACCAGCCTGGTCTACAGAGTGAGTTCCAGGACAGCCAGGGCTACACAGACAGACACACACAGACACACAGACACAGACACACACACACACACACACACACGTCTCTAAATCTAACATACAACCACTGAGTTGCTTTAGCGCGTTTCTGATGGGAGGCCCCGGAGCGCCTCCAGATTGGGTGCCTCCTCCTGTCTAGGCCTGACAGAGATTCGCTTTAGCTGCAAAGGGAAGAGAGGAGCGGAACCAAATGGTCTGGCTTCGGGTGTTCCTAGGGAATCCCAAATGAAAAGCCACCTTTTCTCGGCCGGCCTTCCTGCGGTGCCTTTTGGGAATTGTAGTCAGAACTTGCTCACAGTGCTCCAATGTAGGCTAAAAAGGGACTACAATTCCCAAAATGCCATGCGACAGATGAGTGCATTGCCTATTCTAACCCCCTTTACTCTTGACACTTTTCTCTGCGCTCCCATCTCTTTGGGCTGCTTTTTGGCTGGGTCCGCTCTGTTAAGTTCTTCGTGGTTCTCCTACCTTTTAGAATTCTCATCCTTTATTTCCAGGAGCCAATGCGAGACATTAGCTCTGATTAGGCGACGGCTGGTGACCCGGGGTGCGCGAGGGGGATCCGAGTGGTGAGGGGTTATGAGAGGGGTAAGGGAGAGAGTTGAGCGAGAAGTGGAGTGAAAGGAAAGCCGGGGAGAAGTGAGGAGCTCGGAGGCGTGGGTCTCTGTGAGAGGGGTAAGGCTGGCTGGGGGGAAAGGGGATAGAAAGGGATTTAGGTTGGCAAGCATTGAGGCAGTTTATAGCGGTGTCCCCAGATGAGAGCTAAGGCCTTGACAGATTTGGACTGATCTAACCAGGAGGGTGGACAAGGAGAGAAGCCTAGACTCAAGTAAGCATCTTTGTCGATGCTTAGGTGAACTTGAGATGTCATTGATATGCAAAACACCTTTGCAAGTATGTAACAATAAGTAATTGAGTCACTTGTCCACACCGGTGAGGATCTGGATTTGATCCTCCGGACCATAAACAAAAATTAGAATAATCCCACCCCCTGGTGACTGAAAAAAAAGGCTGAACTTCTGGGTAGATGTGGGATAAAAAGCCTGGTGGCCACTTAGGATGTGGAGGCAGATGGATCAGGGGTTCAAATCCATCCTTGACTACGTAGCAAGTTCAAGGCCATCCCGAGCTGCATGATGAAGAAGCAGGACAAGAAGGTTTGGGAGGAATAGATCTGCAGTCAGTGATATAAGCCTGGGTCATGCAGGAGTTCTGACGTTTGTCCCTCTCAGGTGATGGAGATCACCCCTGCGAGGGGTGGATTGAACCGAGCACACCTACAATGCAGGAATCTACAGGAGTTCTTAGGAGGCCTGAGCCCTGGGGTGCTGGACCGATTGTATGGGCACCCTGCCACTTGTCTGGCTGTCTTCAGGTGAGGAGTCTTCAAAGCAAGGGGGATGTTTGGAGAATATAACAGGATCTGCAGACTGAAATTAGTTATCATGGGGAGAGGCTTAGCCTAGTGTGAGTACCAGGGTGTTAGACATTACTACAAAGCGTGTCAATCCAAAACAGAAAGAGTTTGTGGGAGCAGTGGGACTGGTAAGGATGTGGGAGATGGCATGCGACATTTGAGAGGCAGATGTTGCAGGGTATTTGATGACGTTGTGAACCCCAAGATTATGAACCAGAAAACCCTTGTATTGTGGCTCAGTCCTAAGCACACATCTTTTAGCCAAGGGCTAAAGTCAACCCTAGGTCAAGAGATGAAGCAACCAAGGAAACAGAAATTAGGGACATTGAGTTGAAGGGTTTTAAGACAGTGTGGAGGAGAGAGAGCTTTTTCCTTCTGGGATGTCATTGGAAGAGGGAAGTCAGCTGGGTACTTTCTCTGCCTCTCTGAGCAGTTGAGATCTTTGTTTTATAAAACAACAGGCAGATGAGGGCAGAGATGCAGATGTGAGGTAGCTTCTGATAACATTTGGCCTCTGAATCTTACAGGGAGCTCCCTTCTTTGGCTAAGAACTGGGTGATGAGGATGCTCTTTCTGGAGCAGCCTCTACCACAGGCTGCGGTGGCCCTGTGGGTGAAGAAGGAGTTTAGCAAGTGAGTCCTGCGTGCAGCTGGTGCCGACTTTCCAACAGCAACACTTCCAGGGTGCACACACAGAGGAGCTTGGGGATCAGATCTAGGACCTCTCAATAGACCCCGCCCTACACAAGGAAAACCCTCCAGAATACACTTGCAGTAGTTTCCCTTGTGGAGAGTTGTGATCTAACTAGCTGTGTACTAACTAGAACAAAATAAACAAAAAAGACAAAGAAAGGTAAAAAAAGCAGCGCTCCCCAAATTGGGAGGTAGAGACTGGAAACCAGGAGTTAGCAAGGGTTACATTGTCTTAAGTTTGATACATTGTAAGTTTGAGACTGTCTCGGACTTCAAAGGACCCTTTCTGAAACAAAACAAATGGGGAAAAAAAAAAGAAAAAGGAATTGGCTTAGAAAACAAGACAGGAACAAACAACAATCAAAACCAACTAGGTTCTCCTTAGCATTGCAATGCAGATATCTGAGGTGAGAAACACAGTTTCACTCTGCAACACTGTTCCAAGGGGCGCCAGTTCAGAGGAGATAGAGATGGAGCTCCCTGGAGGTCTCCTTTCTATTTGTGACACCTCACCCAACTCTGCTTCTGTCCAGGGCTCAGGAGGAAAGTACGGGGCTGCTGAGTGGCCTCCGTATCTGGCATAGCCAGCTGCTCCCCGGTGGACTCCAGGGCCTCATCTTGAACCCTGTCTTCCGACAGAACCTCCGAATTGCCCTTCTGGGTGGGTACGTCATTCCCCTCTCTTCCTGAGCGAGGCCAGGGAACTGCTTATTACACTGATGGGGGAGAAGCTCTTCAGAGGCCTCCCCAGAACCTCCCCCCAAACCCCACCCCTTCAGAAGCTCCTTCAAGAATACATTAGACCCAGTGTGAATGTAGGGTACAGAAAATGTCCTCTTCCCATGGTCCATGGGATGAGGGTAAAGACCTAGGGAAGTAGGAAACAGACAGGGCTCCTTACTCCTGTCCATCCTGGCCACAGGGGCAAGGCCTGGTCTGATGATACAAGTCAGCTGGGACCAGATAAGCACGCCCGGGACGTCCCTTCACTAGACAAGTATGCTGAGGAGCGCTGGGAGGTGAGGAGCAGGCTTCTGGAGGTCTCCGCTGTGCACCCATTCCCCCTGGGAGGTGAGGAGCGGGCCTCTGCTGTGCTCCGTTCCTGGTGGCCCTCGAGACCCCAGTCTCCTGACCCTTTTCGTCTCTAGGTGGTCTTGCACTTCATGGTGGGCTCCCCTAGTGCAGCTGTCAGCCAGGACTTGGCTCAGCTCCTCAGCCAGGCTGGGCTTATGAAAAGGTGAGCATGGCCACTTCCTGCTCGGCCATCTCCTTGTGTCTCAAATAAAGTGGGTGTCTGGGGTTAGGAGGGAGTGGAGAGAGTTGGCTGAGAGGAGAGGCCTAAGGTGTAAGCAGACGCAGTGTAGCCCTTTGCATGTTGCTACCATCAGCCTGCTCTGTCTCTAGCACTGAACCTGGAGAGCCACCGTGTATCACTTCTGCTGGCTTCCAGTTCCTGCTACTAGACACATCTGCCCAGCTCTGGTACTTCATGCTGCAGTATCTGCAGACAGCCCAGGTAAGAGCTGGGGCTGGGATGACAGGTCCCACTGAGTAACGACCAGCCCGCTGTGCTCCTTAACTCCCTCTTCCTGTCTCATCTCCTGTTGCTCTGCCATTTCCTTCTCAGAGTCGCGGCATGGATCTAGTGGAGATTCTCTCCTTCCTTTTCCAGCTCAGTTTCTCTACTCTTGGCAAGGTAAGTAGGGAGCCGGAGGGCAGGGAGGTAGGAGAGGTTATGGAGGAAAGCAGTAATGACCACAGAAGCACCCGAGAAGGCAAGAGGAGGAGGGGACATGGGCTGGGTAGTGACGGGCGGATGTGTCGCCGCCCCCAGCTGGCCATCTCTTCACCAGGACTACTCAGTAGAGGGTATGAGTGATTCTTTGTTGAACTTCCTGCAACACCTGCGTGAGTTTGGGCTTGTTTTCCAGAGGAAGGTATGTACACCCACCCACCTGGCCTCTAGGAGAGTGGGGTGTTGGGGTGCACTAAAAGTCCTAGCCAGGACTTAGTGCTTGGGTCATTTGAGGGGCAGATTAAAGGCTGATGGGAACAGGAGGGGGTTGGACGTCTAACAGGGGGGAGGTTACCAGAAAGAGGACCTCATCCTGCCCTGTGTTCTTCCAGAGGAAGTCCCGGCGTTACTACCCCACACGCCTGGCTATTAATCTTTCATCTGGTGTCTCCGGGACTGGGGGCACTGTGCACCAGCCAGGCTTCATTGTCGTAGAAACCAATTACCGACTGTATGCCTATACTGGTGAGTCTGGGTGGGGGTGGATGGGTAGGGAGTGGGGAGGGGAAGGACACAGGAAAAGAATCCAGTTACGGCCATGTTTACTGGGTGGTTTCTGTAGCTCCCCAGCATTTATTCCTACACTTGCGGGCAGGGCTGGAGGAAGGCGGGGTGGGGCAGCCTCCTCATTCCTCTTCTTCCTCCTTGGGTCAGAGTCGGAGCTGCAGATCGCTCTCATTGCTCTTTTCTCCGAGATGCTCTATCGATTCCCCAACATGGTGGTGGCACAAGTGACCCGGGAGAGTGTGCAGCAGGCCATTGCCAGTGGCATCACAGCTCAGCAGGTATCTCTACGTGGAGTGGAGGTGGGGGAGGGGCTGTGTTTTCCTGTCCCGGAAGCACAGCCTCAGGTCTGTCAGGGGAGGTGGCGAGTCACCCGGGAATCTGGGAAGCCATGAAGGGAGGCGGTCTAAGGTGAATCTGTCTCACTCCACTGTTCATAGTTGCTCCTTACTCTGCTCCTGTAAACAGCAGTCCGCCTCATAGAGCTGTTGGAAGACTAGATGTTGAGACGCTTAGCTCAGATCCTGCCGAGCAGGAAGTGCTCAAAATATAGTAGCTACTGCTACCTTAAAGAAAAACAAGGCAAGACTGTAGAGAGAACAGATGCACCATAGAGGGGGTCGCAAGTGTGACCAGTGGAGGCACACCTGGAAGTAACAGCGGAACAGGCATGGTTCCTGTCAGAGGCTTGTGGCTAGAACACAGAGATGCTGTTTCAGTGACATTAGGTAACCACTCAGGTGACTTTCTACATCCTTGTGTTTTCCTAGATAATCCATTTTCTAAGGACAAGGGCCCATCCAGTGATGCTCAAACAGGTATGGATGGGCACCAAGGGTCTGGAGGCTGGCAGCCTGGGCACCTAGCAGACAGAGGATGGATGAGACTGCTTTGGGCACTTACTCTGGTCCTATAGCCTCACCCTTGTCCTGCAGACTCCTGTGCTGCCCCCCACCATAACAGACCAGATTCGGCTGTGGGAGCTGGAAAGGGATAGACTCCGGTTCACTGAAGGTGAGTGGCTTCTGCTGACCCAATCTCCGTCACTGGCTAGAGAGGTAAGGCCAGCAAGCAATTCTGCCATGATAAACGCAAAAGGTTTTGTGCATTTCATATTTGTTTCCCCATGGGAAAGGAGAGGAAAACTGATCTTTTATAGCAGGAAATATGTCCCAAATCAGTGCAGTTTGGATTAAGCTAGGTGGGGATATAAGAGGCGGGGTAATGGAGTCACTTCTCTAGGTGGGTTTGCATGGTTTTTCTTGTGGATTCTGTTGTCTTTTCGAGTGTCTGGATGCCACGGGTGTTAAGGTTAGCTGTCGACTATGTGTAGAGAATTAGTTCTAAGAACTGTGGCCTGCAGCGCCTGCCTGGATGCTGCTCGAAAGGGCTGAGACCACTGCAGCCCCTCACATTCTGCCTGTCCCACTTGAACCCCAGGTGTCCTGTATAACCAGTTCCTGTCGCAAGTGGACTTTGAACTGCTACTGGCCCACGCGAGGGAGCTGGGCGTGCTCGTGTTCGAGAACTCGGCCAAGCGGCTCATGGTGGTGACGCCGGCGGGGCACAGCGACGTCAAGCGCTTCTGGAAGCGGCAGAAGCACAGCTCTTGAGGCGGCCGGGTCCGGCCCCGGGCGGGCGAGCAGGCGGGCGGGCAGCTTTCCAACTCAGGTGTATTTTGTTTACACACCGGGACATTTCTTGTTTAATAAAATTATGGAAAAAAAAAAAAAAAAGCTACGCGGCTCCTGACGCCTACCGGCGGTTTCCCATCCAACGCGATGATACCCACTCTATACTGAGAGGATCTAGAGTCTTTACGCATGCGCTTGTGTAGCCCCGCCCACGTGTGCGCGCGCGCCTCGGCGGTGCTCCTATCCGCTCAGAGTTCGCCGCTGCGTTTGGGGTAGAGTCGCATGGCCCAAGTTGGGGGGCAGGGGGGGCGTCCCTGGTTTCCGAACCCCAACTTTCGTGTCCGCGTCAGTGCCCGGTGACGGGCAGAGCTCCCGTCTTCTCCGGATGCCCTCGTTTCAGTGACTCCAGAGTGCTTTGCATACCGTGCGCTCCGCCCCTAGGCGGAAGGACGTAGAGTGAGAGGGTCCTGCATGGGAGTGGAGGGTTGTGACCTGCACCCCGTGACCTCCTAATGAGCAGACATCCACCCCTTCCCAAACACTCCTGATGCCTCATTTACCTCTGGCCTCTTTCCGGCCACCGCTCTGGGGGCTGAGGCCCTCATGGGGTCTCTCCAGGCCCCAGGCACTTTGTACACAGCCAGAGCCCCACGGCTCTCCCCTCTCTCGGAGGAACCGTGAAGCCAAACAGAAGCGCCTGCGGGAGAAGCAGGCGGACCTGGAGGCTGGGCTGGCTGAGAAGAGCAAGGTCAGGGGTCAGTCCTTGGGTCTCCCAAGACTTGGGAAGGGGCTGAAGGAGACTGGTGCTAGGATCCAGATGACTGGTGTACTGGGAATTGCAACCTCCCCCATACACCCCTGTTTCCTCTCTGCAGACACCTGCAGTGCCCACTAAGGCCTGGAGTCACAAGGAGGTTGTATTGTATGAAATCCCCACCCAGCCAGGTGAAAAGAAAGGTAAAGTGTAGGGGATGTTTGTTGCTCTTTGGTCTACTAACATGCAGTTCAGTAGTTGATCTCTCTTCTGCTTCCACAGACGTTTCTGGGCCCCTGCCTCCTGCTTACAGTCCCCAATATGTTGAAGCGGCCTGGTACCGGTGGTGGGTACGAGAAGGCTTCTTCAAACCAGAGTATCAGGTCAGTGTGTGGCAGAGGGCTTCTATGAGGTCCCTAAGACAGTGTGAGTGGCCCTTAAACTTGGTGGGCACAGGCTGGCTTCACAGTTGACCTTTATTTCTTTTGGCCCCTGGCTTTCTTTTTGCTTTCCCCGTTTTGGATTTTAATAATAATAATAATAATAATAATAATAATAAAATTTTGAGACATGGTTTCTCGGTGTAGTTCAGGCCATCCTGGAACTCTGTAGACGAGGCTGGCCTCAAACTCAGAGATCCACCTGCCTCTGCCTCCCACATGTGTGCCACTACACCTGGCCTTCTTGGAAGTTCTTTTTGCCCCAAGACACCACAGGGTGCTGTTCCCCCAGGCAACATCCAGTTCTCCCTCACCTCTAACTTCCTCATTCTTTCTAGGCAAAGCTGCCCCAAGCTACAGGGGAGACCTTTTCCATGTGTATCCCACCTCCTAATGTCACCGGCTCCCTGCACATGGGCCATGCGCTCACAGTGGCGATACAGGACGCTCTCGTGCGATGGTGAGAGGCAGTGGGGCCGCTGCGGTTCCTGAAGGGAAGGTTGAAAGTGCTGGGATGAGGACAAGTGAGCTCAGGGGTCCCCGTGGTGTTTCTGTGGCAGGCACCGGATGCGTGGGGATCAAGTGCTGTGGATCCCCGGGTCAGATCACGCAGGAATTGCTACACAGGTGGGTCTTGTGCCCCCCCCCCCCTGCTTGGTTGAAAGTTCGGTCTTTATGTGAAGCGGCTGACCAGCTTTCATCTACACCTGATCCCACTTCAGGCTGTGGTGGAGAAACAGCTGTGGAAGAAGCAGAGAGTGCGGAGACACGAGCTGAGCCGGGAAGACTTTCTCAGGGCCGTGTGGCAGTGGAAACATGAGTAAGATGGCAGGGCCAGTGTGACTGGCCGAGTCTTTGCTTGTCAGCACTACTTCTGACTTGTAGCATTGGGTTCTCCTGCCTCATGCCTAACTGTCTCGGAGCAGAGGCTCTGATGGTTGGGGTGTCTGAGCCAAGAGTGTGTGTGTGTGTGTGTGTGTGAATGTGTGTGTTAGAATGCACACATTTGTGTGTGTACTATGCTCGTGTTAGAATGCACATATTTGTATGTATGTACTATGCTAGTGTTAGAATGCACACATTTGTGTGTGTACTATGCTCATGTTAGAATGCACACATTTGTGCTATGCTTGTGTTAGAATAAACACACTATGTGTGTGTGCTACGCTTGTGTGTATATGAATGGATATATACAAATGTGTATTTTGTTTTTTTTTGGTTGTTTTTTTTTTAACCTCTTTGTTTTGTTTTCTTGGACTTTATCACCTCCCCCACGCCCCTGGGCCCTGCTAGGCATATACAGGCCATGGCCTATGGGCCTCTTGCATCCCAGCAGAGCTGTGAATTGTAAACTTAAAACATTTTGAGGACTTTTTGTGGATTTCTTTTTCTTTCTTATTTTTTTTTTAAAGATTTATGTATGTATGTATGTATGTATGTATGTATGTATGTATGTATATGAGTACACCCTAGCTGTCTTCAGACACACCAGAAGAGAGCATCAGATCCCATTACAGATGGTTGTGAGCCACCATGAGGTTGCATGTGTGTGTTCACAACCTATGAGCTACAGCTTAGACATCACTGGTTGTAGCCCAAGACAATCATCCATCCTGTGTGTCTCAGAGAAGCCAAAGGTTTAGATACCCCTGCAGAGACCTTTCTGTATCTTTTAAAGCCATAGGAAGCTCCACCCCGGGTGTGTGGTTTTGTCTCCATCCGCGGGGCCAGTACCACACACACTTAATTTCCTCTGGTACCTGGCATTGGGGAGCACCCACGGTGAGTGCTGGGAGGAGCTCTGGTTGTATTTACTGATGGGAATCTCTGGTGCAGGAAAGGAGGGGAGATCTATGAGCAGCTGTGTGCTCTGGGCGCCTCTCTGGACTGGGATCGAGAATGTTTCACCATGGATGCTGTGAGTTCGTGTCACAGTCCCTCTGGGTTTGGGGGCGGTGCTAGCAACCAGTGTCGGGAGAGGGATGAGGGAGTCCCTGGGTTCAGCTGAGGGAGGATGTCAGGTGTAGACACTCAGATCGTTCCAGGGCTCCTCAGCAGCCGTGACGGAAGCTTTCGTGCAGCTCTACGAGTCGGGACTGTTGTACCGGAACCTCCAGCTGGTCAACTGGTCGTGTACTTTGAGATCGGCCATCTCAGACATTGAGGTGAGGGAGAGGAAGAAAGGCCAGCTGACGGAGCGAGGTCCTTGCTGCCGCCGGCGGTGTCTGTGTTTGGTTTTCCCCGAGGTCTAATCACCTGCTTCTTCACCTGCCAATCAGAGGGTGGCATGCTGACCTGTAGGGACCGTGTAAGAGTCTCAGACTTCTTGCAGTGCTCAGCAGAGTGAGCAGCCATGGCTTGTGAGCTTGGTGGCTTTACTGTGGAAAATGGCACCTCAGCCCTCTGGGTGGGAGGGCAGGGAAGCAGGATAACTGTAGGAGTCCTGGATGTGAGCACCACAGAGAGACTTCTCTCTTGCCTGCCCCCTCAACCCTCCAGGTGGAAAGCCGGCCCCTACCTGGCCGCACGGTGCTGCAGCTGCCTGGCTGCCCGACCCCTGTGTCTTTTGGGCTCCTTACTTCTGTTGCTTTCCCTGTGGATGGAGAGCCCGGTGAGTGAGGTCCTGAGAGTTGCCCTCTTCCCATTGCTTCTCGTTTTCTCCAGTGTGTGATGGGTTTGCACTGTTGTGGGTACTTATTCGGGGGGCGGGGGGAGGGTGTGCGGGGGGGTGGGAAGAAGGCTTGTGGCCCTCTTCTTTGGGAGCTTAGTGACTCTGTGAGGTCTTTCACTAAGAGGTGAAAGATCAGTTCTGAGCTCCTGACAGTGTATCTGTGATCACAGCCTTTGGGGGCAGAGGTGGGAGGATTCCAAGTTCTAGGCTCACCTAGTCTATATAGCAAGTTCCAAGCCAGCCATGGCTCCATGAGGCCCTGTCTTTGTAAGCATTCCAGATAGCTCAGAGAAGGGAAAGAGGCAGGCTGCTCCCCCCTGCACCCCACTTCCCTCCTCCTTCTTGCCCCAGCTCTACCTGTTTCACCCGTGTGGGAGAGAGGGTGCGGGGTGATGGCTGACCTCAGCGCTTGAACGCTTGTCTCCAGACACAGAGATTGTGGTGGGAACCACCAGGCCAGAGACCCTGCCTGGAGATGTGGCTGTGGCTGTTCACCCAGACGACCCGAGATACACGGTGAGTAGGGTATGCTGCACCAGGCCCTCCAACCCGAATAGTGCCTGTTTCTTATTAGACGCTTCTTCTGAGACCCCTCCTCTTAGCTTTGCGGTGGCTCTAACCAGCCATGGCCTTCAGACCAAATGCAGCTGCTGCCTTTCTGTGTATCAGCCACACTAATTGGCTTATGCTTCGTATAGCTGCCTTCACAGTAGTAGCAGTGAGGAATTGTCCAGAGACTGCTTCTTGGCTCACTCAGAAGTCTGATGCTGGGTCTTTCTCTAACCCGTCTGTGCTTTCTACCCTCTTGCTCTGGGGTTCTCACGGCCCAAACCCTCTGTCCTATACTCCTGCCTGTTCCTAACAGCTCATCTTCTCCTTAGCATTTACATGGGCGACAGCTCCGTCACCCTTTGACAGGACAGCTTCTCCCCCTCATCACAGACACTGCTGTTCAGCCACATGTGGGCACAGGTGTGTGGAAGTCAAGGGTCCAAGGGAGGGAGGGAGGGAACAGGAGGAGGAAAACGTGAGAGCTGGGGGTGGGGATGATTGATGGAGGCAGGAGGGGAGGAGGGGTGGGATGTGGTG
>CM052720.1:45328283-45390624 GCA_028551405.1 Uromys caudimaculatus | reverse complement strand
GCAGTGAAGGTGACTCCTGCTCACAGTCCAGCAGATGCTGAGATGGGGACCCGGCATGGCTTGACCCCACTGAGTGTCATTGCAGAGGATGGGACCATGACGTCCCTGTGTGGAGATGGACTGCAGGTGGGTCAAGCCTTGGTGTTACCCTGTCTCCTATAGTGCTCTCTGCCTCCCCGTCTAGTCTGAAGCCTCTGATGTTGTCACTTTCCCCCAGGGTCTTCACCGATTTGTGGCCCGGGAAAAGATCACGTGCACACTGAGGGACCGGGGCCTGTTCCGGGGCCTACAGGAGCACCCCATGGTACTGCCCATCTGCAGGTATCCCCGTTTAATCCTTCGCTGGCCCATCCCGAAAGGGAATGGGTGGACCTTAAGAGGGACAGCGGGGTGGGCTCTGTGCCCTGATCAGAATGAAGGTTCTGTTTGAGGTGGGGTCCTGTGACTCACGCTGGCCTGGAACTCCTCAGCCTGTCAAGTGTTGGGATCATAAAGGGTGCCACCAGGCTGGGCTTCTGTGAGATTCTGTCCCGTCTCACCTGCTTGTCCCTGCAGCCGTTCCGGAGATGTGGTGGAGTACCTGCTGAAGAGCCAGTGGTTTGTCCGCTGCCAGGAAATGGGACACAGAGCTGCCAAGGCAAGGCCTGTGTGGGGAAGGACTGGGCCTCGGCTGGGAGCTTCTGAGGACTGAGATCAAGTTCAGCGTAGAGAACCTCCTGTCATAGGGCTCTGGTGGTGACGGGGGAAAGGGGGACTGTGGAGGGCTGGCCTGTGCTCTTGTTCTGGCCCAGAATCTTCTTGGACAGCATGCAAGGTCCCTTCTGAGGTTTTCTGATGTTTTGGGGTCAGAAAATGAGGTGGCTTAGGCAAAGGCAGTAGCTGCCCAGCCTAGCCTTTGTTTACCTCCATCCTTGTGTGTGTGTATATCATACCTGCACACAAATAGTATACATACATGCACAAGTTTTAAAAACTGTAAAACTGTGTGTGTGCTGTGTGAAGACGAGAGAGTGAACACAGGTTGTCACGCCGTGAGCCAAGCCCTTTGCCTACTAGGCTGTCTCACTGGCCACCCTTTTGAGGGTTTTTGTCTGGTTGGTATTTGAGACACGGTCTCCCTGTGCAGTCCTGGCTTGCCTGGAACTCACAGGGATCCTCTGACTCTGTCTGGGATTAAGAGCATGTGCCACCTTTTTTAACAGGCTGTGGAGTCGGGGGCTCTGGAGCTCTGGCCCTCCTTCCACCAGAAGAGCTGGCAACACTGGTTTGCGCACATTGGGTAAGGGGGCCTTTCATGAAGATGGGAGGGGGACCCAGTGGTCAGCTTGAGGCATCAGTGGTGTCCTCTTTGACAGGGACTGGTGTATCTCCCGGCAGCTGTGGTGGGGCCATCAGATTCCAGCCTACCGCGTGGTTGGGGAGAATGGAAAGGTAAGTGAGAACCTGAGTGTGGTAGAAAGAGCCTCAGGGTCAGCTAGGGGCCGGGGGGAGGGGGGGTCCTCTGTGTGGACCTACTGTGTAACCGTCCCCTTGAGTGTCTTCTTCCTCTAGAAGAGCCAGTGTGAAAACCCATCCCCTGCTTCTCAATTTTCTCAGGATGACGGAAAGGAATGTTGGGTGGTTGGACGGTCAGAGGCTGAGGCCAGAGTGGTAGCAGCAAAACAGACAGGGAGACCAGAGGCAGAGCTGACCCTGGAGAGGGGTGAGAAGCTGGCAGGGTAGATCTTTGAGGGCTGTTGGAAACAGGGCAGACGGTGAGCCCCTGTGGGTGGGGGGTCGGCAGCAGGGCCTGGAGGCCTCAGGTATTAAGGCTCTGGCCGTCCCTTCCCTGTTTTGTCTCCAGACCCTGACGTCTTGGACACTTGGTTCTCTTCAGCTCTTTTCCCCTTTTCTGCCCTGGGTTGGCCCCGAGAGGTGAGGTGGGTTGGAAGGTGGGCACGGCACACAGGTGGGCACAGACCGGCCATGGCAGGCCTGCCCCTTACTGCTCATCTCATCCTAGACGCCAGACCTTGCTCACTTCTACCCCCTTACCCTCTTGGAAACGGGTAGTGACCTCCTGATGTTCTGGGTGGGCCGCATGGTCATGCTGGGGACCCAGCTCACTGGGCAGCTCCCCTTCAGCAAGGTAATATACTCTAGTGCCCGCCCATCCCCAGACACCTGTCCCCTTGGTGCCTTCTGATTCCCTTCCTACCCTAACTTGCTAAGCACAGAAGCCGTGGGCCTAAGTCCTTCCCGCTGACCCCTCATGTTTCCAGGTGCTTCTTCACTCCATGGTTCGGGACAGGCAGGGCCGGAAGATGAGCAAGTCCCTGGGGAATGTGCTAGACCCACGGGATATCATTAGTGGGCAGGAGCTGCAGGTAAGAACGAAGACTTTAGTTGGAGATGGAGAGCACGGGGAGGGAGGCGCTGACCTCTCTCTTCTCCAGGTGCTACAGGCCAAGCTGAGAGACGGCAACTTGGAGCCGGGAGAGCTCGCTCTTGCAGCCGCAGCACAGGTGAGAACCATGGTCCTTGTCCAGGCCTCTTGACTGCCAGCTTCCTCCTCAGCCTCGATGGCACTGGCCACACCCGTCTTCCCTTGGCTGCAGAAAAAGGACTTTCCTTACGGGATCCCTGAGTGTGGGACAGATGCCCTGAGATTTGCACTATGCTCCCATGGAATCCTGGGTAAGGCTTGGTGTGTGGTATGGCAGAGGATGTCTGTGTGGATAGCCCCACTGGCTGAGGATGAGCAGGCTCCTTGTTCTTTCTCCCTAGGGGGCGACCTGCACCTGTCTGTCTCTGAGGTCCTGAACTACCGCCATTTCTGCAACAAGCTCTGGAATGCTCTGCGCTTTATCCTCCATGCTCTGGGGGATAACTTCGTGCCCCAGCCAGCAGAGAAGGTGGAAGGAGGGCAGCAAGCCTGGAGGGGTGACAGGGATGGGGGTCCAGCCATCTAGGTCCTCATGGCCTCCTGCTTGTAGGTAACTCCCTCCTCTCCCATGGATGCCTGGATTCTGAGCCGCTTGGCCTTTGTGGCCAGCGAATGTGAGAGGGGCTTCCTCAGCCGGGAGCTCTCGCTTGTCACCCACGCCCTGTATCATTTCTGGCTCCACAATCTCTGTGATGTCTACCTGGTGAGTGGTAGGACACAGCCTGGTGGTTTTTCCTCGAACTGAGTGGGAGTGGGGGGGTGGTCCAGAGTGCCATGGGCACATCCAGTCTTCCCTCCCTGGCCCGGGCTCTGTAGTGTATAACCCAGAGCTGTTGCCACCTATCCTAGTGGGGAAGAAGGCTGGCAGAGTCTAGAAAACTGTCAGGGAAAGAGGGCAGTGGGGCTTCGTCAGCCCCAATAGCTCTGCATTTAGGATGTGAGCAGCTGTATAGTGGGGGACAGTCGGTGTGGGCTCCAGACGAGGTCTTTAAGCAGTGTCCATGACAGTCACTAGAGTGACTTGTCTACCTCAGTTTCCCACTCAGGGTCATTCAGGATAGGCAGTGGTGGCTGTGGCACTGATATATTTCTCAGCCTTGTTCCAGGGCAGAGGGCATGGCTCCTTGGTAGACCTGCCTGAGCAGGGTGCTCAAAGGCTCTGGGTTCTGTCCCTGGCACTGTAGACAGAAACACTGTCCCCTTCCTCTCCCCAATCTCTGGGCCTGTTCACAGGCACGTCCGGGCTAGCATGGTGTCAGTGATGCTCAGTGACCAGGGAGTGGTGTGGCTGTCGTGTTACCTGTCCGCTCCCTCCTTAGGAAGCAGTGAAGCCAGTGTTGTCCAGTGTGCCCTGTCCCCCAGGACCCCCTCAGGTCCTGTTCTCCTGTGCAGATGTCGGTCTGCGCCTCCTCGCCCCGCTGATGCCCTTCCTGGCAGAAGAACTTTGGCAGAGGCTGCCCCCCAGGCAAGGCGGTCCCCTTACCCCCAGCATCTGTGTGGCCCCCTACCCCAGCGCCCACAGCCTGGTGAGTCGGGCAGTCTGCTGATGGCTGAAGGTCGTGGGATTACTGTGTTAGCCATGAAGCTTTTCCCATGGGATTTCACCTCAGGCTGTCGTGTTTGCCAGGGAAGCATCTACTTGCTGAGCCGTTTCCCTGCCCCCCACTTCTCTCTGTAACCCTGGCTGTCCTGGACTCATCCCACCTACCTCTGCCTTCCACGTGCTGGGATTAAGGCCTGTGTCACCGTGCCCAGCCCCACTTTTTCATACTGTCACTGAATTGCTGTTTTTGGCCCCAAGAATTATTGTGAGTTTGAGGCCAGCCTTAGTCCACATATTAAGACCCAGGACTACAAAGAGAGACCCTGACTCAAAAAGAGAAAAGAAAGTCTGGGGTTGGAGAAGTGGCTTCGCGGTTAGGAGAATTCGTTGTTACAGAAGACCTGGGTTCGGTTTCCACACTGGTGACTCGTAACCCCAATTCTAGGGGATCTGGCAGGCATAATACATGTGTTACATATGAATGCATGCTTACAGAATATTCACAAAAAGTAAAATTGTCCTAGATTTTGGGCTGTTTATTTGATAGAATTTTTCTAGCTCAGTTGGGATTGGTTGGCACCTTCAGAGTGAGTACAGACATCAGCCAGTGGTCGTGAAAACCCTTAGGCGATACCTCACATGCTGCCCTGCTCCTGGAGGTGGGGCAGTGTGGAGGAGGGGGGGGGGAGTACGGCTAGGAGAATCAATGCCAGGGTTCCCTGCTGACTCTGGTTTCTTCATCAGGAGTCCTGGCGCCAGCCGGAGCTGGAGCACTGCTTCTCCAGAGTCCAGGAGGTTGTTCAGGCACTGCGAGCGCTCCGAGCCACCTATCAGCTCACAAAAGCCCGACCCCAAGGTGAGGCTGGTCCCGGGTGGATGGGAGCAGGGCAGGAGCTGATGCTCACACTCACCCTTTCACCATCCCCTGCCTCCACTAGTGCTGCTGCAGTGCTCGGACCCGGGAGAACAAGGCCTAGTCCAGCCCTTCCTGGAGCCTCTGGGTGTCCTGAGCCACTGTGGGGCTGTAGGATTTCTGCCCCCAGGAGCAGCCGCTCCTACAGGGTGGGCCCTGGCCCTACTGGGTGACACCATGAAGATTTACATGGAGCTGCAGGTGACCAGAGGGGGTTGAAGGGACCTCTGAGGAGGAAGGGAGGGGGGCCTTCGGGTGTCTGACTTCTCCCCTGTTCCGCAGGGCCTGGTGGACCCCCAGAGCCAGCTACCTCGGCTAGCCGCCCGAAGGCAGAAGTTACAGAAGCAGCTTGATGATCTCTTGAACCGGACCGTGTCAGAGGGTCTCGCAGAGAGGCAGCAGAGGGTAAGGCTGAGGACACCTCAGTTCCAGGCTGGGCGTGGGCAGGGAGACCAGCTCACCCTTTCTCACCTTTTCTTGTCCAGATTTCCTCCCTCCAACTGGAATTGTCAAAGCTGGACCAGGCAGCCTCCCACCTTCAGCAACTGATGGATGAGGCTCCCCGCGCCAGGGAGCTCTGAGCTCCACTCACACCCCGGCCAGCGTTCCCTCCTCAGACCCGTATACAAGGACAGATCTGCCTGCTGTTATGCAATGGGACCTCAGAGGTGACACGGACCACCCCTCCTCATTCTGTAGGAGGGAGGAGATGGAGATAAAAGGATAAACCCCAAGCACCGCCCTGGGCCTCTCCATTGCTCTAGGAAGAGACTACTGCCTAACACACGTTTTAGCTTCATTTTGGACACAAAGATGCCAGAGAATGAAAGTCATTTTCCCAACTTATCAAAAGGAGTTTAGCCTAGCTGACCAACATAACTCCAGTGCAGCTCCTGTCTGTTGCGGGCTCCATGTCTCTGCCCCTTTGGCTTTTTTTTTTTTCCTGACACACTAACCACATCCAAGATCCACTTTAGCTACTACCATGTGTCTGCACTCTTCCTGAAGGGAAGGCTTCCTGATTTCCTCACTCCGGGGTCAGTGGGTGAGACGGCCAGTTTAAAAGTCATCAAATGCAAGGGAGGAAAGGGAGCCAAACTGCGCTGGGCTATTAAATGGGCCAAGTTGATCTTGTGGGAGGGGAAAGAAAGTGCTCACATAGAAGGAAGGACCAGAGAAAAACTGACATAGGACATTCTGGGCACTCCAAGTACTGAGGAGGTGAAGAGTGTGGTGGGGAACTGCTGGTTACTGGATGCCTGCCACACGGGTCTGCAGTGATAGAAACATCTGTTATTACAGAGGTTAGCATTGAAAGAAACATGGGGTCTTGTGAAGGGCTGGACTTTCCTCTGAAATGGAAGCTCTTTCCCTCATAAAGATAGTAACACTTCCTACTTCTGTCTTGTTAGATAAAGCATCATCACATGGCCAACCTAGCTGCGGAGGGAGGGAGGGAGGGAGGGAGGGAGGGAGGGAGGGAGGGAGGCCGGCAGGCATTCCTTAGAAGCCAGATTTCCAGCTAAAACGTACATGGCTCTTGACCAGTCCTATGAAACTTCACAAGCTGGGCCTACTACCCCAGTATCAGCAGGAGCTGACCAGGGTTACCTCTGGAGCCCATTTGTTTGGTCCCCACAAGGCAAGCTGGAGACCTTTTGGGGGAGACAACTGGTTATTCAAACTCCACACCTGAGACTAGTATCAGTAAAACAGGTCGCACACACTTCATGGGTCTCAGACTCTGCCGGCAGGCAAGGTTCTAGACATGCTGAGCTTGCGTCTAGCCCAGTGTGTGTGCCATCCACTCTGCCCGCTTATCAAGAGAAACTGGCTGTTGCCATGAGACCAAAGCTTTAAGGCATAAAGGAGTGGACCCTTAAGGAGGCCTCAAACTACTTGGTGGGGCAGGGTTCTCTTGGAGGAGGAGTCAATAGCTCCTAGGCTAGCAGGATATTACACTGTAAGGACACTCTTGGCCACTAGGAGCTGCTCTGACCATAGCGACCAGGCCAGAGGCAGGCCAAGGGGTGGTATCTGAGGTAAAAAAGCAATGTTGACTAGGGTAGTCACACTAGCAACTACATTCTCCTCTAACCACTGGGGGCTGCCCTGAAAGTGCCTTCTTTATCGACAACCCCTAGCAGAAACAGAAGTGCTTATTAGCAAACCAGCAAGGAATCCGCCCATCTACCTCTCAGCCCAGGCCAGGATGTGCTCGGCCTCAGACTAGCTTGTTGGTTTTTACATACTGATACTTCCCACCAGAGGTCACATTTTGGGGGTAGGGGGGCTGTCTGCCAGTTTATATTGAAGTCAGATCCTTGCGCAGAAAAATACCAGGTGTTTCTTTCTTAGACTCGTGATCAGGGAGATCTCCATGAGTAAGGACACAGCCTAGGGGAGCCTCTGCCAGTGATGTGCATCTGTGAACAAGATACTGGAACTCCAGAGCACCGCTGGAGATTCTACTGACCCAGGATGGAGACCTGTATCTTCTTTCTTATTAGAACCAAGAAAGAAAGGGGGAGCTTATTCAGATTAATGAATTCCTTTGCCTATATAAAATCCACCACTTAAAACTGGAGTAGAGGTTCCATTTAAAAACTTTCTCCCCCTCAAATTTATAATCTGGAAGCAAGCCCAGCACTCAGGCTGAATTATTTACCACAGGTGCCTATGATCTAGAGAATATAGAAGGTTTTTTTTTCTCCTCTGCCAATTTATGTCACAGCAACTGGAAACTAAAAAGTGGGTCCCAGTGGACCACTCAACTCCAGCCTCTCCCTCTGCAAGCAGGTGAGCCTAACAGTTACTGGCAGCAGCTTGTCCAGCACCTGAGTCTGGGCTGCTGCAAACTCAGGCTGTGAACAGAACCCAGGGCCTTGTACAGGTCTAGGCAAGCCTTCAACCTGGAGTCCCATAATCTTTATGCTCCCTCTGTTTTCATCCCCACTCCCCCATAAGCCTTCAGATCCTCGAAACTCTGTCCCAACCAAGCCTGGGGAGAGATCCGTGCACACAAGAGGATAGGGGTAGGGTGCCTGGAGTCTGGAGATCCTTGGTTAGAGGAAGGGGTATGGGAGAGGTCATTTGTCCTCTTACCTCAGCAGTAGCCCCTCGGTACCAGCATCCAACAAAGCTTTCTGACCCCTAGACAGAACCCCCTGACCCTGCTCACCTCTAGCAGCCCCCACCAGATTTTCAGGCACCCTTCACTAACTTAAAGCAAGTTTGGCATCACTTCCCTCTGTATTGGAAAACTTCCAGACTACTTTGGATTTTCCTAAGCTCCAGCAGTTTAGGAGCTAGTAAAGAGGGGCTGAAGGGATGGCTCAGCTCTTCAGAGAACCTAAGTTCCACTCCCGGCAACCATGTCTGGTGGCTCGCAATTGCCTGTAGCTTAGCACTGATGCCTCTGGCTTCAGGGAATGGAAGCACACACAGGCAGATAAAGTTAAGCAGATCTTACCTGCCCACACACAGCCCACCTTCAGTTGCCTTCCCTCAGCAATTCACAGCTCAAGGGCAGAGAACCAGGCAGAGGAAGCGAAGGAGCTGCCACAAGGCCCTTTCTGGGTGTAGTGAGAGAGGAGACACTTCCTCCCCAGTGCCTTGGGATCTGGTTTGTTTCCTTTGCATGGGAGTGGTGGCTTAACGCTCCACTCTGGTTCTCAAGAGAGAAAGCTCAGTCCAGCCACAAGAGCTCCAAGCCTGTTCTCTTTACTCCTACCGGTGGGTGGAACTGACTGGCGCTCCCATCAGCTAGACTTGGTCAGGGTGTCCCCTTGCTCGGAAGCGGCCCTTGGAGAGCTAAAGAGAGCTACTTCCGAGTCTGTCTGGCAATTTTCAGTTAAATATACTACCTTGGATAGAAGTCTTTGCAAATCCTGGATAAGATGTCCGATAAAAATATAACGGGGTGTTGCTGGTCACGTAGAGGCTGCTGAGTGTGTCCCCTGGAGAACCGAACATCTGGGAAAGAAGACCAAGCTGAATCCCAGCACTTGGGAGGCAGAAGCAGGTGGATTTCTGAGTTCGAAATCTGGTCTACAGAGTTGAGTTCCAGGTCGGCCAGGGCTATACAGAGAAACCCTGTCTCGAAAAACCAAAAAAAAAAAAAAGAAGATGACGACCAAGCTGTAGAACCAGAAAAGTAACAGCTCCAAGGAAGACGCCTTCAGCTAACTAGAAGCTGGCTTGGGTATTATATAGGGTCCCTGGGTCTTCCTTGTTCACCTATTGGCCTGTTTAGAAGCCCCGCCCCCATGCCTTTCTGCCATTTCTCAAAATGTCTTCTGTGAACAAGACCCACCTATCTCAGGGAGGCTGCTTTTTATTTTCCTTGTCTACTGTGTTCCTCTAACTTTCCCTCACATAACTATGGTGAACCTCAAGACATTCGCTCTACTGTACTATTAAGAAAATAACCTGGACGCTACACCCTGATAACCCCGTAAAGCACATCTGTAGTCTCTATACCTGACCCATGGGGCCACCTCCCTACTGGTATAGTCCAAGGACAAAAGTAATAGAGCACTGGGGTCCATTGGGGACTTGTGGTTACTTACCTCTCCCTGATGCTCCGTGTTTCAGGACAGTTAGAAAGAAGAGGCAAGGCAACCTTCTCCTTCTGCTTCCTTCTTTTCTATGCTTTCTCATCTTCAGAGATGCTCTCTGCTGGAGTGTCGTGAGTTTCCACGGGAGTCAGCTCTTATATGGGGGTGATGGTGTCTGGGTGGGGACTGGGGAGGACAGGAGCCCTCATCTCAATGCTCCTAAGAGATCCCTCAGGTCTAGGCTACAAGATTTACTCAGTGAGAAGCCAATTTTTATTTATTTATTTTTGGTGTTTTGAGACAGGGTTTCTCTGTGTAGTCCTGGCTGTCCTGGAACTCACTCTGTAGACCAGGCTGGCCTTGAACTCAGAAATCCACCTGCCTCTGCCTCCCAAGTGCTGGGATTAAAGGCATACACCACCACTGCCCGGTGATAATTTGTTTTTTTGACACAGGGTCTCACTATGTAGCCCTGGCTGTCCTGGACTCACTCTCTAGACTAGGCTAGGCTAGAATTCAGAGATCTGACTGCCTCTGCCTCTGCCACGCTGGAATTAAAGGTATGTACCCCTAAGCTGAGCTCAGGAGTCAGGTAAAAATAGGAAGAGAACTCTGGATTCCCAAGAGGATTTGAACTGGTAAGACTGGGTCTCGGCCAGGCAGTAGTGGCACATGCCTTTAATCCTAGCACTTGGGAGGCAGAGGCAGGTGGATTTCTGAGTTTGAGGCCAGCCTGGTCTACAGAGTGAGTTCCAGGACAGCCAGGGCTACACAGAGAAGTCCTGTCTCAAAAAACAACAAAAAGACTGGGTCCCTTCTCTGCATCAGTCTGTCCCAAATGTACCCACCTGTCATGTGTCCCAAATGGTAGGCCCTGTGGTACATCTCCCCCGAGTTTACCCATGTTGTTCTCAGAAGACTCAGAGGACGCAGGCATTGATGCAGGCATTGCCACCACCCCCATCTTGTGGGTGAACAGAAGCTTGGAGAGGATGGACCCTTTGTCTAGGACAGCTGCGATCACAGGCGGATCACACCTGTGTCCACATGGAAAGTGCCACACACCTCCTCCGACAGCTGCCTCACTACAGCACAGGGGGACCTATTGGCCACTTCTCAGCTGAACCCCTCACTTCCCTCTGAGCTCCCTCTACCCGGCGTTCCACCCTAACCAGCCATGCAGGCCACACAGGACCCTGGGGCTACAATTAAAATCCTGCTTAAACCAAGACACTGTATGGTACCTGGTTTCTTGGCTGCTGTTGGGCCTCATGAGAACGACCTTCTCTCTCTAAGCCTTCTAAAAGCAGAGAATGAGGCCTGTTACGGAGCATTCAGGATTGCTACGGGCAGCGTGTGGAAAAGCCAGAAGAGCTCAGCTGGAGGGGTGTGTACATGCATGTCTGTCTGGAGTTACTTCACTTATATTCCAGGTCTCTGTGGTGTAGAGGGAGAGTCAGTTGGCACCCCTGCTCAGGGAACAGGAGAACCAGTCTCAGACCCTGACATGCACCTTTCTCTGTCCACCCTGTGCTCACAGACCCACTGGGCACACCAAACGAATCACTGAATTCCACGTTTATTAGCCTGCGGCAGGACAAGGGCCTACTAGGTCAAGGCATGCTCATTCCCCAAAAGCTGAATGTTCCAGGCCCACACAGACTGACTGCTCTCAGGCTCTGCAGGTGAGGTGGTGTGGCAGCGGCCCTTTATGATGAAGGGTGACATTAGTCCCTGCTGGGAGGTGGAGGAGGCGGCAGATCTGGGGAACAATGAGTGGAGGACGAGGTCTAAGATGGTGCCTCACTCCCTGCTGGACTCAGCCAGCCCCCAGCAGAGACCTGCAGGCACCCAGAGAAGCACCCAGCACCACCCTACCCCGCTTCCTAAAAACTACCTTTTGGAGCATGTCCAGAGAGCTGGAGTCCTGGGCGGTCTTGACCTGAAAAGCCTCGGTCAGTTTTACTTGCAAAGTCACCTTTGGCCCTGGGAACCCCAAAACGTAGCTCAGGATCCTTCAGTCAGGGTCATGTTACCCCTCCCTCTGGGGCAAGGGGCACATAGGTCCCATATCCCAGACTCCCTTTCCTCCACTGCTGCCCCATCAACTCTCAGAACAGGGACTCAGAACCAAGGAATCGCCTCTCCTCTCCCCTGTTCCTGTCAGGGATCTAGATGTCCACCCTCCAGCCTCACCTGCGTGTGAGCTGCTGAGGAGGGTCAGGAGGAGGAAGAGGCTCCTCAAAGACTCCATTGTGTCCACCTCACTTCTCCAGTGCCAGATGTGGAAATGGGCTCTCTACCCTGGGTCCTCAGCACCAGTGTTGGGGGCACCAAGAGAACATGGCAACTGGATTTTCCAGTTTCCCCAGAGCAGTTCCCGTGACCCTGGAGAGGGCCACTCACTAAATCCTGGGCAATTTGGAGGGTACTTCCCACCCCCAGTGTGCTTCAGACCTCCAGGAGAAGGTGCTTGAAAAAGAGGCAGGAACAAAGGGGGGGGGCTCCCGCAAGTATCTGGGCCCCACCTAAGCCTGGGTACTTCAGTGGTGCTTGAGGGATTAATGATTAACTGTTC
Source organism: Uromys caudimaculatus (assembly GCA_028551405.1). Classification (NCBI taxonomy): domain Eukaryota; kingdom Metazoa; phylum Chordata; class Mammalia; order Rodentia; family Muridae; genus Uromys; species Uromys caudimaculatus. Next base: position 45,378,606 of record CM052720.1, on the reverse strand, counting down.
TTAGCTGTCATCATTCCTCCCAGGGAAGGGCGCTGGAATGTGTGCTCCAAGGGAGGGGTGGATGAGGCCCAGCTCCTCCCCCAACCAAGGAATATCTTAACATCCCAACCACAGTGGCTTCCGGGCAGGGAGGCACTTCCATCTCTGAGAGATTTTATTTTTATTTTATGTGGGTGATTGTTGTGACTGTTTGTATGTGTGAGCACCACAGGTGTGCCGTGGTCACAGAGGCCAGAAGAAAGCATCAGATCCCCTGAACCAGATTTACAGATGGTTATGAGCTACCATATGGTTGCCGGGAATTGAACCCGTGTCCTTTGGAAGATCAACGAGAGCTCTTAACCACCTAGCCCATCTATTTCTCCAGCCCGATGCCAGACCTTTTTACACGAGTGTTAGAGATGAACTCAGGCCCTCACGCTTGTATGCCAAGTACTTTGAGCTCAATAATAATTCTTATTTTGTTTTGTTTCAAGATAGGGTTTCTCTGTGTAGCCTTTACTGTCCTGGAACTCACTCTGTAGACCAGGCTGGACTAGAACTCACAGAAATCCTCCTGCCTCTGCCTCTGCCTCTGGAATGCTCGGATTAAAGGTGTGGGCCAGCACCACCTGGCTTCGACAATATTCCTAAACAGTATCTATGTGTGGTAGGTGCTGACCACCACTGCCCTCTGTTGACATAGGCACACTCTTCCCAGAGATAGCTGAGCCATGGGGGAAATGGGAGTGCTAGCCTCTACCTAATATGAGCACATTACATGTGAAACACATACGTGTGGAACACATACACATGAAATACTAACAGAGCTGAGCAAGCAGCCTACTGTTAATCCCCCGTTCTTGCTCAGCCCTGGATTGTCACAGGAGACAGTACCCCATAGCGAGAGCCAAGAGCTGGGCGGCTGTCCCCCAGGTCCCATGATCAGCCCATCTTATCCATTTTTTTATCTCGAAGACTTGCCAGTTCTGAGGAAGATGACTTTGGGGTGCAGCTGTAACCCCTTACATTGCCACCATTAGGCTGCTGGCCAGCAATGCTCATGAGGTGTAGGGCCAAAATAGCTGAAAGTGTCTTCCTCTTTGAATGTCCCCAAATGGCTCCTTTCCAGGCTCCTGTGTCGCACTCACCCTCAGTGGGACCACTTCTAACAGATGGATTCTTGGGGTTGGAGGTTTTCCTGACCCACAGAATAGTGGGAAGTGAGCTGTCAATCACCGAGTAGGGCTGACACTACCTACTGCAGGAAGGGACCCCATGTCTCTGAGAATCTTTTCTCATGCCTAGAGGGAAGGCTCAGGGCACACTCATGTCTCGTGCTACCAGATCCCTCAAGCGGCTCTTGTGACCCAGTTTGACATAGAAATCCCAAAAGGGAAGAGGAAAACCACAGAAGTAGGACTGTTTAAAACTATAAGGATGGGCTGGAGAGATGGCTCAGCAGTTAAGAGTACTGACTGCTCTTCCAGAGGTCCTGAGTTCAATCCCCAGCAACCACGTGATAGGTCACAACCATGTGATAGGTCACAACCATCTGTAATGGGATCCGATGCCCTCTTGTGATGTTTCTATCTGATGACAGCTACAGTGTACTCATATAAATAAATAAACCTTAAAAAAGAAAAGAAAAGCCGGGCAGTGGCGGTGCACGCCTTTAATCCCAGCACTTGGGAGGCAGAGGCAGGTGGATTTCTGAGTTCGAGGCCAGCCTGGTCTACAGAGTGAGTTCCAGGACAGTCAGGGCTACACAGAGAAACCCTGTCTCGATAAACAAACAAACAAAAAAAACAAAACAAAAAAACAAAAAAAAAAAAAAAAGAAAAGAAAAGAAAAATCTTTAAAGCTATGAGCAGTGATGCTCACACAGGTGATGGCCACAGGATCTCTGTCTTGTGGGGACAGTTCTCTTTATCTGTGCCCTAGACTGTCCTGGGTGGCAAAGGAAGACTTAGAAAAATCCCCACAATCCTTGAGAGTCAGCTCTCCTTTCTCTCACCTGCAGAAGCAAAGGCAGAAATGCCAGTGGCAGTGGGTACTGTGGTGGTAGCAGTAGCCATGACAGTTGTCACGGTAGCAGCAGCTGACACAGCGGTGATGGCCGTGCCAGTGGGGAGATGCTGACCCAACAGACATCTTTCAAGTTATCCCAGTAGCAGCTGCAGCCACGCCTGGCTTCACAGGTGACAGGTCCCATTCCAAAACTCCCTTGACCTCTATTTTTTACAGACCTGGTACCTAGGGTGGCAGTGGCTATGGTTTCAACCAGAGAAAGAAACAACGGTCATTCTTGCTGGCCCAGCCAGCTCCAACTAGCTGCGGAAAGACAAAGCAAAACAAACAATGTGAGACAGAAAAACAAAGAAAGAGGAATTGGGTTCTTAGCTCAGCCATTGGTGTGGTTCCTAGCAAGCACAAAGTCCTGGGTTCGGATCCCGCAGTGGGACAACGGGGTGAAGATGCACGACCAGAAAAGATACTCTTTGTGGATGGCAGGACCATCTCTAGTCTGTCGTAGAGAGGTCCATTAGAACCTTCATCCGTCACCTCAAATTCCTTCTTCCCAAATGTCAATCAAGCTCTTTAGCCCACGACACTTCCCTGCTGAAGGAGCCCCTTTTCTTTTCTGGATGCTGACCACCCAGGATTGCCCCCACCCACCCAACTTCCTCCCTTCATGGCATGTGAGTATGCCCCACCTGTTCTTTGATGCCCTTTGGGACACTCCAGAAGGGTGATGGGCAGTCCCCTTCCACTGGTCTCCCAGATATTGTATGCTTCATGGCTAAGCAGACACTGATCAACGTCTGGTCTCTGCTCCTCACCAGGTGTAGCTTGGGCAAGTCTCCTGCCCTCATCTGGGACAACATCAAAGAACAAGCTGGGATTGTTGACCTCATTTGTTCTCGCAGGTGAGATGTCTAATACACACATAGGTTCAGCCTCCAGGGGTCAGGAGGGCCCTGTGACTGGCAACCTCTGCCTCCAGCATGGACAAAGCCACCTCTTGTGATGGTAAGACTTCATCTTGGGCCAGGCAAGGTGGTACATGCCTATTATCCAAGCACATGGGAGGGGCACAAGGACAGGTCCTAGTTTAAGGTCATCCTCAGCTACATAGCAAAATCAAGTTCAGTTTGGAGTACAGGACATCTTGTTTCAAAACAGAGAGACAGAGAGCAAAGATAGATCAAGAGAGACAGAGGGAGACAGAGGGAGAGAGAGACTGAGACAGAGAGACAGAGAGAGACAGACACACAGACAAGGAAATTTAGCTAAAACAAAACAAAACATTAAAAAAATAAATTAGGTGCTGGAGAGATGACTCAGTGGTTAACAGCACTGACTGCTCTTCCGAAGGTCCTGAGTTCAAATCCCAGCAACCACATGGTGGCTCACAACCATCCGTAATGAGATCTGATGTCCTCTTCTAGGGTATCTGAAGACAGCTACAGTGAGTGGGGCCAGAGTGAGTGGGGCTGGCGCAAGAAAATGTGTCTGAAGACAGCTACAGTGTACTTACATATAATAAATAAATAAATCTTTTTAAAAAATATGGATATATTTTTTTTTTTTTTTTTTTTTTTTTTTTTTTTTTTTTTTTTTTTTTGGTTTTTTGAGACAGGGTTTCTCTGTGTAGCCCTGGCTGTACTGAACCTCACTCTGTAGATCAGGCTGGCCTCAAACTCAGAAATCCGCCTGCCTCTGCCTCCCAAGTGCTGGGATTAAAGGCGTGCGCCAGCACTGCCTAGCAAATAAATGAATCTTAAAAAAATAAATAATTAAGGGTAGGACTGGAGAGGTCAAGAACGCTAGCTGCTCCCCAAGAGGACCAGGGTTTAACTGCCAGCACCCACATGATGGCTCACAAGTATCTGTAACTCCAGTTCCAGGGCTCAAACTCTCTATTCTGGTCTCTGCTGGAACTGCACAAAGGTGGTGCAGACACACATGCAGGCAAAGAACCCATACACATAGAAAACAAACACAAACAAAAACCTTAAAAGAATAACAGTGAATTATTTTTTAAAACTGAGAGGCTACCAGCCTCCACCTGCCCCAGATTCCTCCTCTCTAGACACCCGAGTCTTCTGTAAGTGTCCTAAAAAGTGGGAAGAGGGTGTTTGTTTACAAGTACTGGTTGAAGCTTATTTCAAGAAATCATTGGCACTACTGACATATCAGGCTGATGGTTCTTCGACTCACAAGGTGTTCCAAGCTATACAGACAAACAGCAGCGTCTCCAGCCTCTTCCTGCGGCACACTCGCCACTCTGGGGCAAGAATAGCTCTTGGAATTGCCATATCTCCCCCAAGGAGGCAGAATTACCCCTCTCTGCAGAGAACCAGTATCTTTGGGACTAGGGACCCTAGAGGAAAGGCAGAATAGAAAACTAGTGGAAAAGAAGGTTGTTGGGCTGGAGAGATGGCTCAGAGGTTAAGAGCACTGATTGCTCTTCTAGGGGTCCTAAGTTCAATTCCCAGCAACCACATGGTGGCTCATAACCATCTGTAATGGGATCTGATGCCCTCTATTGGTGTGTCTGAAGACAGCTACAGTGTACTCATATGCATAAAATAAATAAATAAATCTTAGTGGGAGGAGGGGAAGGAGGGGGAGAGGAGGGGGAGAGGAGGGAGGGGAGGGGGAGGGAGAAGGGGGAGGTTGTCAGTTGCTCTCAAGCCCAGATAGAACTACAGAGAAAAGCCTGTCTGCCTCAGACTCCTCATCCTGCAGGCTGGTCATCAGTCTTCCGCCCAACTATGGAGGCTCATTAATCTCGCATTAATTGAGCTAATAGGCAGTTGGTCTCCTCTCCCCTTCTTTCCTGATCCAGCCCTGCCTAAGGGCGTAGGCACTTGTGATGACAGACTGTGAGTCTTTGTATGTTCCAGTTGCCATAGCTCCTGCATTCCCTGATTTCCTCATCCTCTCTGCTATCTGTCTCCTGTATGTTGGGCACGGTCCCAAATACTCACTGGGGCTATGGATGTGATGGGGACAAAGATATTGGCCCAGTGTTCACAGTGTAGTAAACCAGTTCTAGGGAGGGGTGGGGGCTCCTCTCTCTCTCTCTCTCTCTCTCTCTCTCTCTCTCTCTCTCTCTCTCTCTCTCTCAGATCTCCAGTGGAGCTGGTGTCCAAGATAATACTTGCTTTAGATAGGGAGTGGGTGAAATCTCAGGTGAGGGTTCAAAGTGGATATTGAGGTAATTCCCCCCTGAGTCCCACAACTGAGACCTTCCAATGAAAAAGGGAAGGCAGAGCTTCTAGACATAGGAGATTCACATTCTATAGGAGTCCACATCCTAGAGGGGCCCACATTCTATAGGATGTCATATTCTGTAGGATGTCCACATTCTATAGGAGGTACATATCCTATAGGGTTCTACATCCTATAGGGGTCCATATTCTATAGGGGTCCACATCGTATAATGGGCCACATTCTATAGGAGGTCCACATCCTCTAAGGGTTTACATTCTATAGGAGGCCCACATTCTATAGGATGTCCACATTCTATAGGATGTCTACATTCTACAGGAGGCCCACATTCTATAGGAGGTGCACATCCTATGGGAGCTCTACATTCTATCAGAGGCCCACATTCTATAAGAGGCCCACATCCTAAAAGAAGTCCATATTCTATAGGAAGTCTACAATTCTACAGGCGGTCCACATTCAATAGGAGGTCTACATTCTATAGGCAGCCCACATTCTATAGGAGGTTCGCATTGTATAGGGGTCCACATTCTATAGGAGAATCACATTCTATATAAGAGATCCACATTCTATAGGAGTGAGTCCCCATCCTATAGGCATCCACATTCTGAGCAGGGGTAGATGCAGCTTTGAGACTGAGGCAGCTGCTACACTGGGATGGTAGGGGAGGGAGAGGAAGGACAGATGTCAGTCCTAGGGTTCCCTGCCTGTCTTTTCCCTGTCACTGCCTCAGCTGCCCCTACAGCCTGTCCTACCATCTTACATATCTGAAAGCACCTGTCTGTGAGCGACGGGCCATGTGAGGGCTGCCTTCATCCCTGCCCTTTCACCTGGTCCTGGGGACAGCTCCACCCAGGGCAGAAAGTGTGACCATGTGTGAGTAAGGGGTGTGGAGCTGGCTGACGCCAGAGACGCAGGAGGGTGAGCGTGCACCTCCTCCCAGAGCCCAGACCTGTCCAGCGCTCTGTCCGATCCTTTTAGAACATGGACATTGGCTCAGAGCCTGCAGGCCACCCAGTACTAGCCCTTTCTTCTGCAGGGGCTGGATCAGGAGACTGGTCAGGTACCCCACCCAGGTCCTTTCCATATCCTAAGATCCCACCCCTTTGGTGGAACCCAGGTACCTAGCTCCATGGCATAACTGCGGTCTCCCATTATCAGGGTGCCCCTGCGGGGTGGGGCAGCTCCGTTTGCTTAAGGCTTAGTTCAGAGTAGCCCCAGCCCCTGTGACGTCAAATCTGACCCCTTATAAGATGAAGGGTCCCTGGCCCGTGGTCCCTGAGCAGCCTCCCAGCTCTGACTGACATGGCTCAGCCAACCAGTGGCTTCTATTCCACTTTTGTCTTCTTCATCTGCCTCCTCTTCCTTCCGGCTTCTTGGGAGGCAGGTAGGTAAAAGGGTCATTGTTATATGGGGGGGTTTACAAATCACGAAAGGCTCGTTTCTCAGTATGGATTGGTCTGGATGACTGCTCACAGAAATGAATGAGGCAAGAGGCATGGATAGTTGTGAAGGGTTGCCCCGTGTATTTATGACATACAGGAGAGAAGTCTCAATCCTGCTGTTTCTTTTGAGACATGGTCTGAGAGGCTATACCTGCCCATAGCTTCAAGCCTGCATAAAGACACCCTGTGGGCTGTTCTAGGGAACAGGAGAAGGAGCTGGCACACACTGGGCACTTACTACATGTTAGGAGCTCACTGATGGTCGTGGTACTTCATCTCCCACCATCTTCTTAATAGCCTGCAGAGGGTCAAGGATATCCATCTTCCAGTGGAGGAGGGGTTACACTTGGAGAGGTAAAGAGAACATGCCCAAAGTCACACAGCTGAAAGGGACAAGCTCTGTGGGACAAGGGCATGGGTGGGCTTCAGAAGGCTTTCTGCTGACCTGTCTCTTCCATTTGACCAGCCAACTCTATCACTCACCAGCGGTAAGGCGGGAAGGTTGCTACCCGCCAGTGCCAGCAACTGGGGTGCAACCTGCTCAGCACCAGGCATGGTTCTGGAGGCTCTGCTCATGCTTATTCATTTAGCCCGAGTGACAGCTCAACAAGGTGCTGTCCCCATCTGATAGGTCAGATAAGAAAAGCTTGCCATGACAGACGCTAGGGTAGGAGGCAGCATTGCTAAGTCGGTTCACTTAGTTAACAGATGGTGCTGAGACTGCGCCAGGGAGCAGAGATGCCAAATGCAGAGGCACCATGAAGGAGGGTCTCCATCATGTATACAGAAAAGCAGTTTCCACATCTCTAACAGATGTGAAACCCCAAATCAGAGATGTTGAGGGGAGGGTACTTCTGGAAGCTTTGGGGGCATAGCAAGTGGTATATTCTTCCAATAAGGTCCAGCTAGGGGTGAAACTAGGTGGAGGTTCCTACCCTGAGCTCAAGGTCTCCCTGGGGTCCCCTGGAATGGCAGGGGGAGGAGCTGAGACTCTTTCAATGCCTCTGACAGCCCTCTACATGGGACTCTGTTGGCATTCCAACCTGATGACCATGTTACTACCCAGAGAACTGAAGCCAGTCTCAGCTTCCCCATTTCTGAGCTTAACTGCTGCTCTTTCCCTGTGTCAGCGGAGGTCCACCTGGTGTCAAGCTGCTGTGCAAACAGAGCAGATCTGCAGGGGTGCGGGGAGAAAGCTCCTGCTTTAGGACAGAGGAGCAAGCTTACCATTAGTCACCTGGAGATTTGCATCAGGACAGAAGGCAGAATGCAGCAGTAGTAAGGAGTGTGGTCAGGGAGGGCTCTTGGAGCATGGCGGGGGTGGGATGCAGGGAGAAGATGCAGAGTTCACAGGCACATCTGAATGAGATGGTAACGTGAAGAGAACAGAGTATGGGGTGTGGGACAGGGCTGGGCACACGTCTGTGTACAGCAGAGAGAGACGTCAAGGGAGGGAGAGAAGAGGTCACCCAGGGTGGGTGAAGCCCCTTGAACACTGTTCCGGTGTAGCTCAGCGTCTATCTACCATACCTGTTCGATCCCAGACACAGGTAGGTGCAGAGCTCCAGAGCCTGCACAAGCATTAAATCGTGGCAGGGAAGCTCAGGCAGGGGCTGGGGATGTAGCTACAAGGGCACAGTTCTTGCCAAGTGTGCTCGAAGCTCCCAGCACCCGTGGTGGTACACACCTGTGATCCCAACACCAGAGAGGTAGTTGCAGGAGGGTCAAAAGTTCAAGGTCATCCTAGTTTACACAGCAACTTCAGGTCCATCCTGGGCTCCATGAGAACTAATTAGTTAATAATAAAGAAGACAATTGATACCCACCCCGGACTTGGTGGCCAGCCATCTTCCTTCTGTTTGTTCATCTTGGGACATCACTCAGTTAACACAGATGTAGCTCCTGGGTCTTCCAATCTTTGGGAGTCACAAATATATTTGTTGTTTCTTTTTCTTTTCTTTCCTTTTTTTTTTTTTCTTAATGTGTGTAGTGGAAGGCAGTGAGCATTCTAAAGTCTTTTCAACCATCTCAAATTACTGCTGTGGCAGTTAGCTAGACTCTCCATTTTCTCCTCACCTATAAAAAATGTAAGGTTATATAGAACTCCCACAGTATGGGCTTATGAAAAAGATTAAATGAACAAATATGTAAGCAACATACTTCAGACACCGTAGCAGTGTCCTTCCCTCCTCAAGAGACTGGGCTAGTTCATATGCTCTGATTCCACCTCTCAGTTTTTGGGTGTCCCTGAGATTACCTAACCACTCTGAACCTTGTTAAAGTTAGGAGAACAGAAAATAGTTCTCACCCTCAAGAGGTTCTTGAGACAAATAGATGAGGCTTTTGGGAAATACTCAATGAAAGTTAGCATTGCTATTGCTGAGGGCCGGTCACTTTCTCTGTAAGATTCTAGTTTCACAGATGGAAAAATGCAGGAGACTCAGTTTCTAAGAGCCTGGTGAGGTCTGGAAGCCCAATCATGAAAGAATGTCTCTAGGAAGAAATCAAGTACCTGACCTACTGTGTTAGCTTCCTGTAACTATAATGAAATACCTGAGATGATCGACCTCTGAAGACCTAAGTTTTGTTTGAGGTCATAGTTTTTGATGATTGTATCCATGGGCCCTGGTGCAGCCCATCTAGATAGGAATGTATAGGTAGGTGAAGCCACTCACTGATTGATCAAGAATAAAGCAGAGAAAGAAGCTGGTATCCAAACGGTCCCTTCAAGGGTTGCTCCAGTAACCCAGCTTCCACCCACTAAAGGTTCCCTCACCTCCTGGCAGTGCCACGTTGGGGATTAAGCATTTCAGTCCTTTGGGGGCAGTTTAGATCTACTCTGGCACCTGGATAATGGTGCTCCCAACAACTGAGAGGAAACTGCTGTCTGGGGAAGAGGAGACCGAAGTGACACAGGGAGCCTTCCTCCTGGCACCAGCAAACTCAGTTCCCCCTGGGGCACAGGCTACTCTATTCTCCTCAAGCCCTTGTCCGCTCTTCCCATGGTTGTCTCTAGGACTGAATTCCCAGCCCTGTTCTCATCAGTGGAAAGGTGGGCGGATCTCAGTGTCCCCCGACTGGGAATGGATCCAGATTCTGCATGCCACCTTGAGCCGACAGTGCTGACAGTCTCAGTTACAAGTCTTTACTCCCTTGCCACCTCCCGGCTCTCATTCTTCGGTACAGATTTGGAAACGAATCCTCAGTCCCTATCCAGGTGTTTTTTCCTTTCATTGAATTGAAGCCCAAATCTATCCTCTGATAAGGGTGTTTTCCTTCACACCCTGTCCCTAAACAGAACCTCTCCCATAATCAGCTGCCTGGCTCACCACTGTCAGGACCTGCAAGGAGAGAACCTTTTCCATCTAAAGAAATCACCCTCATCTATTCCCAGACATAGCTACAAAGAAGGGGACCCAATGGGGTAGACGACACAGGCTGAACTGCTGTATCCACCTCCCCCCACTCAAACCAAACTCCGTCACCAGGATGGAAGTTTCTTGTCTTTCTTCCCAGCCATCTGCCATCTCATCCTCTTCTCACAACCTCTCTGCCAGGAGTTTGTCTCTGTTTCTCACATTGCGTCACGATTGGGTCAGCCCTGGGATGTTATAGAAAGACAAACGGTTCTGATATGGATTCAATTCCTCTCAGCTCTTCTAAGCAAAGGGAGTTCTTGTCTAGAAGTTTATAAACCCTAAAGGAACGCCCAACAACAGAATACCAGTCAACTCTGAAAAACTTCTACTTGGATAGATATGGGGGGAAGTCACTGTTAATAGGCACACAAGCAGGTGAAAGGTGATTGGAAGGTGAGCGTAAAGATGGTTTTGATTGACAGTGTGTCAGCCAATGGGAGGACCGCAAGAGTCTAAGCAATGTCCACGAGACTGTATTGACCAATGAGAGATGACTCTAGCTCTTACCTTCTTAGAACCTTGGAAAGATGCCTGAAAGGCTAAGAGGAAATTTGAGGAATGGCTGTGGGAAGGAGAGAGGCTATCTTTTTGAGCCAGGCAAGAAATTAGGGAAGTTTCTATCTCTCTCTCTCCACAGGTGCTAACCCATTTCAAGAACGTCAAAAGACTGAGGAACCTTCAATATTCGATCACGTACTCCCTCTTACTCCGGGTCTTACTCAGAGAGTTCCTTCTGACCACAAAAGCTCAGGGCAACATCCTCCAGACCTACCCGAGTCTACAGCAACCCAGAAGCCCAAAAAACAGTGTAACACCGTATGCCTTGTCAAACCTGTGCACAAACCTATAGACAACGCCAAAGCCGCAGACTACGGAAACACCACAGTTCGTGATGAAATGCCTCTGGCTTCAGAAAAGAATCTCAGGAGCCAAGGAAAACACCCAATGGCCCGGAATGAACGCTCGGCTGACGACTCTAGCTCCACTGTCTCAGAGAAAAGACATTCGACCTCAGCACCCAGGAGAAGCACAACCTGTAAATCTACAACAAGACGAACCAGAGTAACAAGAAAATCAGGTACACCAGTGAGTCCCATGGGGACCAGCACCAGGTTAAGGACCACCTCACAGAAGCCCACAACTTCCCATAACTCAAAGATCATTAGAAAAAGTTCTTTCCAAGTGAAGTCCACAGAAGCCCCAAGGACCTCGTACAAGACTCCAAAGACCCCAACAACATCAGGATCTGAACATCACACAAGTCCATTTGCCTTAGACAAGTCTGTCCAGATAACTACAGAACACATCAAAGAGGCCACATCAGCTAGGGAGACCACAAGATCCCAGTCAACAACCACTGAGTATGAAGGAAAGACTGGGCCAGCTAGTGAGAGTACCTCCAAAGCCCAGGTGCTTCCTGTAGAACACCATACGACATCGGGCAGAGAGAACATGACACAGGTCTCAGCAAAGTCCACAAAACACCCAGAAGAGGCCACATCAACCATGGAGAAAGCCACAAAATCCCCAGAGAGTTCCACAGTATTCCAGAGGAAACCCACAGTAGCCACTAAGACCGTAAAAGCCACGGGAATCCCAGAAAAAACATCAGTAATCTTAGAGACCACACGACTGGTCAAGGCCACAGAAGACAAGTCTACTGCTCCCTCTCCTCATTTCCATAAAACTGATACCACGCACCAAGGGACCGTTGGCTCTTTGACATCCAGAATGGACCTGAGACCCATCACTTCAGAGACTCACCACCCCCAGCAGAACACTCACAGCTTACCTGCAGGCTTCCACCCTTCTGGGGAGAGAGGGGAGAATAATTCGTTCCCTGCGTGGGCTATAGTTATTGTGATCCTCATAGCTGTGATTATTCTGCTGCTTTTCCTTGGCCTGATCTTTTTGGTAAGAGCAGTGGGAATTGGGGGTGGGGTGAGACACAAGAGATTGGGGATTGAAGACTGATTAGGAGTTAGAATAATGAGCTGGGGTGGAATATGGGTCTGAGAGAGAAATTTTAGGAGTTGATAATAGTCTTTGGCGTGAAAGAAGGGATACAAAGACAAGGTGACCAGGGCAGAAGTGGATTGTAGGTGGAATCTGGGACTCTGTATTTGAGGTTTGGAATATGGACCAAAGTTTGGATAGAATCTTGGAAAAGGAGAAGGGCAGAGGCACAGGATTAGGGAGAAAAGTCCTGAGGGTGGTTGAGGAAATGGAGCCATTAGCAGTGGTCTTACTCGTCTGTTTGTCACCTCAGGTCTCCTGGGCATCACGAGCACACCGCCGCGTACTGACCCAGAACTCAGAGGATGACGAGCCCCGCAATTCCTATCCAGTCTACCTGATGGAGCAGCAGAATTTGAAACCAAACCAGATCCCTTCCCCACCATGACCGCGAGGCCTGCACCCCCAGATCTTCCAGGCTTTGCCCCTTTCCTGGATGATGAATTAGACTCCAAGTTCCTGGACTTAGAAAGGGCAGCAAAAACTGACAGACAAAAGCTGTAGCCCCCATCGGCCATGTTCTTAATTGACTAGCTGAGGAATAATGCTGTAAGGGCAACAGACGAACATTTGGAGGAGAGAGAAGAAAAGAATAACGCAAGTGCTCTCCATGGAAAGTGGTTTAAGAATAGTATTGACGGACTACAGGGGCAGGACCAGTACAGGAGAGGGCGTGGCTTAGCGAGGCGTCGGCACCTCAACTCTCCAAGACCCTGAGAGGCAGGAGGAGTGAAGGCAGGTGCCCAGGTTTAAAAACCGATTTATAGTAAATCTGTCCAGCCCCACCTAAGATGCACACACTTCTGAATTCCTGAGATACTAGATAGGTTTAAATTGTTTTTAGTTTTTAAAAAGGGCCCCAAAATAAAGGAAGATTGAAGTATTTTCTTCTCTACTCTATCCAGGCACAGAGGACAGGAGAGGAGAGGAGAGGAGGGGAGGGGAAGGGAGGGGAGGGGAGGGGAGATCGCACCCCAACCCTGCGAAGGATTACAAACTCCTCCGCCCCATGCACGGCTCTTCCCTTTTCCTCGCGAGTCCCTTGGTTTGCCTGCAGTCTCATCTGCTAAGCCTCAACCCCAGCCTTCCCTGACGATGCATCTACTCAGCACCTGGCATTTCTCTATCTTTCACCGAAAGCTGGTGCTGGTTTCATCTTGCGGGAGTCACCGTTGCCACCCAGCCCATTCCCCTCTCTTCACTCTCCACCACGCTCTGACTTTCCTTTTCACAGGCAGTTAGTTCATCTCCGTGTGCGTCGGGGATTTTCTTTCCAACCTATCCCATTCCTTTACCTGGTACTCAAGGCGGGGAGAGGGGGAGGAAGGAAATGGATCGAGGACAGGCGCCCTCTGCTGGGCTTACTGTAATAAAGCATGATGTATTTCTAAAGTGTGGAACTGTGTGGATTCTCAGGGAACTAACTCGCGTCCCTGGCTCTGGGTTTAGGCAAAAGCTCAGTTCAAGTCATTGTGGATTTATTTGCATGGGGACAAAATGAGGAGGATGGGGTATTCGAGATTGATAAGAAAACACACAACACACTTTCTCTCTCTCTCTCTCTCTCTCTCTCTCTCTCTCTCTCTCTCTCTCTCTCTCTCTCTCTGAACATATGTAGTTACCCACAGAGGCCAGTAGAGGGCGTAAGATTCTTCCGGTGCTGGACTTACAGGTGGTTCTGAGCTACCCAGTATGGGTGTTGACCCAAACTCAGGTCTCTGAGGAGCAGTGCATGCTCTTAACTGTTGAGCCATCTCTCCAGCCCCATACGCTGCATCATTAAACATCCATTATATATAGTCTGTTGAGACACACACACACACCAAAACACGTAGGGCAACATCCCCACCTGAGAGACACAGGCAGGAACACTCGAAGACTGCCACGAGAGTCATCACAGGAAGTGCTGGGCAGAGTAAATAATCTGGATAATTAAATCAGTATTTATTAAGTAGCCATGTCTCTGTTAAGATACCAAAACTATGAGTCCCACAGAACCTCACCCATCACTCACAGAGACTTAATGTCCACTGATCCTCGAGAAAGGTGCCTAACAAGGCATTCCAGTGTACCACAGGCCTTCCAGCCAGACTCCAACCTTCACCAGGCAGCAGAGTCATGGGTCATTATTTGCCACTTTTTCACTCCCCATTTCAAGAGATTAGGAAGTCCCTCAAGGTCAGTAATCCCTGCCCTGACATAAATGATCCTGAATTATCTAGGTTGCTTCTGGCCAGAAGGTGTCTCTGGTTGTCCCGTCGAGGGACAGGCTCTGCTAAGGGCAGGATGGGGCTGGGACTCAGAAGAGAGGTTATCTCAGGGGCTGAAGGGACCCCAGACTTAGGTGACCAAGCCAGCTCAGTCAGTCAACAGGTTCTCCAGGGCAGGAGTAAGGGTTAAAAAGAAAAAAAGGCCATTGGACAACATTGTAACATGACCTCAGTCAATTCTGAGACTGAAGGCAGGTTTAATTTTTCCCAATCCACTTTTATACCATTTTAATTACTTGCAAGCAATAAGGGCAAACAGTACAATAAACAGAAATAGCCAAGGAATGAGCAAAGCAAAAAGCACAAGTCTGATCATTCCTGTGATGCTGTTTCTGAGGGCGTGTCAGGATGACCAAAATATCTGAGCCTACTTCCTTGTCCAAGCCCCAAATCAGATTCTCGCCTGAAGCCTACTTCTTCTGTTCCACCCTAAAATTAAGATTCCTGCCTGAGCCTACTTCCTTGACCTTGGTCTAAAGTCAGATTCCTGCCTGAAGCCTTTTTCTTTGTCCTTGGCCAAATGTCAGATTCCTGCCAAGCAGCCCCCAAAAGCTCTCCACACTTAGGTCCTTGGTGAAGTCTATGCCAGGCAGGGACTTTTGGGAGAAAAAGAGAAGGGTATGTGCTTTTCAGTTGTCTGAGCTGGTGTGACTCAGCATAGCTGTCTGCATGGAGTACCCTGGGAGGGATGCTAAGAGCCCTTACCCTGAATTCCTCCAACTAGACAATAATAATAGTAGTAGTAGTAGTAACAGTAGTAGTAGTAATAACAACCTTTCCTCTAGAGTCTAACCATCCAACCAAGGGCTCGGCTCTCCTAGGAACTCTTGTTTCTCTTCACTAAGCATTACCCTGAAACCCACAGGGAAGTCCTTTAATGAGCTCAGGGCTGGGCTCACTGGAAGCACAGCTGCTAGAAAAGCAGGTCCGGAGGGAATGCACTCCCTTTCCGCATGTCCTCGTGCCTCCTGGAGGTCACCACCGGAACTTGAAGTGCTCCAGACCCAGAGGGCAGGTCCTGGAGCCTAGACTGGTTATCAGACTGTAGCTCTTCCTTCTCCTGAGGCTCCATCTGGTGCGTGGATCTTGGATTTCTTTTTCAGAACAAAGTTGGGTCTGGGTTCCCTTCTCCCTGCAGGAGATCTACTAGGTCAGTTTCTGCCTCGATCACAGATAGGACAGCTGGGATTTCTCTCCCACAGACAAGCCAAATGCATAAAACTACCCATTCTCAGGGCCGCATTTCCACAGATACTGGTTGATACTGGTCAATCCTCCCATTGTGCTAGGGATTCCTCCTTCCCTAAACCTCTGAAACTACCCAAGTCTCTATCTACAGGGCCTTCATGAAACCACCTGTGATCACCTAGCCAGTGTCCTTGCCATCCACATCCTCCGTGATATCGGCACACGCCCCACACGTCCAGACCACAACAGTTTCCTTCTCATCCTCCATCCCAATGTCTGCACCAATGAGGGTCTCCAGCACACTTCCTGAAGCCGCCATTGTCCTGGAAAGAACTATAGGGTCCCTACCACTTCGGACACCATCAACTCTTCCTCTGCAGCATCTCTGTCCACTCTGCCTTCCTGTTCAGGCTCTGAGGCCACTAAAGTTTTTACTAGACACCCTGGACAATGGCGGTGTCCTCCACAGAAACTAGAGCACCTGATAGGGCCACCACTGCTTCTGTTACCATGACTCCTGGAAGAGACTCTATGCAAAATCACAACAACTCCAAATACCTCTAGCCTGGGCATAGCTCTGTGGCAGCATCACAGGTCAGGGTGCTTTGTTATAGCAACAGAACAGAACTATACTATGTAATGGAGCAGGGGTCCTCTCTGAAAATATCCCAAAGGGATGGCTGGTAAGTCTCCAGGGAATGTGGAGTTGGCAGGAGAGCAAAGTGTTTTAGGGAAAAGAGAAACCGAGCCAACCATGGTGACACACACCTGTGGTGGTAGTGGGTCTGCCTGGTGTGCAGAAGACTCAGGGTTCCATCCCAAGCACCACACAGACACAAAGGAAAAACAATTGCTGGGTGTGATGGTGTATGCCTAGGACTGGGAAGGTTAAGATGGGGATGGGGTCTGTAATTTGAGGCCAACCTGGGCTACACGGCAAGCCCCACCTCAGAAAGCAAACTCCCAGACCACAGAAGACAGAATGAAAGTGCTTACAGCATTAGTGCGTGACCTGGAAGATGGGTCATGGGGATTAGTAGGGTGTCCCAAGCTTCCTGCTTTGAGGATGAGTAGAGATTAGTTACATTTAGATTCTGATCAGTACACAGGGTTACGACTTTTGGAAAGTAGCTAAATCAAAACTCTGAATTTGTATCCAAGATCCTCCCCCCCCCCCCCTTCCAGCTAAGTCTGGTTCAGGCTGGCAAGGTCTGTTTCTTAGAGAGCTGTCAGTTTTTCAGAATAAGGACTGCTGGGAAACTGGAGCCTCACCTGTCACTGCAGCCTCTTGCCTTAGTCTCAAGAGTGGCCCGTCATGGCCACAATGGAGACCCACCTCCGGGTCTTACGCAGCACGCCACAGTCCTTCCTGTCTCAGACCCATTTGTTCCAAGCTGCTTCATATCTCCAGATACCCGCCAGCAGCTTCCTCACAACAAATGTTATTCATGAAGAATGTCCACTCACCTGCACACTGACTGGCAGAAATGTTTCCTCTTGCATGAAGCTTCTCGCCTCTCACAGGCTGACTAAGCAGTGGCATTCCGTCATCCTGGCATACGGTACCCCTTCCCTATACCCCCAGAAACCCTCTGCTCATTTGGATCTCTCTGGTCACACACTCATTTAGCTGACCATGTGTGCTCTGAGCTGGCAACATCCAAGCGTCCAGACCAAACTCAACACTCGCAGAGGATTCAGGTCGTTCCTCTTCCATTAGACTCAGACTCCCAAAGCAGAGCCTGTGACTTAGCCTGGTGTATGCTATGGAGAGGTGCCTTGATTGGAAAGGTGAGAAGGGTCCTAGGTGGGAAATCTCCAATGGAGGGGCACACCCCTGGTTGAGAGTCAAGAGGCCTAGGGGGAGGTGACTGGCACTTTAGAGGGGTTGATGTTTTCCTCACGGTCGGGGCTTTCTTGGTCTAGAGAGAACAGAGAACATAGTATATTCCTAAAAACCCTTTCTTCATATCTCCTCACGTGATCCATCCCGCTCACATGTGCTTCTGCCATGACATCATCCACCAGGACATCAACCATCGAGTTCCGATGAATAGCTTTCAACAGAGCCAAGCATTGGGGGCTGCCCACTCTTTGATTTAGCTCATACTTTAGGAGGCTAAAAATCCACTTTTTTTAAAAAAAGATTTATTTTATGTATATGAGTACACTGTAGCTGTCTTAAGACACACAGAAGAGGGCATCAGATCCCATTACAGATGGTTGTGAGCCACCATGTGGTTGCTGGGAATTGAACTCAGGACCTCTGGAAGAGCAGTCAGTACTCTTAACCACTGAGCCATCTCTCCAGCCCCTTAGCTCATATTTTAGGAGGCTAAAAATCCACTTTTTTTTTTTTTTAAAAAGTCTTCAACTTCAGGCATTGCCCTGATTAACAGTAATTGTCAACTTGACACAGCCTGAGAGAAGTCTGGATGGAGGAATTACCTAGAATGTATTGGCCTATAGGCATGTCAATAGGAGGCCATCTTGATTGTTGATACAGAAGGGCCCAGCCCACTGTGGGCAGCACTATCCCTAGGTAGGTGGTCTTTCACTGTATATGAAAGCTGGCTGAGCGTGAGCTGGCAAGGGAACCAGAGAGTGAGAGAAAAAAAAAAAAACCAGCCTTTCTCCATGGTTTCTGTCTCAAGCTCCTTCTGTCTCTTCTCCGACATCCCTCAGTGGTGGGCTGTGACCTGGAAATGTATGCCAAATAAATAAATCTTTCCCTCCCTAAGCTGCTTTTTTGGTCAGACTGTTTTGTCACAGCGACAGAGATCAAACTAAGACGAATCCTTTGTGATAACAGCAGAAAATGGACAAAGATAGAACACAAGGATGGCTTGGCTGACCCTGGGTCTTCTCCTCTGTTGATTCAGTGAGAACCAATGAGTGTTCCTTACGCCTACCATCCAGGAGCCCAGATCCCTCCCTTTCGAGTCTCATGTTTCATTTGCTTCAGTGACGTAGGGTCCTGCCCTTCAGCTGAGATCCTTGGGGCTTCTTCTCTGCTAACGTCAAACCACAGAATTTTCTTGACCAGGAAACAAATGAGCTAGAACAGGTTTCTGACCCCATCCCTGCCTCAGGGGTGGGTCCCTCGCCTCTGACAATCTTGATCTTTCCTTTTTCGCTTCCTGTTTCAACCCAGCACAAAGTGATCATGCCACTCTTTGTCTCAGTACCATCCCCTTGACCCTTAGGCCATTGCCTTCCCAGGCTCAATACTGCTTCCTTCCATGCACACACTTGGCAGTCTGTCAAGATAAGTGCCCAGCCTCTCCCTGGCCCACAGGAACCTATAAAGGTCTCAGCCGCACTTCAGTGATGAGAACAAGGTGACAGCCTAATACCAAGGACACTTGACATCTCAGGCATCCGACCACCTCCTCCCCAGGCGCAAAGCCCTTAGAAGAACGGAGCTCTTGGGAGCTCATCTTTACTGCCTTTCTCAGGAACTCTCTAGAACTTGGCCACATATTGGGATCCAGGTATCTTTGCCTGTCAGCCACAGAAAGTCAGAGGAAGATGCAGAGGGGACGCAACCTCTGGTGCTGGCTGCTTTTGCAGCTCCTGCTTTTAGAAATCGGTGAGTGATTTTTAATCTAAATGTGGATGGCCTGGCTGCTTCTGAGGAGGTGGGAGACGTTGGGACAAGCTCCTGTTCTCCCCAGAGAGAGACATCATTTCATCTCTTCAGGGGAACGCTGTATCATTGTCCAAGAGCCAGCAATGGACACCGTGGGCTCTGGTCTCACATTGCCTACAACCTAAGTCATGGCTCCACTTATTAAGCACGCTGTGCGGGACTGGCTTTCCCAGGCCTCGGTGTATTCATCTGTGTGTATAACCTGTGTGGTGTGGGCTAAGTGTTTAATGAAAAGACTTGACTTTTTTTTTTTAAAAGATTTATTTATTTATTTATTTATTTAATGTATATGAGTACACTGTAGCTGTCTTCAGACACACCAGAAGAGGGCATCGTGAGCCACCACGTGGTTGCTGGGAATTGAACTCAAGGCCTCTGGAAGAGCAGTCAGTGCTCTTAACCCCTGAGCCATGTCTCCAGCCCGACTTGACTGGTTTTTAAGTGTCATTTCTCTCCTGTCTGTAACCCTAATTCCAAAACACCCTAAGTCAATCTTAGACCAAGAAGAATAGGATCTAAAACTCTAGCTGGGGTGGCACAGGCATGTAATTCCAGCTACTGGGGAGCCTGTGGTGGGAAGATGGTAAGGCTTATCTGGGCTATGGAGTAAATTCAACAGTAGCCTTGTCGATGTAGTAAGACTCTGTCTTGAAATAACAGTATAGACTAAAACAAGAAGCTAGAGGTAGCTTATGGACAGAGTCCTTGCCCAGCACTCAGGAGGCCCTGAATTTGGAATTCAGCAAACGATAAAAAAAAAAAAAAAAAATCAAATTAAATCAAACAAGTAGAATTGGGTGTGGTCCCTCATGCCTGAGGTCCCAGAAGCCAGCCAGAGCTACTGAGCAGGACTCTGTCTGAAAATGTAAAGATGGGCAGAGGATAAAAAGTGATTTATTGGCAACGTGATCATAAAATTAAAGGAAGGTTCTCTGTGTGAGGTGGTTGTGAAGGAGGTGCCCTGGATTCTACAAAAGAGCAAAAGGTGAAAGACCTCAGTGGGTTTTAGCCTCACTGGGTTTCTTCCAGGAAGCTTCTGTGTGGGCACTGGTGGCACCCGCCTTTAATCCCAGCACTTGGGAGGCAGAGGCAGGTGGATTTCTGAGTTCGAGGCCAGCCTGGTCTACAGAGTGAGTTCTAGGACAGCCAGGGCTACACAGAGAAACCCTGTCTCGAAAAACCAAAAAGAACCTCCCCCTCCCCCAGTGCTTCTCAGCACGGGGACCTGTCATCTCAGCACGCAGAAGCTGAGGCAGGAGGATCATGAATAAGTCCAAAGACAACCTGGTACAGAGTCAGCCCTCTCAAAAAAGCCTTGACTGCTTTTTACTTTGGTTTTGACATCAGTGAACACTCCACGCTCTGCCTGCACAGAGGCGGGAAGTGGGAATCCTTGGGGGATTCATCATTTTGAACCAAAACTCAAGCCGACTACAATTTACTTTATGTGTGCAGGCCTTTTGTCTGCATGCATATCCATGCACCACGCGTGTACAGAGCTGAGAAGAGCAGAACAGGGGTGTTGGATTCCCTGGAGCTGGAATTAGGGGTAGTTGCCTAATGGGGATATCGGGAACCAAACTTGGGTCCCCTGAAAGCAGAAAGTACTCTTAACCGCTAAGCCACCTTTCCAGTCCCTCCTCCGAACTCTATTTCGATTCATTAATTTTATCCTTCAAGGCATTCCCAGTCAAATCCACCCCTTCCCCTTGCCTGGTCAGCTTTGGGTCATCCTTGGCTGCCCTGCAAGAAGGAACCATGACCTGGAACTGTGAGCGGAATAAATCCTTCCTCCTTTAAGGTTGCTTTTGCTGGAGATTTTGTGACAGCAATAGAATATATTAAATGTTTACACACAGGCACGTGCGCGTGCGCACACACGCACACAAAACTTTTATCCAGTTACCTGGTAATTCTTCACCACCCCCTCTGTCTGTTTCTGTGTGTATGTGTGTGTGCGTGTGTGTGTGTGTGTGTGTGTGTGTGTGTGTGTGCGTGTGTGTGTGTACATGAGCATCTGCATATCCATGCTGAGGTTCAAATACAGGTCTTTGCCTGTGCTTGACAAACGCTTACCACTGAGGTGGGCCCCAGCCCTCTAATTCCTTGATGGTATTGTTTTTTTAAACTGACATTTTTTTTTAATGTGAGACTATAGAATGTTTACCAGATAAAACCAGTCTTGCTTTTTGATGTTATTGCTGCTCTTATTTTGTTTAGCTTCTTGTGGGGTTTTTGTTGTTGTTGTTTTTTAGACATGGTCTGATGTAGGCTAGGCTGGTCTGAAATTCACTGGAGAGTTAGCTCAATGGTTTGGAGCATGGGCTGCTCTTCACGGGACCAAAGATCCATCCACAGAACCCACATGGTAGCCAACAACCTTCTGTAATTCCAGTTCCAGGGACCCCAACTCATTCTTCTGACCTCCATGGGCACAAGGAAACCAGCAATGTTTCTAATTCTTGGTTAGATAATTGATAATGGACCACTGAAAAAAATCACCCATGCAAAGAATTTGACAGAGGAGGAAGCGGACAGCAAATATGTCAGTCTGTACCAGTTACCTATAACAGTCTTATTCAGAAAAAAAAAACAAAACAAAACACAAAACTTCTGTTATACCACAGGATATGTCCACACTACCTCCAGCACGAGCTCTACTTCTGTAACAACGGTGACACCTACTTTGACCAACGGAATCTCTGCCACTACACCAACTTCCACTACCACTGAGTCCAGCACAGCCTCTGGCTCTACATCCACCCAGATACCCACTGGGTCCAGCATAGCCTCAGACTCTGCATCCACCTTGACCACCACTGGGTCCAGCACAGTCTCAGACTCTGCATCCACCCCGACCACCACTGAGTCCAGCACAGCCTCTGGCTCTACATCCACCCAGATACCCACTGGGTCCAGCATAGCCTCAGACTCTGCATCCACCTTGACCACCACTGGGTCCAGCACAGTCTCAGATTCTACATCCACCCTGAACACCACTGTGTCCAGCACAGCCTCTGGCTCTACATCCACCCAGATACCCACTGGGTCCAGCATAGCCTCAGACTCTGCATCCCCCTTGACCACCACTGGGTCCAGCACAGTCTCAGAATCTGCATCCACCTCGACCACCACTGGGTCCAGCACAGTCTCAGACTCTGCATCCACCCTGACCACCACTGGGTCCAGCACAGCCTCAGACTCTGCATCCACCCTGACCACCACTGGGTCCAGCATAGCCTCTGGCTCTACATCCACCCAGACACCCACTGGGTCCAGCCTAGCCTCAGACTCTGCATCCACCCTGACCACCACTGGGTCCAGCACAGCCTCTGGCTCTACATCCACCCAGATACCCACTGGGTCCAGCATAGCCTCAGACTCTGCATCCACCTTGACCACCACTGGGTCCAGCACAGTCTCAGATTCTACATCCACCCTGAACACCACTGTGTCCAGCACAGCCTCTGGCTCTACATCCACCCAGATACCCACTGGGTCCAGCACAGCCTCTGGCTCTACATCCACCCAGACACCCACTGGGTCCAGCCTAGCCTCAGACTCTGCATCCACCTTGACCACCACTGTGTCCAGCACAGTCTCAGAATCTGCATCCACCTCGACCACTACTGGGTCCAGCACAGCCTCTGGCTCTACATCCACCCAGATACCCACTGAGTCCAGCACAGCCTCAGACTCTGCATCCATCCTGAACACCACTGGGAACAGCACAGCTTCCAACTCTGGCTTGAGCCCCACCCACAGTATCTTTATCCCGACAGTTTCCACTGGAACACACACCACCTCCAGCCACACTGGGACTCCAGTGGTGGAGGTGAAGCCCAGTGGGTCCCTGAGGCCCTGGGAAATCTTCCTCATCACCCTAGCCTCTGTTGTCATTGTCGTGGGACTCTCAGCTGGGCTCTTTATTTATGTGGTGAGTACCTGATAGGTAACAAGCAGATTAGGGAAAGCAGAGGATGGTAAATCACAGCCCCAAGTCAGAAGTAGATGGGAAGAAATGGAGATCAGGAGAGTTACAAGCAGAAACAGGAAGTTATTATCAGAAGAGTGTATCTATGTCCCTGGGGAATTCACTGTATCCACCTCCCAGAGAATTCATTGAATCTGAACAAAGTATGCCAGGAGGAGTGGAGGCCAGGGGGAGTTTTGTGGGGGGGGGGTTGGCTGGTGCATGAAGAAACGGTTGCTGGGAAGAGGGGGATGGTTACAAAGTTGCCCATGGCAGGTGCCTGGGCGGAGGAGACAGGACTCTTAAACTGTGCACTCTTTTTCTAGAGAAGATACCTGTCTCTGAGAAATGCAGCTGATGGAATACTCTACAACCCCCACAACTCTCACCCTGGTCCTGGAGGATCCAGTATGACTCCAGGGAGCCCTATCTCTTCCTGGAGGAGACCAGTAGCCTCCGAGGTCATAGAGATGAATGGCATATAACTACTGCCCATGAAGCCCAGGACTGCATCTTTCTGAGCCACTGCTTCTTCTGTATACTCCCTTTAGGAGTCCTTTTTCAGTTTTGTTCAGGTCCCTGACATCCTTGAGAAAGATACATGTTTCTCTTCTGACCAGACACACGAAAGAGGATAATGCATTGTTTGGTCATTTCACAAAGAAATAAAAACATCCAACATGTCTGAAGAGAGGATCTATATGCATGGGTGGGGGTCTAGAGCTCTGAAGGGAAATTTCCCTGCTACATGGGAGAGCACTCGTGCTTGAATCTGTGTGGCCTTCCCAATCTCCATAGGAAAATCCAGAGGCCTCATTCAAGATCCGCATGTGCCCATTTTCTTAGTCTTCCTGCCCCAAGCAGGATCCAGTATCCTGGAGTCTTGGAGTTTTTTTGCCATTGCTGTGATAAGATACCATGACCAAGGCAGCTTATAGAAGACAGAGTTTATTGGGGGCTTATAGTTTAGGAGGGTTAGAGTCCACGCACAGAATGGCGGAGAGTATGGCAGCTGTTAGGCAGGCTTGTTGTTGGAACGGTAGCTAAGATCCTGTGTCTTGAGACTCAGTCGTGAAACAGAGAAAATCTGGGAATGACTCGAACTTTTGAAACGTTAAAGCTCATTCTCAGTGACACAGCTCCTCCAACAAGACACACGACCTCCCACAAGACCACGCCCCCTCCAACAGGGCCACACTCCTCCCACGAGGCCACACCTTCTCCCACAACACCTTCTCCCACAAGGCCACACCCCCTGCCGTACCTTCTCCCACACCACATCTCCCAATCCTTCCCAAAGTTTGACCAACTGGGGACCAAGTAGTCAACATATGAGCCTATGGGAGCCATACTCATTCAAACTAACACAAGAGAGATCTGGGAAAATTGAGTTGGCAAAAGTGACATGGGAGAGACTCGGGGGAAGGGTCTACAACAGGACTGGGAGTGAGTTCTCTCTAGGTCCAGAGTAGAAGGCTGCGTGCCCTTCTAGGTCTGGAGGACAGGGGGCAACTGTTTGCAGAGACAAAAGTCACTCTGAATCCAGAAAGTAACAAGAGGTTTTCACCTGGGGCAGAGCCTTCAGGAAAGAACCAGCTGTGTTAATGGGCTCATCCCTGCTCACAGCAAGAGAAACAACTCTCTGCTCCCATCACTCAGAAGGGACAGCCAAACTGGAAGTTACATTTTACCCACAAGGCTGTGCTGCACCAAATATAGGTGGGGACAATGTCACCATCATCTCACTTTTAAGGATCCATCAACCTGCAAAAAGGTGCCTCCTGCTGACGGGAACCTGGAAAGGGTTATATAAAAAATCTGAAGGAGCCAGGCATGGTGGCCATGCCTTTAATCCCAGCATTCAGGATGCAGAGGCAGGTGGATCTCTGGGAGTTCAAGGCCAGCCTGTTGTATATAGTGAATCCCAGGACAGCCAGGATGAGCCCATTAACACAGAGACATTGTCTGAAAAAAACAAACAACAAAACCCAAAGCTGCTTCCCCAACACACACACACACACACACACACACACACACACACACACACACACACACCACTGACCAAAAGCCACTTGGGGAAGGGATGGTTTATTTCATCTTAGATTTGCAATCCATAGAAGGAAACCCAGGACAAGAATTCAAGGCAGGAACTGAAGCAGAGGTTTTGGAGTGATGCTGTTTACTGCCCAGGGATGGCACCACCTACATCAATTAACAGTCATGAAAATGCCCTACAGATTTGCCTCCAGGCCAATCTGAAAGAGACAACCCCTAAACCGGGGTTTCCTTTTCCTGAGTGTGTGAAATTGACGGCTAAGACTAGCCACCACACCAATTACAACGAGAAATATGCCAGATCACAGGGTAAACCTGGTAAACTAGATAGAATATAAATTGTACCTCAATGAAACGATCAAAATGTTACAAGGCACATCATGTAAATATACATTTTCATATACGAAGCTAAATAACAGGTCCCTGGAAGAAGAAAGGCCAAGGAGGAGGGACCCAGTGATTTAGGCACACGACTGTGCCGTCAAGATTCATTTTCTCAACAACTAGAGCACGTATGCAGAGCCTGTTAACATCACTACTCAGGATGCATCGCAGGGTTACCAACATGTAGGTATGTATGATGTATGTATGCATGTGTGTATGTATGTATGTGGGGGGTTGTACCACATGGTGGATGTGTGGCAGTCAGGGAATACCTGTGGGAGTCTGTTCCCATCCACCTTGCAGGTCAGGCTTGGCAAAGGGTGCCTTTACCTGCTGAGCCATCTCGTGATTCCATAAGCTACTTCTTTATCCTGATAATATCCAAGCCCGCCAAGACCATCTGACCTAAGCAAAAACACTTTCAAGAGTAAAGAGGGCCCCTTCTTGCCTCCCCTTTCATGGTCCCGTTCAGTCTGGACCCTTCCAAATGCCTCTGGCTGTGCTCTCCCTCAAACCTACAGCAAACCTCCTCAACCGTGCCTAGGAGCAGACATCTTTTTTTTTTTTTTTTTTCATTCAAAATTGACCTTTCTTACTGAAACATAAACAAGTTCTAAGCCCTCAATTCTGCATGTGCCTTCCTTCACAACCATGGACTCTCCAAAGAGGCATACAGAAATGGGCCTCTGATTTGACCACTTCCCCAGGTCAAACGGCTCCAGAGCCGTTAATTGTGATTTGTCTCTTCTGATGACAGGTTTCCAAACTCTCGTGGCTGAGCCTCCTCAGCCTCTGGGTTTATAGTCTAGATACATTATAACTAACAATGATCAGCCCAGAATTTCCATCCAGGACACGGTGGGAGCAGGTGAACCCATCTGTCCATCAATGGAAGAGAAGTGTGGTAGTCAATGTTCTATTGCTGTAACAAAATGCCTGAGATGATCTACTTACAAAGAGAAGTTTATTTTAACTCACGGGTTTTAGATATTTCAGCCTGTGACCAACCGACCCTGTAGCTCTGGGTCTGTGTCAGGCAGGAAGAAAAAGGAGAGGTTAAGATCAAAGCCCTCTTCTAGGTTCTGTCTCCAGTGACTGTAAAACCTCCAGCTAGGTCCCATCTTTAAATTTCTACTACTTCCCAATAGTGCCACACTGGTTTAGTTCTGTCTGTCTGTCCATCTGTCTGTCTGTCTATGTCTGTCTGCCTGTTTTCCTGTTTAGCCCTGGTTGGCTTTGAATGCATGACAATTCAATGGCTTCTTCAATCTGACCCTGCTCTAAGACACTGTCACACTGTTACCATGACAGAATACATCACCTTCTCCCCAGGAGTCTCCTTTGGTCCCTCCCTGCCCTCCTCATTCTTACCACCCTGAGAAGTAGCTTCTGTTTTGACTAAATCCTCGCTAGCTAGCTTTTCCATGCACTTTCTTTCTGCAGAACTGGAGCTACACAGTAGCCACACCTAGAGATCCTTTGGAAGGAGTGGAATTGAAGCTTCTATACTTAGTGAATTTATATGCAATTTCCCACGAATAAGGATGCCCCTCTCTGCCACCATTGGAAATGAGTGCCCAAGTACGCCAGATCAATGACAGCAAGTGCAAGTGTTCTTTTTCCTCACACCTGTGACTTGTGTGGCATGTATCAAAGTTCCCTGCAGTTTGAGAAGCCTAAAATTAGGGCTCCAGGTGGTTAGAACCATGGCCAGTGCTAAGGAGCCAGTATGAAAGACAGATCCCAGGGGCATGGGCGATTCTGAGCTTCCTCCTTACTCTCCCTGGGAGAAGACATCTGCCTGCTTTATAGGACCCCAGAAACTGGACTCAGTCATCACCCACCTTCTCCACCCTTGAAGAGTCCGGGGGCAGTGGAACATAGAAGTCACACAGCCATACCCCCCAAGTCCCCAGCTCCTCTCACACGAAAAAATCATGCTTTGAGTGCATTTACAATTTTGTGTTAGGTGCACTCATAGCTAATTCAGGGCACACGTGGCCCCAGGTCACAAACTAGACACCTGAATCCTTGAAAAATTCTGAGAATAATATCTTTATGACAATAAAGAAGGCCTAGAGATGTAAGCACAACACAGCAAGAAATGATGATTTTTAAAAAATGCTGAACAAATATCAGGAATTCTGTGTCTGAATACACCTGTAAGAGAGTGTAAAGGAGCCCTGTGTGGTGGAGTACACGCTTCACACAAGCTCAGGAGACTGTAGTAGGTGGCTATGAGTTCCATGCCAGCCAGGGTCACATAGTGAGATCTGGCTGAGAGAGAGAGAGAGAGAGAGAGAGAGAGAGAGAGAGAGAGAGAGAGAGCCAAAAGCCAAGACAGGAGATGTTGCAAGAGGTACATTTGACCAAGGAGTCAAAGCCTGGATATCCAGGAACCATAATCAATAAGAAAGTGACAGCTGGGTGTGGTGGTGTGTACCTTTAATCCCAGTAGAGGCAGGCAGATCTCTGTGAGTTTGAGGCCAGCCTGGTCTACAGAGCAAGTTGCAGGACAGACAAGAGTATATAGAAACCTTGTCTGGAAAAGAAAGAAAGAAAGAAAGGAAGGAAGGGAGAGAGAGAGAGAGAGAGAGAGAGAGAGAGAGAGAGAGAGAGAGAACAAATGACATTGTTACTTAAAATGAGCAAAACCAACCAACCAACCAAACAAACAAAAAACCCAAAAAACCAGAGATGGCTCAACAGCAGAGCCAGGCTCTGCTGCTCTTACAGAGAACCAGAGTTCCATCCCCAGAACCACCTGGAGCCCTAATTTTAGGCTCCTCAAACTGCAGGGAGCGTTGATACATGCCACACAAGTCACAGGTGTGAGGAAAAAGAACACTTGCACTTGCTGTCATTGATCTGGAGTAGTACTTGGGCACTCATTTCCAACGGTGGCAGAGAGGGACATCGTGTGTACCACACTCTCAAACCAGCAAGCACCAGTTTTATGAGAATAACTGTCGGCTTCCAGATTGGAGACGTCAGCCTGACCTGAGTTCTCTCTGGAGAGTGGTGCCACCCCTGAGCACTACTGTCAGCAGCTTAGACATGTAGGGCCGTGTGGATCAGCCTTGTAGAGGAGATGGCCGTTATACTAAGCTGTGTATGACCTCCATGGTTGCTTTATCCCTGAGTACCTGACTGAAGAAGATGGCATAGAGTGGGTCATCTTGCCAACTCATTAACTGAAAGCCTCTGGCTCTGGCCGTCTGTGCTCTTTGAACAAGACGGACACATCCATAATCCTCTCTTCTGGGCTTCTCGGTTGCCAATTCACCATCTGTATTTTCCCATATCTCAGGTTCCACAGCCAAACTGTTAGCCAGCACCTGCTGATCAGGACGAACTGCAGCCCTGACCTACACGAAGTGAACACTCAGGGTACTGCTCCCTGGGAAGACTTCCTCCCCTTGACCCATCGCCCTACAGGCCCACCTTGTGACGCTGCAGCTGACTACTGTCGGGCAGCACTGGTGGACCTTGAACCATACACAAACTGGACGTAACCATGTTACTCTTTATCATCTAGACCAGTGGTTCTCGACCTTCCTCACGTTGTATGACCCCCACCATATACACACCACATACACACGGTCGAGGGGCAGCTGGGCTGTTTCCAGCTTCTGGCTATTACGAATAAAGCTGCTATGAACATAGTGGAGCATGTGTCCTTGTTACATGTTGGAGCATCTTTTGGGTATATGCCCAGGAGCGGTCTAGCTGGGTCTTCAGGGAGACAGCTATTTCCAATTTTCTGAGAAACTGCCAGATTGATTTCCAGAGTGGTTGTACAAGTTTGCACTCCCACCAGCAATGGAGGAGTGTTCCCCTTGCTCCATATCCTCGCCAGCATCTGCTGTCACCTGAGTTTTGGATCTTAGCCAATCTGATGGGTGTGAGGTGGAATCTCAGGGTCGCTTTCATTTGCATTTCCCTGATGACTAAGGACACTGAACAAGTACCAAGCTCTGATCTGGGGACTTTTGGATTTACAATCACTTAGTCCTCATAGCCATCCTATGATGTACACACTAGGTCAGCCACAAAGCAACGAGAAGCTTGCCATCCAGAAAGTAGCTGACGCATGAGCAAGCTGAACAGGTTTGTTGGCTCTGGCTGTTTTGTAAGGTTTATTCATGTGTGTGAGTGGTTTGCCTGCCTGCCTGCATGCATGTGTGTGTGCATGCATGTATGTGTGTATGCATGTATGTGTGTATGTATGTATGTATGTATTGTGTAAGCATGTATGTGTGTAAGCATGTGTATGCATGTATGTATGTATACCACATGCATGCCTGGTACTCAGATCCCCTGGAACTGGAGTTACAGACAGTTGTGATCGGTCATGCAGGTGCTTATAATGGAACCCCAGGGTCCTCGGCAAGAACAAGTTCCCCTAACTGCTGAGCCATCTGCCCAGCCCCTTTGATTGGTTTTGGAGTAAAAAAAAAAAAAAAAAAAAAAAAAGGGTGAGAAATTTTATTCATAGCATGGGGCTACTGACCACACTCATCCATCCCTCACCTGGAACATTCCATTTCAAATCAACCTACAGGGGCTGGAGAGATGGCTCAGCAGTTAAGAGCACCGACTGCTCTTCCGAAGGTCCTGAGTTCAAATCCCAGCAACCACATGGTGGCTCACAACCATCTGTAATAGGATCTGGTGTCCTCTTCTGGTGTGTCTGAAGACAGCTACAGTGTACTTACATATAATAATAAATAAATATTTGGGCCAGAGCGGGACAGAGTGAGTGGGGCTGGAGTGAGCAGAGATCCTGAGTTCAATTCCCAGCAACCACATGATGGCTCACAACCATCTGTACAGGTGCAGTGTACTTATATACATAAAATAAATAAATAAAATTTAAAAATCAAATCAACCTACAACTGTTCCCCACTTTCTGTTTTTGTTTGGTTTTTTCCTTCAATACAGAATCTCACATAGCCCAGACTGGTCTCAAACTCACTACGTAGCTGAGGATGGCCTTGAACTTCTGATCTTCCTGTGTCAACTTCCTGAACACTGGGATTACATGTGTACACCACCACATGCAGTTTTTATGCAGTTCAGGGTCTCAAACCTGGATTCTGCGAGGTGGTAGGCAAGTATCAACAGGGCCACTTATACCCTGCTCAACTTCCAAGCTCTTCCCCAGGCTTTACAGAATCTTAATCCCTGCCCCACTCCACTCGACACCCCTTTTCTACCACGATTCCACTTCTGGAACTTGTTTATTCATCCGTTTTTATATCTTTGAATGTCAGCTTCAAACGAACTCCTATTTGCTCACTAAAGGTTAATGGCAACAGAGAGTAGTCACTCGTGAAATATCAGTTACATGACTGTTAGTGTCCTTCCATCTCATGGCCTGTGCACGCATGCTGGTTCATGCATACACCTAAATGCTCTAAGGTCCTTCCTCTGCCAAGAAGCTACGAGGCCCAAGCCCCTCTACCCAGGGATCTGACCGATTCCCTTTATAATAAACCAATCCCTGGTACAGATGCATTCGAGTTGGGAGGGGAAGTAAAGTCAACATCTGGCTGCACATCATAGGCAGGGTCTGCCCCTGCCATCTCTGACAATAGTCACGTGGCCGATAGCTACACATTTCGCGGTCCTCCGGGTTCACATGGCTTTCATTCTTTCTGGTTTTTTTTTTTTTTTTTTTTTTTTTGGTTTTTCGAGACAGGGTTTCTCTGTGTAGCCCTGGCTGTCCTGGAACTCACTCTGTAGACCAGGCTGGCCTCGAACTCAGAAATCCACCTGCCTCTGCCTCCCAAGTGCTGGGATTAAAGGCGTGTGCCACCACTGCCCGGCTCTTTCATTCTTTCTGAAATCCTCTCTCCGTGGTTCCAACTTATTCTCTAAAACACAGCCTCCTCTTCACTTCCTTGAGTCAGCCCTCTCCTCCTCAGCTCTCACCTACTTTCTCCCTAACTCTGACCCTAGTCCTAATTGCAGACACCGCTATGAGCTTTTTAGATTCTTCCTCTAAACAAACCTTTGTGTTCTTTATGTTAGTCAGATGACAGTAAGGAAAGAATACATGTAGAATGTCCGGGCAAGGCATCCTCCCCCCCCAAGGGATCATGGGTAACATTTGGGAGGCCTGCAGTTTGGTCCTACAGGGGAGGAAAGTCAGAAGAGGGTAGAAAGCAGGCAGGAGGTGGAAGAAAAGGAGGCTGTGCCTTGACTCTAACTGACCGATCATGGTAGCCAGAGGACATTAAACTTCGGGCTACACCTTCTGGGTTTTGCTGGACTGTGTGTCAAGGCCACTGAGGGTTCCTTGGAGTGGCGAGTCCCAAACTTTTGTGTGCACAGGTATTACCTGATAGTGGTAAACTTCGTGTTTCTGTCTCCCCCAACCTGACTCCTTTTGGCCATCTTCTCTAGAGGGAGACAATGCCATTTGGAAGGTTTCAGTGTACATCCTGGGCTTCCACTTTCTCTTCACGCACTACATCTGTGAAACCTCATGGAAAGATCAGAGAATCAACATCACTGCCCCCCACCCCCGGGACCACAAGTCGCTGCCTCCTGCACACAGGTGTGTATGGTAGTTACAGCTGAGAGCTGGCTCTGGAGTCAGACTTCTTTGAATTAAGCCTACCCCCACACTATCTGCCCAGAACCAGTTGCTTTATTTTGCTTTCTTTCAGTCTCCTGGTCTCTAAAATGTGGAAGACCCTTCCTCATGGAGACACTGTATGGATTTGTGTCATTAATTGCTATGTGGGCACATTGTGCTTTGCACAATGCTTAGAACATAAGAGACTCAGTAAGCGACAGCTATCATTATTGCCGTTATAAGTAGTATATTATACAAATGTAATAAATAATATAATAAAATATTATTAGTATATTAGTATAATATACTAATAGTGATAATAATGGTATTGCCACATAACTAATTGTCCTAGTCAGGGTTTCTATTCCTGTACAAAACATCACGACCAAGAAGCAAGTTGGGGAGGAAAGGGTTTATTCAGCTTACACTTCCACACTGCTGTTCATCACCAAAGGAAGTCAGGACTGGAACTCAAGCAGGCCAGGAAGCAGGAACTGATGTAGAGGCCATGGAGGGATGTTCCTTACTGGCTTGCTTCTCCTGGCTTGCTCAGTTTCCTCTCTTATAGAACACAAGACTACCAGCCCAGGGATGGCACCACCCACAAGGGGCCCTCCCCCCTTGATCACTAATTGAGAAAATGCCTTACAGCTGGATCTCATGGAGGCCTTTCCTCACCTGAAGCTCCTTTCTTTGCGATAACTCCAGCTTATGTCAAGTTGACACACAAAACCAGCCAGTACAGTAATATAATATACTAATATAAGTATATTAGTTAGTAGCTGCTGAACTAAGCTAACTCTGCAATGGAAATGGCCAGCCACTCTCTCTTCCCATCCCCACCCCATCCTACCTCCACTCCAGGCTCCTGTCAGAACACCACAAGCGAATCTCTCTGGAGCCACCGCACTAGAGGCAGCTCCTGGGACCAGTGGATCCAGCACAGTGACCAGAGTCTCCAATATCAACCTCATAGTAGCTATGACCCCAGTGTCATGAGCAAAGGTCACCCACTGCAGGAATCGAAGGGAGAGCCTAACGGGTCAGCTGAGGCCTTGAGATGTCTCCCTAACAGCAATGGTCTCCGTGGCCGTGGCTCTGATTCTTGCTGCAGGGCTTGTAGCCTCTCTTGTGAGTACCAGAGTGGGAACCCTTTTTCCTACCTAGGAGCGCAGAGGCAAGTGAAGACGGAGGGCTGGAGAGCAGAGGCTGTCTGCACATGTAACAAGAGAGACTAAGGAAGAATTACGCAGAATTGGCGAGCTAGAACTAGCAAGAGAGAGCATTGGAAAAGCTACATACTATCCAGAAGATGCTGAAGAGGGGGATCAGGGCAGAAGACCTGTTGAGTGAGCTCCCATAAAGCTAAGGGTGCAGGGGATGGAGGAATGGAAAGGGGGTCACTCCTCTGAAGGACTTCAGTCCCTGAGAGGCTGCCCTTGCCTGAGAAACCTCACACCCAACCTGAACCCCACCCCCCCAGGCCCCAGCCACGGGCTACACCCTCAAGGCTATCACCAGCCAAGTGCCACTGGACCTGACTTCAGGTACCAGAGTCCCACAACCATGGAGTTAACTGGGAAACATTGTGCCTGAGCATCCCAAAAGGTGAGAAAGTCAGCTTACCATCCTCTGCAGGAGGAGGGAACTGACCTGTGGGTACCCAGAGAAGCCGCTTCCCCTGTCTCCACTACAACCAAGCAGCCTCCCTCCTGCTTGGCTTCCCACCAGGAAAAGGAGGAGTGTACAACTGTGACTATGTGATTAAATAAAATAAATCTAATCCCCACAGGAGTCTGAGTGTGGGTGTTTACACATCACTGCAGGAAGGTGCCACACCCCAGTGTTGCAGTTTGCTCTCTGTTGCTGTGATAAATTTTGTACTGAAAGCAACTTGGGGGGCAGGGTGGGGCTGAGGGAGGGTTTATTTGACTTACATTTCCAGGGCAGAAGCTCAAGGCAGGAACCCTGAGGTATGTTGCTTGTGGGCTCACCTCGGCTCACTCTCTCCTGCTTAGTTAGCTTTCTTACACAGCCAGGACTACCTGCCCACACCCACATCCCGGCCATCCACAGTGAGCTGGGCCATTCTGCATAAATTAGCTATCAAGGCAACCTCCCACAGATGTGCCCACAGGTGAAACTGATCTAGGCAATTCCTTCACTGAGGTTTCCCGCACAGATGTGTCAAGTTGCCAGTTAAGGCTAACCACGATGCCCAGAGACACCCTTCCCAGAATTCTCCCTCAAATCCCTTGAGTGAAGTTGGAGGGAGCGGGTGTGAACCACATTCTCTCTCAGCAATCAGTTCCAGGCCTGAGTGCAGGTAACAACACCTGTCTCTAACCAGCCTTGTCCTGCCGAGAGAACTGCACCTTCAGGCCTGGCCTGTGCTCTCTGGCCAGTGCTCAGCAACCCCTAAGAAGCAGGCCTCTGACAAGGACACCATGAGGTCTATCCAGAGGCTAGGTCAGTGCTCTTCCTGAGGGCCTTCTGAGCACCTGGCTTGCCCACAAACCTGCTAAGCCTCCTCTGCCCCTGGGTCTCTCAGCCTGGGGCTTGACCAGAATCTCAGGACCCAAGCTGTTTCTCTGCGTAGTTCACAGTGACATCAACAGAATAGCAACAGTATAATGTTAACAGCATCATTGGTAGAAAATGTGACCCGAATAAAATTCAAGAACGGAAGCTGGGATTGGTCACAAAGACCTTTAATCCTGGCTACCGAGAGGCTGAGGCAGGAGGATGGAAAGTTGAAGACCAGTCTCAGCAATTTTTTTTTTCGAGACAGGGTTTGTCTGTGTAGCCCTGGCTGTTCTGGAACTCACTGTGTAGACCAGGCTGGCCTCAATCTCAGAAATCCGCCTGCCTCTGCCTCCCAAGTGCTGGGATTAAAGGAGTGCGCCACCACTGCCTGGCCAGTCTCAGCAATTTACTGAGCCTTGTCTCAAAACACAAAGTAAATTTAGTGGCTGGGGTAATGGTAAAATGCTTGTTTTCCTGCATTCAGAACTCCTACACTAAAAATATAAAATAAAGGGGCTGGAGAGATGGCTCAGAGGTTAAGAGTACTGACTGCTCTTCCAGAGGTCCTGAGTTCAATTCCCAGCAACCACATGGTGGGTCACAACCATCTGTAATGGGATCCGATGCCCTCTTCTGGTGTGTCTGAAGAGATCGACAGCATACTCACATACATCAAATAAATAAATAAATCTTTAAAAATAAATAAATAAATAAATAAAAGGCTGGGCATCACATGTGTCTCTCCTGGGGAGTTGGAGAGGTGGGTCCCTGGGCTTGCTGGCTAGCCAGACTACCCATCAGCGAGCTCCAAGATCAATGAGAGACCATGTCTCAAAAGTAAGGTGAAGGGGCTGGGGAGATGGCTCCGTGGTTAAGAGCACTGGCTGCTCTTCCAAAGGACCCAGGTTCAATTCCCAGCACCCACGTGGCAGCTCAAAGCTATCTGTAACTCCAGTTCTAGGATCCAATATCCTCACACAGACATACATGCAGGTGAAACACCAATGCACATAGAAAATGAAATGAAAAAAAAAAAAAGTACGGTAAGTGAAACTAATACAGGAAGATGCTAGATATCACCTCTGGCTCTCTCACACACACACACACACACACACACATATTTACACACGTGCTCTACACACATGTGCTCACATACACCTGTGCTTACACACACACACACACACATATTTACACACGTGCTCTACACACATGTGCTCACATACACCTGTGCCCACACACACACACACACACACACACACACACACACATACACACACACATATACACACAAGTGCTCCACACACATGTGCTCACACACATACAGGAACACACATGTGCTACCCCACACGAACACCTGAATGCGCGTGCACACAAGTATCTTTTAAAGAGCTGAGAGTATAGCTTAGTGATAGAATGCTTGTCTAGCATGCATATTTAATCTCTAATACTGAAGGAAGGAAGGAAGGAAGATAGGAAGGAAGGAGAGAAGAAAAAAGGAAAAAAGAAAAAGAAATTAACCTGGACACGGTATCACTGGGTACCTTTAATCCCGGTACTCCAGAGGCAGAGCCAGGTGGATCTCTGTGAGTTCCAGGACTGCCAGTGCTACAGAGAGAGACTCTATCTCAAAAACAAACAAACAAACAAACAAACAAACACAGAAAAGCAAATAGAAAACATGGGTAAAACTGATTTATGGTGACTGGGGTCTCCTGAGAATGGGGATTTTTAGGAAAGGGAGCTTCCTTGGTACCAGAAATATTTTATATATTGGCTGTGCTCTTCCTGGTGCAGCTAAAAAATTGTCAAAATTGGGCTAAAGAGACGATGGATCAGTGGTTAAGAATGCTTGCTGCTCTTGCGGAGGACCCAGGTTTGGCTCCCAGCAATCCATAGCTGCTCATAACCATCTGTAACTCCAGTCCCGGGGACTCTGTGCCCTCTCCTGACCTGCAAGCAACGCATACACATGGTACCCTCACATACATGAAAAATGTCCATACACATAAAATAAAAATAAAAAAATAAATTCAATGTTTAAAAACCATTAAGATTTATGAAGATTTAAGATCTGTACATTGTCATGTTGTAAATTTTACCCCCGTTAAAATAAGAACAATAGAAAAGGTTTGGTAAAATGATATCCTAAAGTAGCGATTCATCGCTCAGCTATCTGATTGGTCACTCAGCTCTCTGCTCTTCAGCCATACCGGCCACTCATCCTTTATCTTAAGACCTCTGTCCTTCCTTCACCCGTGCACTGAATGCACAAAGAGCCTGCTTGGAACCTGAGAAGGTCCCACGAAGATGGGGAGACGGGGCAGGCTCCAGGGATGACCTGCAGGTCACTGTGTGGGGGTGGTAGTGGTGGGGAGACAGGTTTATAGACAGATGACTGGCAGGCTGTGCCCAAGGCTTTTCAATTGTCCTGGCCCAGAGGGAGTCAGGGAACTTGGCCCAGAGGTGGGGCTGCTCACACAGCAGGGGACAGGCGGATCATGAAGAGTTATGGTGCAGAGACAAGAGTCTGAGAAGTGCCGGGCAAGCCAGAGCATGGCCAACAAGGGTCTTAAGAATTGTGGAGCCAGAAAGCACCACACAGGAAAAGCGCTGGAGTCAGCACAGGGCTAAGGATGCCACACAGAGGAGTCAGGAGTTCAGCCTGCCATAACAGGAATCGAGCCAGCAGGGCAGTGTAGTGTGTACAGGACAAAAACCAAAGCAAAACAAAAACCAAGAACAGGCTGACCAGCTGAGCAAGAAGAAAATGAAGGGCAGGATCAGGCCAGAGAGCTCTGCCAAGCCCCAGCAAACAAACACACACAGCCAGGGTCCCCAACGTGAATGGGAAGGAAGCAAGAAAAAATGAGGATTTCACGACATCTCTGGCCAGCGCTTTTTAAAAACGCTTTCATTTGCCCAGCTGTGGTGGTGCACGCCTTTAATCCCAGCACTTGGGAGGCAGAGGCAGGCAGATTTCTGAGTTCGAGGCCAGCCTGGTCTACAGAGTGAGTTCCAGGACAGCCAGGGCTACACAGAGAAACCCTGTCTCGAAAAAACAAAACAAAACAAAAAAACAAAAAAAAAACCTCAAAAACAAACAAACAAAAAAACCAAACAAAACGCTTTCATTTATTCTTTAATAATTGCATACATGTATTTACTGTACCCCAACCATACCCACTTCCAGCTCCTCTGCCCCTAATATATCCCTCTCACACCCCCTGACACCCCAAAACAATCCTCACCCTCACACCCCAACACACCCTCAGATCCCCTCACACCCCAGCACACCCACCCTTAAACTCTCATGTTCTCTTTATTTTTCCAGTGACTCACTGAATCACTGGGTGCTGCCTGAAGGAACATGGATGACCTACCATTGGCCACACCCCCAGCGGAAAACATCTCTCCCTTCACCAGCAGCCAGCAGCTGTCACTAGCTCCTCAGATGGGGTGAGATCTCATGAGTCTCTCTCTATTCATTCCGGGGTGTCCACCATCTTGATCGTGGGCAGGTCTTGTGTGAGAGCTCATAGCCTCAACCAAAACCACAGAACAGACAGAGCAAGCTAGGAGGAGGGCAAAGTCATAAACAAAGCCCACCCCCAGTGACACTTCCTCCAGCAATGTCAGTTTCGTAAACCTACTCAACAGCGCCACCAACTGGGGACAAAGTGTTCAAATACCAGAGCCTATGAGGGACTTTCCTACTCAAACCACTACAGGATGCATTTGAGGAGGGAGTATTGGGAACTGGGGTAGAAAAGAGGCAGGAGAAGGTTTGGGATGTAAGAGAGAATTTTGTTCAGACACAGGGAGAGACAGGAAGAAAAGAAAGGAGAAACTGTAGGAAAGATGAGGGGGAAAGAGAGAGACTGTTGAGAGCCTGAAGAGAAGGCAGAAAGGGCAAAGGGGAAAGAACACAGAAAAGGGGAGGCGGGAATCAGAAAGAAAACATAAAAATATAAACAAAAGGGCTGGAGAGATGGCTCAGTGGTTAAGAGCACTGACTGCTCTTCCAGAGGTCCTGAGTTCAAATCCCAGCAA
Organism: Uromys caudimaculatus; assembly: GCA_028551405.1. Taxonomy (NCBI): domain Eukaryota; kingdom Metazoa; phylum Chordata; class Mammalia; order Rodentia; family Muridae; genus Uromys; species Uromys caudimaculatus. The sequence goes on along the minus strand of CM052720.1, from coordinate 45,339,825 downwards.
CCACATGGTGGCTCACAACCGTCTGTAATGGGATCCGACGCCCTTTCCTTGTGTGTCTGAAGATGGCTACAGCGTGCTCACATACAAAACATAAAATAAATAAATCTTTAAAAAAAATACAAGTTAGGTGTGCTGAACACAGTCATCCTAGCACTTGGGGGCTGAGGCAGGAGGATTGTGAGTTTGAGGTAAGCATAGCTACATAGTGAGAATCAGGAGTATGTAGGGATGTAATTCAGTTGAGAGCTTATGTTGCCTACAAGAAGCCCTGGGTTTGATCGCCAGCACTGCATAGTAGGCATGGTGATGGGTGTTGTGATCTCATCACCTGGGAGGTAGAAGCAAGAGGGTCAGAAGTTCAAGGTCATCCTCAGCTACAAAATGAGTATGAGGCTAGCCTGAGCTACATGAGGCTCTGTCTCAAGAAATAAACGACAGAGAGAGATGGCTCAGCACTTGAGAGCATTTGTTGCTTTTGCAGAGGACCTGGGTTTGGTTCCTAGCACCCATGTCACAGCTCATAACCACTTGATACCCTCATCGAGTTTATGGGCTCTTGCACACATGTGGTACACATACATACACTCAGGCAAATGCACATATATATATATATATATATATATATATATATATATATATATATATTTCTATATAATATATATTTATAATAAATATATAAATATATCTTTATATATTCACATTTATATTATATTTACATATTTTTAAAAATAAAGTATGACCCAGTTACCTAGATCAGCCTGAGAGGCATATGAGGGTCTAGAAATTTCCATTAGAAGACAAAGAACTGCCGATAAAGCAGAAGACAAAGTGGAAACACCTTGGATGGTGTATTCGTGTCAAGAATCCTTCGAGAATTTTAAAAGCCAGGCTGTGTAGGTCTTAGGAGCTCTATACTGCAGATGCAGTTCGTGGTAGCCACCAGTAGGGCACTCCAGGTATTGTCCCATCTTGGAGGCCTCTCTGTTTCTGAAGGACTTGACTCCTGTGGCTTCCTTTCCTGCCTCTGGTCCAAAGATCAAGCCTTCCCACGTTCTGGGCTCCTTGAGAAAGGGCTGCTTGTCTTGTGGTCTGGACTCAAGAAGCAGCTGCTCACTGGGATTTTTAACAAGTGGCAGCTTGTGAGCTGAGCCAGCCTGGGCAGGTCATTAAAGCTTCCTTAATTGATGACTGAGGCCATTGTGCATTGACCTCTGCCCCGAGAGGCAAAGCCACAGCCCCCGAAACATTTACACATGTGAGTAAAGCCAAGGGTGACGAGCACATGGTTAAGATGCTCAGGTAATGACACCTTGAAACTAGAACATTCAGAAGAATTCAGTGAGGGAAGTGGCCACAGATACTTGATTCATGCATTGGTCACGTGCAGTACTTACCGACAGAGGCGGGGTGCATTGCTCAGCCGTAGAGCTCCTACTTGGCATCAAGGAAGACTTGGGTGCAATCCCCAACACCCACAAAAATTCTGTTTGAGAGTTATTGGTGATTTTCTTCTTGCTACCACAAAACACCTGACAAAAGAACTTGGGCAAGTTAGGTTTATTTTGACTCACAATGCAAGGGTGGTGGGGGAGGCTGGCGGCAGGAACTTGAAGAGATTAGTTACATTGTATCCAGTATCTGGAAACAGGGAAAAAATGAATAAAAGATAAATGCAGTCTCTCTCTCTCTCTCTCTCTCTCTCTCTCTCTCTCTTCTGCATATAAGTGTTTTCACTCTGCCTCTGTGTGTGTGTGTGTGTGTACACATGTACATGCATGCCTACTGCCCTCGGAAGCCAGAAGAGAGCATCAGATCCCCTGGAACTGGAGTTACAGATTGCTATGAGCCACCTGTGGGTGCTAGGAACTGACCCAAGTCCTCTGCAAGAGCAGCAAGTTTTATAACCGCTGAGACTGTCCCTCCAGCCCTCCCTCTTCTTTATTCAGCTCTGGATCCCAGCACGTGGGATGGTGCCACCCACATTTAAAGTGGGTCTTTCCACTTCAATTTTAACACCAAGCCTAGAGACTTCCTCAAGGATGTACCATATGTTTGTCTCCTCCTGGATCCTGACCTGTTGGCCATCCCAGAGCGGGATCTTCACTTTCTCTAGCTTCCACCCTCCAAACCTAATGCAGGGCATGGATGGCTCCCGAACACCAGGCCCTCCTCATCTCTGGTAGGCAACACAAACAAAAGAAAGGTGTACAGTATGGAAAATAAGAGGTACACCTATACCCCCAGATCCCCAAACTTGAAATTATTGTTTTGTGTTTTGAGACAAGGTTTCTCTGTGTAGTCCTGATTGCCCTTAGAATTAGCTCTGTAGACCAGGGTCACCTCGGACTCACAGAGAGCCACCAGCCTCTGAGTTTACTACCAAGCACCCAGTTGGTTTTTTGTTTGTTTTTGTTTTTTGTTTGTTTGTTTGTTTTTCGAGACAGGGTTTCTCTGTGTAGCCCTGGCTGTCCTGGAACTCACTCTGTAGACCAGGCTGGCCTCGAACTCAGAAATCCGCCTGCCTCTGCCTCCCAAGTGCTGGGATTAAAGGTGTGCGCCACCACTGCCCAGCATTTGTTTGTTTGTTTGTTTTGTTTTGTTTTGTGGTTTTTGTTTTTGTTTTTGGTTGGTTGGGTTTTTTAAAAAAAAAAATTTATGTTTTTTTGTTTTGTTTTGTTGAGTCTCACATCTCCAGGCTGGCCTCAAACTCAGTATGTAGCTAGTATGTCCTTGAAATTCCCCTAGAGGAATGTTACAAGGATTCCTTCATTGGCAAGACATAAGCAATGGCTACCCATTCTTGTAAGGTCCCAGTGACTAACCCAAGAACAATTTCTGCAAAGTTCATCTCAGGGAACCAATGAATATGTTGGAGTTACTCACAGAGCATACACGAGGGTTGCTTACAGGAGCATGGGGACCCTAATGCTGTCACACTGTAAAGTCCACTCAGTGATGGCTTCCCCTTAACAGCAGAGATATAGCCCCTCCCAGTTAACCTACACTAGCACCCACAAGACCCCAACTGCAAAGGGCAAAGCAGCCGAAATGCCAGGCAAAGGCTCAATGACTTGCTCCACCCCCTCCTTCTCTGAGGGAAAGTCAACAGTCCACAGAGCCCTCTGGGGTGAAGTGGAAATTTCTGGTCTCTTTGGAAACTCAGTTGTGTCATGTGAAGTTTTTCTGGAAACTGTCTTAGGAGAGGATGTTTTGGCTGAAGCAGACACATGGGAGGATGTACTCCAACAGAGAGTGGACAAGGCTGTGTGGTATTGGTTCGCCATTCTTTGCTGGTCATCCTTTGTCATGACTTCATAGAGAGAAATGCACCAAAGAACTTCTGCTGGTGTTCCAGCAGCTTCTCGCCGTTTCTGGCTGACTCAGGCCAATTGGCAAAGCACTGAGGTTTCTTCTGGATCGAACTGCCATTGCCAATTCATGAATGGTGTTTGCAAGTAGATCAAGCTTCCGCTGCTGATTCATGTGAACCGAGCTGCTGATATCCTGACAACACAGATTAGATTTGCTCCAAAGAACGATTTCTAAACAGGTCTTCCTTCACTCTATTAACCTTCCTTTCTACTAACTCTGATGGGCGGTAGACTAGAAGGGAGGCTAAAGCATTTAAGAACCCTTATTAAAAGTAAATTTTTAAAAATATAAGCCTAGGGCTGGAGAGATGGCTCAGAGGTTAAGAGCACTGTCCACTTCCAGAGGTCCTGAGTTCAATTTCCAGCAACCACATGGTGGCTTACAACCATCAGTAATGAGATTTGGTGCCATCTTCTGGTGTGCAGGCATACATGCATACAGAACATTGAATACATAATAAATAAATAAATCTTTTAAAAATACACACACACACACACACACACACACACACACACAAGCCTACAAGCCTACACTGGGGTGCCTGTTGATTGGTTAAGGATGGCCGCTCTACAACAATGAGTGGCCATGATTTCATGAGATGGACCTAATCTGAGCCATCCCGTGAGATGATGAGGAAGCAGAAGTCAGGGGCTGACTCTGACTACAAGAACACCTTTACCTCTGTGAATCCAGGACCAAGGGGGAGGAATCTCACTTTCTGCTCTTGCAAAGGACCTGGGTTCCATTCCTGGCACACACGTGGTGGCTCAAAACCTGTAGTTTTATCCTTTTAAAATTAACTAATATTTATACCGATAAAGGCACGTGGGGCGGGAGCTATGCTAGAAACCTGCTAGCTCACCAAGGTAACCTTATTCTAACTATTTACAAAATAATCTATTTACAAGCCTGATTCTACAACTAAACCGCTAGCTCTTTAGAAATCTCTTTGTGTTATTCTACCATACCACATTAGTCTGTCTTTATTTTGAGCTCCTCCAAACTCACAAGGGCTTCTTAGCTCTCTTTCCTCAAATCCTGTTTTATCTGTGTCCTGCCAGCTGCTTTTCTGCAAGCCCACAGAGAAAATCCCTATCTCTTACCTGAAGTTTCTTCCATGAAGCTCTTCCAAGACAAACACAAGAGACCCCCAAAGAGAGTGCTCCAGAAGAGCACCCTCAAAAGTCCAATTGCTACAAAAGAAGTCTCTAGCTCCTTCCCTACACCCTTGACAGGCTGTCATGTCACTGTCCTGGTGTGGGGCTCCAAGCCAAGTCAGTAGAGGCTGAACCATTTCACCTTAGTGACCACATAGACCTCTCCCAAGCAATTTGCTTTAGAATAGGCAGAAACCTTCCATTCTTATCCGTGGAGCCTTTAGAGGCACACCCAAACTCTGTCTCTTCAGGATCTTTCTAAGCTTGTATATTTTGCTAACAATTAGGTTTTCTATGAACCATAATCAAATATCCTGCAACGACCATCTTTAATGCCAATTTCAGGGGATGTAGCGCCCTCTTCTGACTCCCATGGGCAATGCACACACATACTGCACATACATAATGCCAGCCAAATAGTCATACACAACAAATTAAATATATATATGTGTAAATATATATTTTATATTTATATATTTATATAAATATCTATATTAGAGAGAACAATGTTTTGTATATATGTGTATTTGTATATAAATCTATATTATATTGTATACATAAATGTATACAATATATAAATATATAATACATACACAAATACATATATATCTAGTCACCTTACTGTGTAATACCTCAAAGGGCTTCTTTTTCCTAACTGAAACTTAGCACCCACTAATCTATTTTTTCCCTCTCTTTTCCTCCCATTACTGCTTAAACTTTATGTGGAGGCTGGAGAGAAGGCTCAACACTTGTTGTTGCTCTGGCAAAGGACCCAGATCACGTTCCCAGTAACTGGGTGATGGTTCACTGCTGTCTATAACTTCAGCACCACCTCTGCAGGCACCGGACACACAGGTGGTGCATAGACATCCATGTCAAGGAAGCACTCATACCCATAATAAATCTTTTACAATAAAATAAAACAAAATCTTTATCTTTGTGTGCATGCAGCGACCGTGTGGAGTTCAGAGGACAGTTTGTGGGCAGGTTCTCTGTCTACCCTGTGGGCTCCAGGAATGAATCTCAGCTCATCAGGTTTGGTGGTGGGCACCTTTACCTACCGAGTCACCTTGCTGGCCTCACCATTAAACTGAGTCCTGTGGCAACTGCAAAGCTTCATTTGGGTTTTGCGGTTCTCAGTGGGAACAGGAAATGCTCATATTACGGGGATTTTAAGGAAGAGGTCAAAGCAAGCGAGAGAGCTAGTTGGAGAGTCCCTGCCTCCCTTTCTCTTCCATGCTTGAAAAGGCTGAATTCTATATGAGGTGGCATTGTGCCCATCTGAAAAACATCTCATTTCCCGGTCTTCCTTGCACTCTCTGTGGTAGCGGGACATAGTTCTGTCAGTGTGGTGTTTGTAGGAGTCCCTGCGACTCCAGAGGGGAAAGAATAAAGAACACACCTCTGAGCCCGAGGCCTTTCACAGGCCCTCACTTGAGTGACAAAGATTGGAAGTTGGCTTCCAACCACAGTCTCTGGTTCGTGTACAAAACTGAAGGTTAGTTACCCATACCTGTCCATGCCACGCCTTTTGCGCATGCGTCCAGCCCGCCCCATATAATAAAGTCTCGGTGTAATTAAGGAGTGAAACCAAGTCCGGGTGGGATCAGCTGACACAGACCATCACGATGCATCCTGAACTGAGGAGAACAGACATGCTCACTCCAGAGTCATACCTGCTCAGGTGAGACACTCTCACAAAATCAGCTCAGGTACGGGCACACATTCCAATCAGCCCCCGCATCCACGGCAACAGGGATGCTGTGACACCTTCCTCATAAAGTATCTTTGACACCTTTGTAAACACAGCTGCAGTCAGGACTTTCCCTACCATTTATCTGGCACCGACCCACCTTTGGTGTCTTGCAGCTCTGAGGAGCCGGCCATGAGTTAACTTGAGTTTCCCTAAATGTTATTTGTTCACTGCCTGCATCCTGCTTCTAGCACCTCAGTTCCTTGAGAACAGGGATCTGACGGAACAAGCTTGGGACAGCGCGGGTCCTCAGCGATTAGACATCCATCCATCCTAGGCTCATGTTCCTTCAGGTGTTGAGGGTTACAGTAGGGTGATGTCTTACTGTTGATGACGTCTTACTGTTGATGATGTCATGGTTGCTTGGCAGCTCCACCTCCTTCCTGGGTGGATATATACAATGGTGCACTTTGTACCAAGGTCATCTTAGAGCTGGTGGACATACATATATTTTCTTCTGGTACTGTTGGGAACACGCAAAAGAAACTTATTCTAAGCACTACCACTTCGTTTTCAGACTCCATTTAATCCTAAGAAGAGACTAAATTTAAGGTCCCACACCTGCCTGTGTGCATGTGCACTATGTGTGTGCCAGGTGCCCTTCGAGAGCAGAGGAGGGTGTTGGATCTCTCGGAATTTGAGTTACTGATGGTTGTGAGCCTCCATGTGGGTTCTGGGGATTGAGGCTCAGTCCTCTGTTAGAGCAAGAAATGTCCTAAACCACTGAGCCACCTCTCCAGCCCCCACCCCCACCCCCCGGACTGTATTAGAAATCTTGAGAAGTTACCAAAAAAAAAAAAAAAAAAAATGTGGACCATTAAAAAGTCCGTGGAGCGCCGGGCAGTGGTGGCGCATGCCTTTAATCCCAGCACTCGGGAGGCAGAGGCAGGCAGATTTCTGAGTTCAAGGCCAGCCTGGTCTACAGAGTGAGTTCCAGGACAGCCAGGGTTATACAGAGAAACCTTGTCTTGAAAAACTAAAAAAAAAAAAAAAAAAAAAAAAGTCCGTGGAGCACCCCACTAGGAGGTACATCTGCACCACGGACACTGGGACAACAGACGGGCTGCCTGCTGCTGCTTGCTCTCTGTTGCATGAATGGCAGCACCACAGAGCTGCAAACAAGAGCAGCTAGCCAAGTCCTAGGAGCGTCAAGGTTGATGAAAACGAAAGGTAAACGGTTAAGTTGACGTGGATGACAGGGTCTGAATATATGCTCAGCATGCAAAAATAAATAATGGAAGAAAACATGCCACGACAGTCAAACTACTATGGAAACAGTATCCATGGCAACAAAGGCCGGTCTGGAGAAGCAATCAAGACTGCCCGCTTGAAAACCCTAGACGAAGCGTGCTCATGAGCCCCCTAGTGGCAATAACTGGGTAGTGGCCTAGGGATCAGCACCTTTCCTAAGAGTTGATCTATTCTCAAGAACTAACTCAGGGGAAGTTGGCATTGAAGTCCCCAAGCTCCCTGTCACACCCCTGCTCCCTTCTCAATGGCGCTTGATGGCATATAGGCAGAACACAAATCCACTCACACCAACCAATACCCACTGACTATAAAGACCCCATTAGCTACGTAACACCATTCTTGCATGCACTACTAAGGAAAAAAAAAAATCAATTTGGCTGGAACATGACGCTAGCGGTAGGACATATCCACCGTTGAAAGACATTAAATGTGAAAATAATTATGTTTTATAACCCACAAAATGTGATAAGTGGCTTGGTGAGTCACTTAACCCAGGGCCTCACTTCCTCACGGAAAAGTTACGCCCTTTGGCTAGGCGCTTACTCACGCTGTGTTCCGCAGGCATGGAGCACTAACTCTGGGACAAGCATGGGGGTGTGTGTGAGGGAGAGCAGGTCAGCAGAGAGAGAGAGTGGGTACCGAAGAGATTTATGGAGTTTTCCTCCTCCAGGCTACAGGCCTGGGGGGGGGGGGGCATATGTAATGTCACGGCGGACACCACTAGGGCAATCTGCAGGAGTTGGGGCTCTCCTTCTGAAATGGGGGTCCTGGGGATTGAACTTGGGTCTTCAGGCTTGGCAGCAAGTGCCTTTGCCCACTGAGTCACCTCACTGGTGTGATACAGGATTTCTTATTTTCTTTTTCTTTGTATTGTTTTGTTTGTTTTCTGTTTGTGTGCATGTTTTGTTTTTTGTTTGTTTGTTTTTTGAGACAGGGTAGACTTGAACTTGCCGAGGATGACTTTGAAGTCCTGATCCTCCTGCCTCTGCCTTCCAAGGGCCTGGATTTCAGGTGTGCAGCAGAACACTTGTTTTAACTGTAAGGCTTCTGATGACCCTTGCCACATTAACAACCTGAGTCAGTAGTTCTAGGACAAGCTGCAGAGCGAAAACAGAATCCAGATAAGGTCAGAAAGAACACCAGGGTTCTCATGTAGCCTCCCTCACAGCAATGGGTACACCCAGCTCCAGTTTAATTCATCAGTTCATCAACAGATTTGGTCATGTCTTGCCTGCTCCGCCTGGCCTATGGCTTAACAAGACAAGGCTATGTTTTTCTTCCAGTGAGGCTGTTGTATAAATATTTGCTGATACGAGTCCGGTATGTGCTGCGGTGGAGACGGCTGCACGTTCCAAAACCACACCAAGCCAAACAGTTCCACGTGAGGGGTTTATTGGGGAGGGGACACATCAAAATACCTGTGACTACGGTTTCCATGGTAACCAAGGTCCTATCCTTTTTTTGTCCTCAGATCAAGAACTTTCCAGAATTTTTCTTGATAACTCTAGGCATTAAACAGTATTGTTTTCTATATATAAACTTCTTAAACATTTAAAAGAGGTCTTCAAGCTCCTTGGAAGACAGCGGTGGAACAGAGCTTGACATACACCTACAGACTTACAGAAGGCAGGATGGTTTTCTGCCCTGGGGTTGGGGTGTTGCAGAAGCTGGGTGGGGATCTCTAGTCCCATATTTTCAGAACAAAAGCAGTGTGTTTCTGGTTAAGCAAGTGAGAGCCATGCTAAAAAAAAAAAAAAAAAAAAAAAAAAAAAAAAAAAAAAAAAAGCTAATCCTGTCTGACATGCGTCCCCCTCCCCCTTCCCTGTGTGAACAAGCCTAGACAGAAAGAAGCTGAGCCCTTCATTCCTGGGCCCTAGGGGTAAGAAAGCTGCAGAGAGGGAGGGAGGGCCTCCTTCACAACAGGGATTTGCAGCTTAATCACCAGCGATGCTTTGGGGAATAGGGGTTCAGAGGAACTGTAGAGGAACTCAAGTTAGGACAGGATCTGCTGCTGTCTTGTTTTGAGAAAATGTCTCTCTACGCAGTTGTGATGGTTTGTATATGCTTGGCCCAGGGAGTGGCACTATTAGAAGGTGTGGCCTTGTTGGAGTCGGTGTGTCCCTGTGGGTGTGGGTTTAAGACTCTCATCCTAGCTGCCTGAAAGCCAGTCTTCCACTAGCAGTCTTCAGATGAAGATGTAGCACTCTCAGCTCCTCCTGCACCATGCCTGCCTGGATGCTGCCATGCTCCCACCTTGATGATAATGGACTGAACCTCTGAACCTGGAAGCCAGCCCCAATCAAATGTTGTCTTTACAAGAGTTGCCTTGGTCATGGTGTCTGCTCACAGCAATAAAACCCTGACTAAGGCAGTCGTCCAGGCTGGGCTCAAACCTACAATCCTCCTGCCTCAGCTTTCCCATGCTCGGATAACAAGTGTGCCAGGAATTAGCTTTAAGGGCTGGGGATGTAGCTCAGTTGGTAGAGTGCTTGCCTAGCATGCCCAGGACCTGGGTTCAATTCCTGCATAAACCTGGTGTGGCGGCACAGGGTTGCAATCCCAGCTCCCGGGAAGGGAGGCAGAAGGTGGTAACGCCAACCTTGGATGCATATGACTTTAAGGACAGCCTGGACTACATGACACCCTGTCTCAAAAAAGTAAAACATAAAAAAAATAAGTATTTAGGGGGCTGGAGAGATGGCTCAGTGGTTAAGAGCACTGTCTGTTCTTCCTGAGGTCCTGAGTTCAAATCCCACAACCATCTGTCATGGGATCTGATGTCCTCTTCTGGTGTGTCTGAAGACAGCTACAGTGTACTCATATACATAAAATAATAAAATCTTTTTGAAAAAAATATTTAACATAGAGAAGAGACATAATTGAGAAACAAGTCTTGTGTTTCTATTTTTTTTTTTTTTTCCGAGACAGGGTTTCTCTATGTAGCCCTGGCTGTCCTGGAACTCACTCTGTAGACCAGGCTGGCCTCGAACTCAGAATCCACCTGCCTCTATCTCCCAAGTGCTGGGACTAAAGGCGTGTGCCACCACTGCCCAGCGAGTCTTACATTTCTTAATATTTGTATGTAAATCCATGCTGATGCCCTCCTAATGTGTTTGCTTTGGGTATGGATCTAAAAACTCAGGGTCAGGAGCTGAGAAAGGGCTCAGCAGTTAAGAAAGCATACTGCTCTTGCAGAGGATCTGAGTTCAGCACCTAGCACCCATATTGGGTGGCTCCCAACCATCTACAACTCCAGCTCCAGGGAATCTGATGCCCTCTTCTGACCTCCGAGGGCACTGCACTTCCACGCACCTACCTACATGTATAAACACATGTATACTATTTTTTAAAATAAATGTGTTTTTAAAAAATCCCCAGAGGCACAGGGACTGAAGAGACAGCTCAGTGGTTAAGAGCACTGGCTTCTCATCAGAGGATCTGGGTTCGGTTCCCAGCATCCACATGGCAGTTCAAAACCATCTGTAACTCCCCTTCCAGGAAATCCAATGCCCTGAGGGCACCAGGCACACAAGCAGTGCACAGATATACATGCAAGCAAAACACCATGCATATGAAAACTATTTTTAAAAACCCTGTGGGGCTGTTGAGATAATTTGTTGGCTAAAAGCATTTGTCAGACAAGTCCGGGGACCTGAGCTCAATCCTCAAAGCCCATGAAGAAATCCAGGTGTGGTGGTCACATCTGTAATCCCAGCACTCCTTCAGAAAGATGGGAGGTTCAAACAGGAATAGTACAAGCCTGAAATGTTGCCTTCTGACCTCCATACACACACACACACACTCCCCTGTAGTCACACATACACACACACTCAACTGCAGTCACACACACACACACACACACACACACACACACACACACACTCCCCTGCAGTCTCTCTCTCTCTCACACACACACATACATATACACACTCACCTGCAGTCACACACACACACACACACACACTCACCTGCAGTCACACACACACACACACTCACCTGCAGTCACACA
>CM052720.1:45308283-45328183 GCA_028551405.1 Uromys caudimaculatus | reverse complement strand
TAAAACAAAACTCTAAAGCCGCTCTTGTTCTGAAGCTCTCCCTTAAGACGACATATATGGGGGCTGGAGAGATGGCTCAGTGGTTAAGAGCCCTGGCTGCTCTTCCAGGGGATCTGGATTCAGTCCCCAGCACCACAGGTGGCTCCCAACTGTCCATAACTCCAGCTCTAGGGGGACCCAACGCCTTCCACAGACAGCAGGCACATGAGTGGCACACTTACATGCACGTAGGAAAGCACCCACATAAAATAAATATTTTTTAAAAGATGACCTACGGCCAGGGCCTGGCTCTCTCATCTTCACATTGAACTGTGTGGAGATGCAATGAGGCAGACGCTAAAGCAGACGCCACACACCCGAGGAGCCAGCAAGCCAAAGGAGCAGAAAGGTTCAACGACCTTCACTACAATATAGCACCATTAGCCCAGGCTGTGCACCCAGAGCCCACCGGGGCTTCACAATGACCTGAAGCAGCCTTTCTGATTGAACACAGCCCTCTTAGCACCAAACACAGGGAAGAAGTTTGTTTTATTTTGAGACAGTCTTATGCTGGGCTGGGCTCAAACTTGCTATGTAGCTAAGGCTAGCTCTGAATTCCTGACTACCCTGCCTCTACCCACTAAATGCTGAGATTATAGGCATGTGCTGCCCTGCCCACCCGGGTCAGGTGGGTTTGCTTGATAGATTCTCATGAAATCCAGGTTCGCTTTGAACTCGATATAAAAGCATGTCCTTGAACTTCTGATCCTCCTGCCTCCACCTCCCAGGTGCTGGGATTATAGGTGTTCTCCACCATATTGGGAGGTAAAGAGGTTTTAGAAGTCAAGACTGAGTGGTGGTGGCACACGCCTTTGATCCCAGCATTTGGGAGGCAGAGGCAGGTAGATCTCTTGGGCTCAAGGATAACCTCGACTACAGAGCAAGTTCCAGGACAACCAGGACTATACAGAGAAACTAAAATTAATTAATTTTTAAAAAAAGTTATCAGGGGCTGGAGAGATGGCTCAGCGGTGACAAGAGGATCTGGGTTCAATTCCCAGCACTTACCTTGTGGCTCACAACCATCTATACCTTCAGTTCCAGGGATCTCATGCCTTTTTAACCTCTGGAGTACCAGGCATGCACAGGGTACACATACATACATGCAAACAAAATATTCATAATTCATACACATAAAAATGAATAAATCTTTAAAAACCATGCATTAAGTTTGATAATGCCAGCCCCCATGTGGCAGCTTGTGACTGCCTGTAACTACTTCCAGGGCATCCAACACCCTCACAGACACAACAATCGTGCACAGAAAAAATAAAAATAAATGAAGTTTTTTTTTTAAAGTCAAGACTCTCAGAGTGTGCTGGTGAAACCCTGTTTCTCAGGATTTGGGGAGTCAGAGGCAGGAGGACTGTCTCGAGTCTGAGGCTAGCCTGAGCTACATAGCATAATCCTGTCTCAAAAAAAAGAAAAGGAAAAAAAGAGCTAACAAACGAGCTAGAGGGGTAGAATAAAACTGAAGACTCCACAAGTACAAAGTAAATAACGCCACACAATCTAAATAGACATACCCTGGCTTCTCCTTAGAAGGTTCAGCTCAGTCTCCTTTGACTAAATGGAGAGACAGCTGAGTGGTTAAATCAGGATTGAACATAAGTGGGCAGCAGACTTGGCAGATAAGATTGTCTGTGGAATATTCTAGAAGCAGGTGATTTCCACAGCCAGACTTCAGCAGGGACGGGGACACCAAGGGCCCTCAGATGTCTAGAGCTCACACACACTTGCCTGAGCCAACATGGCTCAGGGACCCCACCCCTCACCCCCACATTCCACCCCGTGAGTAGTTTGCTCACTGCCTGCCGTGGAGATTCTGATAGCCATACTGAAAATTATTTAAGATTAAGTAAGAGGCCTGTTTCCAACCTCCCCCACCCCAGCCTTCTCGGCTCTTCCCAGGCAGTCCTGAGAACTTGGCAGCTGGACCTATCCCAGGAAGATTAAGGCAGAAATATCCTCTGGGGAGTGACCAGGCCAAGTAATACCTGCAGAGCCTTCAGTGGTGTGTTCCAACCGGGACTGGGCTACTTCTGCTTCAAACACACCCCTCCAGACGGCTCCTCTGAGAAAGAAGGCGAGACCCAGGGCTTAGGTTTCTTCCCATTTTACCAGCCTCATCAACATAGGCAAAGGTTCGCAGCTGGGCAGCCTCTGTTGCAGCCCCGCTGGCAGCAGCTGGTCCCTAACTGCAGGTGCATGGCTTTCCTGTGACAGCTTTGTCACAGCCTCTTATGAGGACCTGGGACCACACAGAGACCATAGCTCAAGGTGCCAGATGCAAGGCAGGCAGGGTAGCACACATCTGTAGTCCCAGGTCTAGGAGGTAGAGGCAGGACTGTCAGGAGTTCAAGACCAGCTTCAGCTCCACAGTGAGCTAGAGGCCCGTTTAAGCTACATGAGATCCCGTTGCAAAACCCCTAAATCGGGGGCTGGTGAGATGTTCCAGGTGGTAAAGGTGCTTGCTCCCTCCCTGCCAAGCCTGGTGACTGGGTTCCATCTCTGGGACCCATGTGGTGGGAAGAGAAAACTGATTCCCACAGTTATCTTGGATAAACACACACACACACACACACACACACACACACACACACACACGCACACACACACACGCACACACGCACACGAAAAAATGATTTAAAAAAATCTGAGACTTGAGAGACGGCTCAGATTTTAAGAGCACCTGCTACTTTTCCAGAGGAGAGGACCGTTGTTTGGCTCCCAGCACCCACGAGGTGGCTCACAACTGTGGGTATCTCCAGTTCCAGGGGATCTGACACCCTCTTCGGCCCGCCCAGGACACCAGGCACCTACATGACCCACGTCCATTTATGCAGACAAAGTTTACACACATATATAAATTTTAAAAAATATTATTTAAAAACAAACCCCAAATCCAAAAACCAATCAAACAAATAAAAAGATTTCCACCAAGGATTCAAGGTATAGTAGAAAACAGGAGTCAACCTTTGACCCAAGCGGGGAACATTTGACCCAGATTGTCGTTTAGTAAGCAATGGGGTAGTAACTGCAGCCATGTAAGGAGAACCCAGAAGCCTTCCTGGGACTGAGTTAGAGGACGCACAAAATGGCGTAGTGCAACTCACAGACACCTGGAACAGCTCTGGCTGCCAGGGATCTGGTGCCCTCTTGTGGCCATCAGCAGCACCTGCATTCATGTGCACAGAAATACACAAAATTAAAAAAAATAGTTTTAAATTAAATAAATATATTCACTTTTAAAAAAGAACTCTATCAAGAAATATCTCCACCACCGATGAAGACTGGATGTTGCTTTGGCTGCAGTTTCTGGACCATTCCTATATTCTTGGAGATTTACAAATGTATCAGGATACAAATGTATCCTCTTGGGAGCTCTGAGCCTCCTCAGTTTCCTGTCTAGTCCGCTTTAGCTCACTTCCACTCCCAGTTTCCACTCCTGTCCAGAGCTGAGCGAGGTGCAGTCCACACCTTTGGAACCACCATGTAGTTTTCAGAGCCCTGTCTTCTCCACAATTTTATCTGGCCCTCTCCTGATTTCTCCTTCCAGAAACCCAACATTCAACCACCCTTCGGCTAGTGGAGTCATTATTCTTTGTGCTCTAAGGGCTAGTGAGACTCAATGTGTCATGTATCCCCTCAGTATTGGCCAGAGTCCAACAGAAAGACAGCTGCCTCGGCCTCCCAAGTGCTGGGATTAAATGCGTGCGCCACCACTGCCCGGCTCATCCTTGGTCTTTCTAATGGTACCAAATAGCTAGTGTGCCACCCATGTCCTGTCTTCAGGACCAGTCTATTTCCTGTACTGCCGAGAGTATGGACGGGAACAGATTTAGATTTCTTCCAGAATTTCTCTCAGCTGAAGGGTAAGCAAAAAAAAAAAAAAAAAAGACCAAGGATGAAATGTGGTTGATTGGCTTTGGTTTTTCGAGACAGGGTTTCTCTGTGTAGCCCTTGCTGTCCTGGAACTCACTCTGTAGACCAGGCTGGCCTTGAACGCAGAGATCCATCTGCCTCTACCTCCCGGGGGCTGGAATTAAAGGCGTGCGCCACCACTATCATCACCTGGGAGAATGTGTTTTATTTAATGATTTATTCGACCTGAGTCTTCATTTTTCCTGTTACTCAAAGTCCATATCTAGTACAAGGTGAGCTCATCACTGTCTCTTGTAGAAGCCTGCAATCCAGGCTGCTTTCAGCTCCCCACTCTGACCTTCCATACAGCATGTTTTTATCCTCTACCCAGAGAGCTGCTGCTCAGAGGTAGAACACGCGCCGGGTGTGGGCCAAGGCTCCAGGTTCCATCCTGAGCATGGGGGCCGTTGGGTGGGGAATATGATCATTATTTGGAGAAAATCCAGACATTCCCTTCGCTTGCTAAGCAGGAGTCTGGACAAGTAGAGAAAAAAGTTAGAGGAATCCCCAAGACAAATACCAACTGAAAAACAGTCTATTTCCAGAACTTTCCTAAGATAGAGTAGGCCATGTGCAGGGCCTTGGCTGGGATGCAGTACTACAGCGCCACCTAGGGGTAAAGTGGAAGATAGTACGATACTGGGCTCAAAGGTTTTCAAACTATGGATCTTGTAACTGAATGTGGGATCCACAAACATTTCCAAAAATAAAAGGGTTCCGAATGTATAACTCCCCCAAATAAATTTAAAATCAAAGATTGCAACGAATCTAGGGTGTTTCTAGCCTGTGCGTCCTGCTGCAGCTCCGTGGCAGCCTTGATTGTGAACACCCCAGGCACATGCAACCTGCAACACCCACAAACGCTGCCCGAAAGACCGAGGCTCAATTCTAGGCCTTTTAAAGTGACCAACCGCAGCGTTTTTACTGTGTAGACAGTTTCTGCTCTTACAGAAATACGATAGTTAAATGATGGAAAAACAAAGATTTAATATTTCCTTATTACTCCTCAGCAGGTAAGTATCACATTAACATATCTCCAGATGACGTTAGACAAAACCAACCACATCCATCTAATATGCAAAATTGATATTTTCTCTTTAAATAAACAAATAAAGAGTGAAATTATATATACCAAACAATTCTTTTAAGATACGTTTGTGAAGTCAAGTGGTGGTGGCACAAGTTTTTAATCCCAGCATTTGGGAGGCAGAGGCAGGAGGATCTCTGTGAGTTCAAGGCCAGCCTGTTCTATAGAGTGAGTTCCAGGACAGCCAGAGCTACATAGAGAAACCCTGTCTTGAAAAACACAAAAACAGCTGGGCATTGGTGGTGCACGCCTTTAATCCCAGCACTTCAGAGGCAGAGGCAGGTGGATTTCTGAGTTTGAGGCCAGCCTGGTCTACAGAGTGAGTTCCAGGTCGGCCAGGGCTACACAGAGAAACCCTGTCTTGAAAAAAAAAAAAAAAAGAAAAACACAAAAACAGAAACGAGAGAGAGAGAGAGAGAGAAATGTGAGAGATGTGTTACTATCAATACATGTTTGATTTTAAAGACCTGTTTTACATACTTACAAACTTGGGATGACAGAAACATTTCTCACGTGGGCATCTATAATGGCTCAGCAGGTTTGGGAGCTTATGTGAAGGGAGAAGCCCAATTTCTTAAATGTTTTTACTGTCCTATGACCTACACCCCCCCACCCCCCCACACACACGATAGATAGATAGATGATAGATAGACAGATGGATAGTTTTAAATTTTCTCGTCCAAACAGAAACACAGGTGAAAAAGCTTAAGCCCTGTACTAACATTATTAGAAAATGCTTTAGACACCTGTTAAGTTAACAAATCAAAAAATGATTTCAAAACAAAACATAAGTAGTTAAGCAGCCGGCAAGATGACTCAGTGGGTAAAGGTGCCTGCTGCCTAAGTCTGATGATATGAATTTGATCTCTGGGACTCACCCAGTTGTGACGATGCAGTATTCTGAAAATGTCTCTCACGTTCTAAGAGACAGGAGTTTTTGCTGGACCTCACAGCCAGAGTTAATAATACACCTTGAGGTCACGGAAGAATTAAGGCTGCCATCCTACTGTGTGCTCCAGCTGTTTGTTTAACCTGCCTTTAAGAGAGCAATATAAAAATCAACTGCTGAGCTTGGTGGCACACCCAGCACTCAGGAGGCAGAGGCAGGAGGATCTCTGAGAGTTCGAGGCCAGCCTGATCTACAGAGTGATTTCCAGGATAGCCAGAACTACACAGAGAAACCCTGTCTTGAAAAACAAAAACAAAAACAAAAACAAAAAAAAGATCAACCTTACCTGTCTTGGATTTCTCATGCAATCAACTTTTACAACCTAAACTAATGCATAGCTGTGATTTTTTTTAAAAAAAAAGAGAACGCAAGCCGGGCAGTAGTGGTGCACGCCTTTAATCCCAGCACTTGGGAGGCAGAGGCAGGTGGATTTCTGAGTTCGAGGCCAGCCTGGTCTACAGAGTGAGTTCCAGGACAGTCAGAAACCCTGTCTAAGAGAGGGAGAGAGAGAGAGAGAGAGAGAGAGAGAGAGAGAGAGAGAGAGAGAGAGCACGCAGTGGCTGCCATCTCCTGCGAGGCATCCTAACTTTTCTCAGACCCTCTGGGAAAGCCCAAGGTCATCAAAAAGAGGACCAAGCAGTTCATCCAGCACCAGCCATACCAGAATGTCAAAATTAAGCATGGTTGGTGGAAACACAGAGTTACAGACACACATACTCTTATTGGCAACTGTCATTCCACAATTCGCCACTAGAGGGCAGGCTTTGAGTACCACGGGGCAATCTTTTGCAGGTAGAGCCTTCCCTCTAGTGGTGAAACTCGGAATGACAAGCGCTTCTTTTTTTAAAAAAATAAAGTATGGGTCACCACACCCTCTTGTCGAATCGCAGTGAGAAAAATTAATGATTGTAGCCTTGGCAATGACGCGAAGTGTCCCGCGACGCATCATTTCATATCTGGGAGAGCTAGAGGGGGCAGTGATGCGATCTATTCCTGCTCTACAAAATAAAAGTGGCGGCAGCTTGGCCTGTCAGCCATCAACCAACAGCTACAAAAGTTTCCATGCCTGCTTATACACTTGCCTGCTCTGGGTCCTGCTGCCTTGGTGCTTGGCCCCTTAGTGCCGGCTCTTTTCCTTCTCTCCCCTGGAAAGCTCACTCATCACACATTGGTTTGTTTTCTGAGACCTAAGGGCTGCACTGTATGAGCAAACCTGCTTCGCAGAGCAGTGGCACCATCCCGAGACAGTTCCAGAACACCCAGAAAAGAAACTGAGTCGAACTCAAGATTGGTGCTGGGTCCCTAGTACCTGGCCACTTAACTACCAAGGTAAAATGGTCTTCTTGTCCATTGTCCGGGGTACAAGCTACCTAGGAAAGGCCAACTGCCAATCAGACTTCCCAATGATAACCAGGAAGTCAAAGTCAGGAGAGGAAGATCTTTGGGGGACATTTCAAGCAGATCATAGTAAAGCCCAGGCCCGCAAGAGTGCAGGATCGTTTACATGGTCCTTGCTTTAAGGTCGAAAGCCAGGGTGACATGGTGCTAACCATCTTCCGTGTTAGTATTGGGTGCTTCATCCCAACACCTGTATTGCGTTGGGAGCTCTGACTATCCCCATTTCACAGATAAGGAAACTGAGGTGGAGGGAGTTTATGCCCGGCCCATTACTTACATTAGCCAGAGCTGTAATTAATTATTCAATGTCATGAGAACAGCAGCATGAGTGTGGGGAGGTGACCAGGGGTCAGGACGTTCGCCTGTGAGTCACCAGCAGATGCATGGGCTTGTCTGTTTGGTTGTTCTGGTCTCATTGTAAGTCACTCTGCACGGTCCTTGAAGGAGAACAAAGAAGGCACAAAGTTCTGGAGAACTTCCCCCGCCAGAGTAACCACCGGAACGCTCCTGAATGAACAAGAGAGCAGCTTTCAGTGAGCAGATGCAGGGGCTGCCCTGTATAGGATGCAAGTTCCCTGGGACTCTCTGCCCTCCCTACCGTCAAGCCTCTGGATAGAATGAGGGGGGAGGACCATCCTGGGGTCTGGATGCCTTTAATGGACCTGCAGGCTGGGCTCGCTCCAGCCTGCCCAGAGCTGAGGACATGGGCCAGCTCTTACTCTCATTTGGTCAGTCGTTATTTGAAGTCTTAGCAAAACTATTTAATATTCCCATGCGTGTGCAGATGCGTGTGAGCGTGGAGGTCAGAGGGCAACCTCAAGTACATAATCCACCTTGTATTCTGAGACAGAGTCTCCCACTGGGACCTGGAGCAGGCTGGCCAGCCAATGAGCCCCCAGGGACCTCCACTGTCTCCTTCTCTCCAGTACTGGGGTTTATAACTGTTCTCCATCACATCCAGCTTTTTAAAAATATTTATTATTGGGGCTGGAGAGATGGCTCAGCGGTTAAGAGCACTGACTGCTCTTCCAGAGGTCCTAAGTTCAATTCCCAGCAACCACATGGTGGCTCCCAACCATCTGTAAATGGGATCTGACGCCCTCTTCTGGTATGTCTTAAAAAACAGCAATGGTGTACTCATATAATAATTTTTAAAAATTTTTATAATTTTTATTTTATATGTAAAAATGTATGCAAGTATACTAGGTTTATGCCTGGTGCCTATGGAAGTCAGAAAAGGGCATCAGATCTCCTGGAAGAATGGTTGTAAGCTGCCGTGCTGGTGCTGGAAACCAAATTGAGGTTCCCTTTGTACCAACAGCCAGTGCTCTTAACTGCTGAGCCACCTCTCCAGTCCCACACCCAGCTTTTTAACTGCTGGAGATCAAACTCAGGTCGCCATGCTTGAAGGCAGCACCTTACCCACAGCCGATCTTCCCAGCCCTAATACTTTTTAAAGCACCACAGACAACTCAGTTTTTCTCTGGAGGCACTTCTTCCCTTTCCCCTCCGTCTATCCCTGGCCCCGTACTCCCCTAAGGCTCCCCAGATTTTGTGAACACCCTCTGGAACTAGAATCTAGTGGGCGGATGGACCATTTACTAGACAGAGGTAGAGGTGGATGGGAAGAGCAGGGTGCACAGTCACCCCAGCTTTAAGGGCAGGTCATTTGGTAGGTCAGCAGGCGGGTCAGTGGGAGGAGTGCCTGCAGCATTTTTTGAACTTATTTGGCTCAGCAAACATTTTGAGTATCATACCTGACAGCCATGCCTACCCAAGTTGAGGGTAAGGAGCCAAACCAGCCCAGCCCACAGGACCGACCTCTAGTGTGCGCTCCTGCGGTCCGCAGTCACTAGCCTTTAGGGAGGGATGGGATGCCTGGCTTAGAGGACTGGAGGTGACAGAGCCTGCCTGTATGAGACAATTAGGAAACTGACTAAGCACCAGGCAGGAGGCCACGAGGATCCCATGTGAGAAAGAAGGGCATAAACAGGAAACAAATTTAATAATTAAACAAAGGTACCTCCCTCGTGCGCGGACCGGACCAGGCCCTATCTGAGGAGTCACTTCCTCTCTGACTCTCGCCTGGCTGGAGTCCGCCCCTGGCAAGCTTCAGACACCTCAGTTGTCCTGAGCGCACACAGTGCCTTTCCTTACTGAAGCCTCTGAGAGCTTCCAGTTCTCCCTCCTTGCTCACCCCCACTTCCTCCCTCCCAGCGCCTTCAGCGTTCAAAAGAGTAAATGTGGGCTAGAAAGGCAGCTCAGCAATGGAGAATGTGGGGTGCAGAGGACCCCAGGTCAGTGGTGGTACCTATGTCGTGGGGGTGGGGGAACCTCACAATTGCCTGTAACTCTAGCTCTTGCAGATCCTAGGCTCTCTTCTACCTTCCACAGGCACCTGCATGCATGTGCTGCACAGACACACGGGCACATATAAAAAAAAAATTTTTTTTTTAAATTTTTGAGACACACAGGCACATATACATATACAAAATTTAAAAAAATATTTTTGAGACAAAGTCTCACTATGTAGTATTGATTGGCCCAGAACTCAGAGATTCACATGTCTCTGTCTCCTGAGTGCTAGGATTAAAGGTATGCACCATGGAGCCGGGCAAAAATTTTAAAGAATATATATATATGCAGATATTAAAGAATTACATATTACATATTCTTTATATTATTTATATTGTATATTACATATCACATATCATACATTACACATTAGACATTGCATACTATATGTTATATATTATGTGATATATATGTTATATTATATATTAAGTTATACATACACACACATATACATAAACGAGCTTTGGGAAGTAGAGGCAGGAGGACTAAGAGTTCCAGGCTATTCCCAGCTACACAGCTAGTAGAAGGCCAGCCTGGGCTACATGACAGATGCCTCAAAACCAAAACCAAAACAATTAAGTAAGCTACAATGCATATATTTAAGTCAGTAAAAATTAGGTAACTTGTTATCATTTGTCTATCTTTTTTTTTTTTTTTTTTTTGGTTTTTTGAGACAGGGTTTCTCTGTGTAGCACTGGCTGTCCTGGAACTCACACTCTGTAGACCAGGCTGGCCTCGAACTCAGAAATCTACCTGCCTCTGCCTCCCAAGTGCTCGGATTAAAGATGTGTGCCACCACTGCCCGGCTCATTTGTCTATCTTAAAGGTAGTCAACAGATGAAATTAATTAGCTCTTTTTACTTCTAATGCTGGGGACCAAACTCACGGCCCCATGCATGCTAGGCAAGTGCTCTGTCATTGAGCTATGACCTTATTTCCCAGGAGAAAAGCATCTTATCATCAGCTCACATCTGGATGCCAGCACCTTGTCTGTGGTTCAAATCCTAGTCTCCACTTAAGGAGATGAAGGTCTCATGGGGTCAGAGAGACTCGCTGCTCTGGCAGAGGACAAAGTTTCAGGTTGAGCACCCACGGGTGGCTCACAACCATCAGTAACTCCACTTTCAAGGAATCTGGTGCCCTCTTCTGACCTCAGCGGGCACCAGGCACAAGTGTGGTACACACACATATATGTAGGCTGTCTTAGGGTTTCTATTCCTGCACAAACATCATGACCAAGAAGCAAGTTGGGGAGGAAAGGGTGTATTTGGCTTACACTTCCACATTGCTGTTCATCATGAAAGGAAGTCAGGACTGGAACTCAAGCAGGTCAGGAAGCAGGAGCTGATGCAGAGGCCGTGGAGGGATCTTTCTTACTGGCTTGCTTCTCCTGGCTTGCTCAGCTTGCTTCCTTATAGAGCCCAAGACTACCAGCCCAGGGATGGCACCACCCACAAGGGGGCCTCCCCCCTTGATCACTAATTGGGAAAATGCCTTACAGCTGGGTCTCATGGAGGCATTTCCTCACCTGAAGCTCCTCTCTCTGTGATAACTCCAGCTTGTGTCAAGTTGACACACAAAACTAACCAGTACACAGGCCAAACACTCAAACTTGTAAAATGAATGTTTGGTTTTTTTAATGTACAAATAAGTCTGAACTAAAGATAAATCTTTAAAAGAGAGGGGAAAGAGGAGGGGGGAGGGAGGAAGAGAGGAAAAGAGGGAGAGATAGAAGAAAAGAAGGAGGGGGAGAGAGAGAGAGAGAGAGAGCGAGCGCCTCAGAAGGGGAGGGGCTCAGACAATGGCTGGTTTACCAGTCAGGGAACATCATGACCGGACTGGAATGTTCTATCGTCTCCAGAAAGCAGAGATGTTTTCAAGAACGCCAAAGAAAGTGCTGGAAAGAACAACTGGTCTGCAAGAATCTGCCATTGTTCGAGTGGGGACATGTAAGCACGGGACCTGGGTGGCAGGAATGGAAATTGCAGAGGCTGCAGAAGCCCCTGATACTCACCTGACACTGTTCACATGGAGGTCACAGATACCCCTACCATTAAAAGGGGTAGCCTTCAGAACCGACGTGAACAGTGAAGGACCTGGCGGGGTCTGTCTTCCCTGTTAATTGTGTGTCGTAAGCAGAGGGGGTAGTTAAGAATCGCAAAAACGCAAGTAGCCCTGCATTTCAGCATAAACTTTCATTGAAACGAGGCTCCCAGCAAAGGCTGGAGCGGTGGCTCAGTGGTTAGGAGCACCAGCTGCTTTTGCAGAGGACCCCGGTTCGGTTCCCAGCACCCACATGGTGGCTCACAACTGAATGGAGTTCTTTTGACTTCGGGTGTGCATGTGGTTTACAGAATGCTCATACACGTAAGATAAACAAATCTAACAAAATCTTTTTTTAAAAAAAATGTCTCATAAGTAATGTCACGGAAGGCAAGAAGAGAAGAGAAGGCAGCTTCAATAGCAGATGCCAAGATGATAAATTCATACCAAAAATCACTAAAAAGGAGAGTTATCCAGGCCAACGCAATTCCTTACTTCCTACAGTATTAAACTATTATACTTAGAGCAAACTACCAACAAGAAATGTATGTTTAATAATGCTGATTGATCCAGTCAACTTTTCCAAAGGGGAAATGGATTATATAATATAGTCAATGGAGACTTTTAAATTAAAAATATTTTCACATTTATTAGTAGTGTATGTGTGTGTGCATGTGTTTGTACACACGCGTCCACTACATCACATGCTCAGGGGTCAATAGTTTCAAGAATCAGCTCCCTCCCTTCACCATGTGAGTCCTGGGAATTGAACTCAGGGCGTCAGGTCTGATAGCAAGAGCCCTTACCCCCTGAGCCATCTTGCCCAAGGCAGACGCTAAAATATATTTTGTTAGCTCTAGAAAGTAGACTACAAGCTTTAAAAAAATCTATGTGAAAGCCGTGTATCTAAAAAGAATTCTATGATAGCCTGTCATGGTGGTGCAAGCCTTTGATACAAACCTGTAATCCTACAACAGGGGAGACAGAGACTGGAGCAGCATCACAAGTTCAAGGTCATCCTGGTTGGTCTATATAGCAAGACACTATCTCAATAATAATAATAATAATAATAATAATAATAATAATAATAATAATGAATCTGACAAAAAAATTAAGAACTGGTACATGCCACCACATGGAAAACACTGTGCTAACATAAGATAAAGTTTTCTTTTAATTGTACTTACACGAAATACTTCAGATAGACCAATGCACAAGGACAGAAAATAGGTACCCTAGACCTGGCAGGGGGCCAGCGTCAAGGGCTGCCCTCGGAGGGCCTGGTCAGGTAACAGTGACTTAAAGACCTCACAGTATCCCAAATCTGTCTTGTATCCCTTGGTCTGCACACTGGCTGGCATTCCTCTCTCAAGGAGAGGCCACAAGAAGCGTGGTCTTCTCAGCACACACGGAAGTGTGGAGTCACCTTCAATGTCAGACGCCCTCACTCTCTCCACCCTGTACAGACTGTGAACTGAATGGCACCAGGCCTCCTCGATTCCCTGACAGCATTACGACTGTCTAGTGATTGCCTTCTTACAGGTAAAGGAACTGTGGTCCAGATACCCAGTGTCAGGGCACCGAGACCAGCTGCCGGATGCTTTCAACACCGAGATACCGGAAGGCAACCGGCACACAGGTGACGAGAGTCACTAACTAGCCCCCGTGGTTAATAGTCCTTCCTCCTTCCTCCGTTATTACTTGTTTCTTTCAAGTCAATAGAGAGCCAGCAGCTGGGTTTGGCGTTGCCTCTGTAGACCAGCCACCTATCTCTGTCCCTCTTCCTCAGCTGGGAGGATATCTTATGCTTCCATCTGCCGGTCGACTTTTCCCCTTTATCTTTCGACAAGCTTGTTAAAACAAACAAATGACAACAACAAAAAACAACCTGGAATGTTCTAACAGGGCCCTCAGAAATGTTTGTCAGGGCACAGGGTGTTGTCTTGGTCATGAAGGATTAGGGAAGACAAGATGGATAACAGGAGCTCCGGGTCCTATTTAAATTATACAACTCAGGGAGTTTGGGTGCGTTTACAGATTGGCAAGCAAGCAAGTCTGTGGGGCATTTGATTGATTAATGATTGATGTGGATGGGCCCAGCCCACTGTGGGAGGTACCACCCCACCAGGTGGTCCCAGGTAGGTAAGAAATCAAGCTGAGTGAGCCAGGGAGAGCAAGCTAGTGAGCAGACTCCTCCATGGTCTCTGCGTCAGTCCCTGCCCTGACTTCCCTCAGTGATGGGCTGTGATGTGAAAGTATAAGTCAAATAAACTGACTGTAACTCCACCTCCAGGGGATCCGACGCCCTCTTCTGGCCTCCGTGGGTACTGCATACTTGTGTTAGACAAAGAAAAACACTCACATACACAAAAATAAATCTTTTTTTTTTTTTTTTTTTTTTTTTTTTGATCAGCGCTCTGACCACACCTACTCAGAGGCCTCCACCATTCCGTTCCCAGCTGCTGAGAATCATCCACAGCGCCTGCCAAGTACCCCATGCTCAGGGTTGCCTGTGTACAAGCCCTCACCCACCCTGTCTGGGGCTCAGTAGCCCCTGCACAAGGGGCGCTGCCATGCCTTCCGCGGAGGGCGTGGGACGATTAGCTGGAAGGATTCGCGTACACACCCTGTCCATGATGTAGCACGCACGTAAAAGTTAGCTGGTGTTTCTGCTAATTGCACTGTGTCCAAACACTCCCTGAGCTTGGAGTCACTGTCTCTGTCATCCCTGACTGTGTGAATTGCTTCATGTCCCTGACTCTGTTTCTCTGTTGATTAAAAAAGAAAGAAAGAAAGAAAAAAAAAAAGAACCTTAAAGTACTTTTGTCACAGGTAATACTGAGGATGACATGGTGAAATGTGTAGAACCTTGCACGGACTGAGAACAGTCTCAGGAGGCTCTGAGAGGGACATGGCAGCTGTTTCAGAGAAGACTTTGCACAGCCCTGTGGTTGGAAGAGTAGAAGAGAAGCCTGGAACCTTGGTGTTGGGCGGGGCTATCATAACTCACCTGAGACAGTCAACTTACAGAGAAGAGTTTTGTCTGAGCTCAAGGTTGCCCCTGTTGTTGGGGGGGGCTGTGGTGAGGGACAGGAGACAGCTCATCAAGCAGGAGTACACCATCGAAATAAACTGTTCACCTCATGGAAAACCAGGGAGCAAAGAGAAAAAGAAGCCAGAACCCTGTGGTGTCATTTAACACCACCTCTGTTCAATGATCCAATGTCTTCCCTTGTAGGCCCTGCTTCTTAAAGCTTCCAGTGACTCCTACTGGTGCCAGGCTGGAGACCAAGCTGAAAAACATGGGCCTGTGGGGATCACCTCAGTTCAGTGCTGCCTGTGGGTGGATGAGTGGATAAATGTGTGGATAGATGGGTGGATGGAAGGATGGATGGACAGACAGACAGACAGGCAGCGAGAGGGTTTGCCTGCTCATTTGGTGTTTGTTGAGTGCTTGTCCTCATCCAGACACTGTTCTGGAAGCACAACAGTGAACCTACAAGATCCTTATCTCACTGGAACAGTTATAACAGGTCTGGGAGATGGACATAGAACTTAAAAATGCATATAAGAGGGGCTGGAGAGATGGCTTGGCGGTTAAGAGCGCTGACTGCTCTTCCAGGGGTCCTGAGTTCGATTCCCAGCAACCACATGGTGGCTCACAACCATCTGTCATGGGAATCTGATGCCCTCCTCTGGTGTGTCTGAAGAGAGCGACAGTATACTCACATACATTAAATAAATCTGTTTTTTAAAAATGCACATAAGAGTGACTGTAGCATGGTGGGCAACAAGAGAGAGAAACAAGCTTGCAAGCCTGAAATGACCTTGGGCCTGTGGGAAAGAGAAGCTAAAGACAGTCCCTCCTCTTTCCATAGAACTGAGAATAATCAAGAGTCCAAGGAGGGGGGAGAGGCGTGTGAGGAGGTGAGGCCGTAGAGAAATGTGGTTGGTTAGGAGAAATATGGCTTATGAGGAAATGTCACAGCACGGGATTCTCACCAAAGACACCAGGACTGCATGCCCCACCCCCAGGCTTCACCTGTTCCTCTCCTACAAGTTGTCCAGCCTCCAGATCTGGAGTGATGCCAGGCTGTACAGATGGTTGGTACACACACCTGGACCACTGAGAGTCTGTACAGAGGAGGAAATGCAGTCACGTCTGTCCCGGTGTCTTCACCTCTGTAGATCCACCAACCCCACCCCCTCCCGCTGACCTCACTCCTATCCTGTACCAGGATGCTGAGCTCCTCGGGGAAACCAGAGGGCGGAGGGAGAGACCGCCGCTCAACCAAAGGGGCTGTGTGAGCCCCTGAGAACAAAGCGTCGACGCGGAGGTGGGGTTGCTGACTGCGAGGCCTAGCCTTCTCTTTTTCTCTCCTCCTTTATCAAGGCTGCTGCTTAATGGGCAAATGTTCAAAGTCTGTGACTCTGCTCATAAAGCGCTAAGTGGTGCGTGCGAGAAAGATCGACGCACCCTTCGTTTCCAAGAAGCTTGACCATCCGGGGAATAAAAGATAAGTGTAGGCCACATGACCTCCCCTGGCCCTGTGTTCTGTGAATGGAAAGGCATTTGTCCCTCCTGGCCTGGTGCCAGCTTGGTGCATCTCCTCGCTCCCTCCCTCCTGCCACAGGTGAACTCTCAACTCTTCCTCCCGTCCTTCCTCTCCAGGACCATGTGGAACCAACTCTCCCACCTGGGTAGGAGCGAAAGCATGGAATGGGCCCACGCTCAAATTCCTGGGCTTTGATCTTTCTACCCCCAAAGATGGGGACAGCAAGATGGCATATACAGGGCACCCTAGAGATGCATGGGGATGGTTAGAAAAAGAGGAGGACCCAGGTGCACTATCGTTTCGCCCAGAAACAATGACGCAGAGAGAAATCAAATTCAAGAACTGCTTGTATTTATTGGCGACCAGCTCAGGTCAACAGAGGAGGCTTTAAAAATGGAAAGAGAAGGAGAAACCACGTGACTAGGCCCGACTGAGCATGCTTCTGCTGAGCCCTAACCCCGCAGCAAGCCGGTTGGGAGACTAGGGGGTGCTCCCAGAAGAGCCAGGACGTCTGACTCCTGGGGGAAGCCGATTCTGACCATTAGCTCCCCAGCTACCTGCTGGATACTGACAGTTGGGCCCCTGGCTGCCTGCTGGATACTGGCAATTGGCCCCCCAGCTGCCTGCTGGGTACCGACCATTACCCCCCCAGCTCCCTGCTGGATATCGACCACCCCAGATGCCTGCTGGGTACCGACCATTACCTCCCCAGCTCCCTGCTGGATATCGACCACCCCAGATGCCTGCTGGGTACCGACCATTACCCCCCCAGCTCCCTACTGGATACCGACCATTACCCCCCCAGCTCCCTGCTGGATATCGACCACCCCAGATGCTTGCTGGGTACCGACCATTACCCCCCCAGCTCCCTGCTGGATATCGACCACCCCAGATGCTTGCTGGGTACCGACCATTACCCCCCCAGATGCCTGCTGGGTACCGACCATCACCCCCCAAGCTAGTACCTGATACTAAACTGTTGCTACCCCATATTCCAGAAGGATACGGCATAGGCCTTGTTCCCCGCCCAGTTCCAGCCCCTCCACTTCCCCAGGATGTTCCAGGACGTAGGATCCTCCCAGGCAGAAGCTTGTGGAGGAGAAACCAGAATGGGCTCTGAGCAAAGGCTTCTGCCTCAGTTTCCAGTGGAGTGGAACCAGGCTGCGGTCCAGGCTCTGAGTCCTGGGGGTAGGAAGCCTCTGGTGAAGGTTGCATGACATATGCAGAGGATGTCTCAGGCAGAGAACCACCTCTGGAAAGGTATGACAGGGCTTCTGGCACCACTTGCTCTAACTGGTCCTCAGCAGCAGCAGCCATCCCTTGCTGAGGGTCCTCTGAGGGCCAAGACTCCATAGGAGGTGGCCCCCAGAAGGGAGGCCCACTGGGCACCTTAGAGCCGCCCTCAGGTAGAGCGCCATCTTGTGGAGATTCGCTGAGCCTCGGAAGAACCCCTAGTAACTCATTATTCACAGGGTCTGGCTTGGGCTGAGGCTGTCCAGAGTTGAGGAGGCTGGTGAAGGAAGGTTGTCCCGAATGTGGGGAGACTTTCTCCTCTGGTGCCCCAGTGCTCCGTGCAAAGAGGCCTGAAGGAAACGGAAGACAAAGCAGCCAATGGGTCAGATTTGGTACCAGCTACTCCTTTGACTCCCTGGCCCCTTTGCTGAAAGTACTGGCACTTCCCACTTCCCTCGAGGACCTAAGTGCACACCCTCCTAAAAGTGTGCACAGCCTTACCTTTAGCTTCTCCCTTAATTCCTGTTCCCACGGACCCCAGAACCCCCCATACCTGGCAGATACAGACAGATCAGGAGCAGGCCCAGGGGAGCCCGGCTCCCACCTGCGAGGATCTGCATCTTGCTCATCTTCGGCTTCTGCCTGGGCCCCAAGATAGCAGGCTTTATCCTGTTGGTGGGGTGGAGGACAGCAGAAGCAGTCTGGGACAGTGGTTAATAGAGACAATGGATCTGCCCAATCCACCCTCATTCTTGATTCGGTCTGTGGCAACAGGTGTCACTTGAAAGTCCCAGAGGAACTGGGTGTTCCTCACCTGGCTACTTCCTGGTACTCCCTGCCCCTTCCTCACCCAGCTGCTCTGGTCCACGGGTCACCCCTAGTTGTTAGTCCTACCCTGTCCTGTCTCTACAGCAAGCCCTAGGATGTCTTCAGTGTGTCTCTCAGCAACCCCACTTCTTCTGGATCTTGGTCACTCAGTTCAGCACCCCTCATTTATATATCCCCACATATTCACCTGAATGCTGGCAAGCTGGAAGTCCTGGGGTGCGAAAGCTTGCCCATCTAAAGAGCTGCTTCTAGGTGAAGCTCTTAGTCTGAAGAAACAGGTTTATTTCCCAGCCTGTGAAACGATGTATTCCCATAGCTCCTGCAACAAAGTGCCAGGAGCTAATGAGTCCCAACATGTGTTGTACTGTTTTCTTTTAATTTTGTTTCATTTCTTTTGTTTGTTTCCTGTACTGTCTGGTTTTCTTTGGGGGGGGGTGTGTCAAGTTGGGATGGGTTAAGACTGAGATTCACTATGAGACTGGCTTCAAACTTACAACCCTCCTGCCTCAGCCTCCCAAGGCTAGGATGACAGGCACGTAAAGTCATATCTCCCCTGTTATCAAGTTTGTAAAAGATTTGGAAACTTTTTTTAGAGTTTACTTATTTTGTTATTTTACTCATATGAGTGTTTGGTGGGCATGCACGTGTATGCACCACCCACGTGTCTGGTGTCCTCATAGGTCAGAAGGGGCTTTGGATCCCCTGAGGCTGAAGTTACAGACTTTTGTGAACCACCTTGTGGGTACTGAGGATTGAGTCTAGATCCTCTGGAAGAGCAGTCAACTTTCCAGCCCTTATTCTTAATTACGTGTGCGTGCGTGCGTGTGTGTGTGTGTGTGTGTGTGTGTGTGTGTGTGTGCGTGTGTCTGTTGGGGCGGTGGGGGTGGGGCAGGGGGATGTGCATGTGAGTGTAGTGCCCAAAGAGGCCAGAAGAGGGCGTCAGACTCCTAGAGCTGGAATTACAGGTGGTTGTGAGGAGCCTGACGTTGGTGCTGGGACCTGAACTCTGGTCCTCTCCAGGACAGCCAGCGTTCTTAACCGTGGAGCCATCTCTCCAGACCAGTCACTATTCTTTACAACAAAAGTCTAAAATGGGTCTTTTTGGATTAAAACAGAGGGATCTAAGGACTGAGTCCTGTTATGGCGGCTCTAGAGAGACTCCACTTGTGGCTTTTTCCAATTTCCAAAGTCACCTGTGTTTCTTGTTGTAGTAAACATTTAATCTCAATAGGGAGTTTCTACCCCACGTTTGATCATTCAGTTCCCAGATAA
This sequence comes from Uromys caudimaculatus, assembly GCA_028551405.1. Lineage (NCBI taxonomy): Eukaryota > Metazoa > Chordata > Mammalia > Rodentia > Muridae > Uromys > Uromys caudimaculatus. The sequence continues at coordinate 45,308,499 of CM052720.1, read as the reverse complement.
AAGACACAAAACCTTTATATTTATAATCAGTCTTTAAAGCACTAGATCTGGGCAGATATCTTTCCTCTAAGCTATTAATAATATTTGGGGTTCAGGACTAGAAACCATAATCACATGGCCAGGAGAAACAGCAAGTATTTGGGGTACACAGCTGGCTGGGAAGAGAGCAGGCCAGCATTTAGAAAAGTAGATTAGGGATTACACCCCCCCCCCCCC
>CM052720.1:45283102-45307783 GCA_028551405.1 Uromys caudimaculatus | reverse complement strand
ACACACACACACACACACACACACACACACATACACACACACACACACACATACACACACACACACACACACACACACGAGCACTTGCCTGGCATACAATAATTCAGTCCCCACCACTTTGAAAAATAAATAAATACTATTTATTTATTTATACCAGGTATGGTAGCGCACACCTTTGATCCTTGTATTCCTGAAGCAGATACAGGCAGATCTCTGTGAGTTAGAAGCCAGTCTGATCTATACAGCAAGTTTCAGGACAGCCAGGACTACATGGAAAGACCTTGTCTCAAAAACCAAAAAAACAAAACAATAAATAAATAAATAAACCAACAGTGAGCCCAAACCTTTCCGGCATCCTACCTTGCCATGTGACCTCTCCTTTCATTCAGTTCCTCCATGATGCTCAGAACTGGGCAGATGCTGGACCCATGCTCTTGAGCTTTAAAAACCGAGCTAAAGAAAGAAGACAAAGAATAGAACTAGAGACCGGCGAGCTATATTGACTTCTATTGGTGCACATTCCCAGGTCTCTGGTGTTTTATTATAGCCACAGAAAGTAAACTAATGCAAATGTATTTGAGGGGCTGGGGGGTGGGGGGTGGCTCAGTTACTAGAGTGCCCGAAGCCTGCATCCTGCTCCTGCACCCCGTAAGATTGTACACGGTGGTGCACACCTGTGATCGCAACACTTGGGAGGTAGAGGCAGGAGGATCAGGAGCTCAGGGTCATCCTTGGTGTCCTAGTTAGGGTTTTTTTTGTTTTTTTCAAGACAGGGTTTCTCTGTGTAGCTCTGGCTGTCCTGGAACTTACTCTGTAGACCAGGCTGGCCTCGAACTCAGAAATCCACCTGCCTCTGCCTCCCAAGTTCTGGGGTTAAAGGCATGCGCCACCATTGCCCGGCCTAGTTAGGGTTTCTATTGCTATGATGAAATAGCATGGCAAAGAAAAGGACGGGGTCTGTTTGGCTCACACTTGCATGTCACTGTTCATCATCAAAGGAAGTGGAGTCAGAAACTCTAACAGGATAGGAACTTGATACAGAGGCCATGAGGGGGGTTGCTGGCTGGCCCGCTCAGCCTAGTTTCTTATATTACCCAAGACCACCAGCCCAGAGGTGGCACCATTCATATGGGCCCTCCCCCCATTGATCTCCAATTTAAAAACTGACCTACAGGCTTGTCTCCGGAGGCACTTTCTCAATTAAGGCCCCTTCTCCCTGATGTCTCTATCAGGATACTCAGCTTCATAATAGGCTCAAAGCCAGACTGAGCTACATTAAATTTTGTCTCAAAAATTAAAATTGTGTGTGTGTGTGTGTGTGTGTGTGTGTGTGTGTGTGTGTGTGTGTGTGTTAGTCAGGGTTTCTATTCCTGCACAAAACATCATGACCAAGAAGCAAGTTGGGGAGAAAAAGGTTTATTCAGCTTACACTTCCACATTGCTGTTCATCACCAAAGGAAGTCAGGACAGGAACTCACACAGGGCAGGAACCTGGAGGCAGGAGCTGCTGCAGAGGCCATGGAGGGGTGGTTTGCTTCCCCTGGCTTGCTCAGTTTGCTCTCTTATAGAACCCAGGACTACCAGTCAAGGGGTGGCACCACCCACCATGGGCCTTCCCACCCTTGATCACTAATTGAGAAAATGCCTTACAGCTGGATCTCATGGAGGCATTTCCTCAAGGGAGGCTTCTTTCTCTGTGATAGCTCCAGGTTGTGTCAAGTTGACACACAAAACCAGCCAGTACAATGTGTCTTTGAGATTTTTATAGTAAGGGGAGCTTCTTTTTGTTTTATAATACTGGGACTTGAACCCAAGTCCTGACACATGCTAAGTGAGTCTCACCCCCTCTCCCTATTTGAAATAAGGGCTGACTAAGCCTTCAGCTCATTCTGTATCCCAGGCTGGCTTCAAACTTGTCGTTTTTCCTGCTTCGGACTTCCAAATAGTTGGGATTACAGGCCTATATACCACTAGGTACACTTAGTAACAAGTGTTTAATTGCCTTTTTAATTTTTAAAATGTATGATTTTGTGCATGTATGACGGATATGTGTAGGTGCCTGTGTCACGGCATGCATGTGGAGGTCCAAAGACAATTTGTGGAGTTGGTTCTCTCTCTCTCCTTCCACCTTTACATGGGTTCTGGGGATCAAACTCAGATTGCCAGCCTGGCAGAGCAAGCTCCTTTACCCACTGAGCCATCTTGCTGGCCCTTAACCACGTTTGTTCTCTTAGTTTCTTCTAGAAAGCTGTCTGGCAGGTGTCCTGCCCGCCTTAGGAGACACACTGGCTATTGGTTGATTTTTCTAGTTCCACCCCCACCCCATCCTCACCAGCCATCAATAATAAGCCCTTTCCTGAACTGGCCAGTAGGGAACCTTGTAGAGGTTGGTTCCCGGTTTTGAGGTGACATACACGAACCGTGCCCAATTTTGGTTCTGTTACTTTGAGACAGGGTCTGGATATGTAGCTCTGGCTCTCTTGGAGCTATGTAGACCAGGCTAGTCTCAAACTCACAGACATTTACCTGCCACTGCCTCCCAAGTGCTGGGATTAGAGACATGTGCCACCATGCATGCTTTGCCCAAATTTTTAACATGACTGTACCAGAGATTAGAAGAGTCCCATGTAGATGTCAGCTTCTCCTAAGGTTCTCATCCTTGGAGCCTCTGTCTGGACCAACGACTCATACACACACACACACACACACACACACAGCATATGAGTACACTGTAGCTGTCTTCATCAGATCCCATTACAGACAGTTGTGAGCCACCATGTGGTTGCTGGGACTTGAACTCAGGACCTCTGGAAGAGCAGTCAGTGCTCTTAACCTCTGAGACATCTCTACAGCAGACCAATGACTCTTAAGTAATGACAAAAACAGGAATACCTGCAAGCCTGCTTGGCCCTAGTGGACCATGAAACCTGACTTAGATCTCAGGGCATCGGTGGCAGTTCAGGGTGAAATCGCTGTGGACTCTCTCTCCTTCCTAATGGGAGGGGGATGGGCCAGACACGAGGTCAGAAATGAGTCCCTTTTCAAAAGCCTCATTCACGGATCGAGGGTTTTCCTAGAGGGGCACACACACCCATCTGTCCTTCCTGGGCTAGTGTCTACCACAGTGCTTTCACCACAGAGCTTGGGCTGAGGAGGTGGAGAGGACACTGTGGCTTTGTCTATCACAGGACCTTGTTAAGTAGGCTGGTGAGTCACCAGGTTTGCTGCTCTCTCGTCACACTGGGATGTTGTCTTTCTCTCCCCACCCCCAGCTCCCAGAACACCCAGGCTCCTGCTCAGTGTTCAGGAATCTTGCCTGGGCTGGTCCAGCGTCCCAGAAACTCAAGATCAGCATTTAGGGCTTCCCACAGAGGACGGAGTTTAGAAGGGGAGGCTCACTCATAGAGGCTAGGTGAGTGAGAAGGAGAGAATGAGGGCTTTTGGGAGGGAAGGGAGGACTCCAGTATCCGTGGGAAGCACAGTGGGAACAAATTTCTTGGAGGTGAGACGTGGAGAGGAAGGATCTGTGGGAGGAGGGGTAATATAGGAAACGCTGAACCAAGTTATGAATGGAAGTGGAAGACATGGGCCCTCTAGAGGCACAGGAGGCGTACTACCAGGCCCTCTAGAGGCACGGGAGGCATACTACCAGGCCCTCTAGAGGCACGGGAGGCGTACTACCAGGCCCTCTAGAGGCACGGGAGGCGTACTACCAGGCCCTCTAGAGGCACGGGAGGCATACTACCAGGCCCTCTAGAGGCACGGGAGGCGTACTACCAGGCCCTCTAGAGGCAAAAGGTGTACTACCAGGCCCTCTAGGTATTACCCAGGTACTAAGAAGAGACCTAGGACCCCCCAAGAAGGCAAAAAGTCTGGACAAAGTCTACAAAGTTTATTGAGCCCTGTCCAGAATCCAGAGAGAGCTGGGAGTCTGTGCCAGATTCTGTGGATGCCTTGGGGTACATACACACAGAGTAACATCTGTGCCTCGTGTGAAGTGCAACCAGGCAGAAACTGACATGGAGAGCTGGGGAACGGGGAGGCATGGGTGTGTTGGAAATGAGTCTGGTAGGGTGTCACGAGACTCATGATGAATGGTGGGAACCCAACAATTAAGAGGGCTGGCTGAACGGGTGGTGGAGGAGTCACTGAGAAATGCAGTTTGGTTCTCAGGTTATGGATTGGACTTTGCCTTATTTGGCATACGGTCAGAGGCATGCTTGACTTATCCTGGCAGCCAAGGTTGAGGTGTGCTTCGAGGACTTCCCAGGCAAGAACCTGAAAAAGTACGTTTTAAGGCAGGTAATCGGGCAGAGAAGGCACCTCAGCAGCATGGTGTGGAAGCACCAGGAAAGGAGGAGGAGGAAGAGGATGGCGTCCACCATTTCGAGTGCTGAATAAAGTCAAGAGCATCATTGGCTAACTGCAGCACGTGAGGCAGCTCTCCCAGGAGGAGGGCAGGAAACCGCTCCTGAACGTCTTCCAGTAGGGAGGTGGCTGGCAATTGGAAAAGAGCTGGCATGTGTGGCTTAAGACTTCTCAAGTGGCTCTCCCTGTGGCAGAAAAACTTCAGGATCCATTAACTGGGGCCCCAAAGGCTTTACTTGGGTCAGAATGTTGCGGATGGAACGGCAGGGCACTCTTCCAGGGCTGTTGAGGCCACAGGGCTTGACACCCGCGGAGGGAACAGGCTGAGGAGAGCCATTCAGACCCCCATTCAATGTGGAGGAGGAAACAGAAAGGCAGGGGTAACCAGAAGAGCTAGATTTGCTGCCGCAGGGCTGAAGGACAATTTTGCTAGTGGAGAGGGAGGAGCCTCCCCTGCTGATGGAGCTGGTGCCTGGGGGGGAGCAGGGTCCCTGGGAAGTACCACCGCTGCAGGGGTGGTAGGAGGTACTGGAGCTACTGGAGGTGATCTGAATTTTCGTACCAGAGCAAGGCCCCTTAGAGCTGATAGAGCCAGTGCCACAGGGCTGGACCCCGCCAGAGCCCACGGGCTGGAACACAATGTCCGATGGGTAGCCAACGGAACTGGAAGAGCTGCGGCTGGGGATGATGGGATTGCTAGAGAAGTACTTGCCCTCAGAGACTGGGGGCCCAGCTGCAAAGGAGGGGACCCCTGGTGAGCCCCTGATAGGGTTGTCCTTGGTGAAGTACCCCACGGGGTAGATTTTACCCCCACTGTAGGTCATGCCTGGGACCAGATAACTGTTGGCAGAGCCACCCACCACCTCATAGCCGCCATATGGTTTCTGGACAGAGGTGATGGGAGGGCAGGGCTTGCCTGAGGGGCCGCCATTGCTACAGGGTGTACCTTGAAACCCTCCAGGGCCACTAGAGCCATGTTGTTCCACCACCACCACCACAGGTCTCTGGCCACCTGATACGGTGTGGGAGCCGGAGATGTAGGGCCCTGAGTGTGTGATAACAGGCCCCCCACTGCAGGGAGAGTCGGGCACGTTGGAGCTACAGGGCCGCAGGTTGGAGCTGCTGCTCTGGGAAGTGTATGAGCCTCCAGACTGGGCAGTGCCTGATGTCAGGCGGGAAGAATTGTCATCGGTTGGTAGAGCAGAGCCATTTCCTGGTCCCTCTCGGTTGCTTCCTGAACTTCCGGACTGAGAACTGCTGCTTACCCATTGAGAACTGCTGCTTACCCAGCTTCCTGACTGAGAACCGCTGCTTCCTGTCTGAGATCCACTGCTTCCTGTCTGAGATCCGCTGCTTCCTGTCTGAGATCCGCTGCTTCCTGTCTGAGATCCGCTGCTTCCTGTCTGAGAGCCACTGCTTCCTGTCTGAGAGCCACTGCTTCCTAGCTGAGAGCCACTGCTTCCTAGCTGAGAGCCGCCAGAGCCAAAAGAGTAGCTACTCTGGGAATAGCCTGTCCCTGGTTTAAATATCAAGGATCCTGAAGAACCTCCCTGGGAGCTGCTGGATCCACCTTGGCTGCTGAAACTGCTGGATCCACCTTGGCTGCTGAAACTGCTTGTGCCCCCTTGGCTGCTGATGCTGTTGGAGCCAATCTTTCCAGTGAGACAAGGGTCATTCGGGGAGGTGATCCTCGTGGGGTCTTTACAGAGGTCGTAGATGGTCCCAATGCTCTTGGCCAAGGTTCCTGGGGATGAGAGCGATGGTCTGTAAGGTCTTTTCTCACCCATCAGCCCCATCCCTATCGTCTGCGCAGTATCTCCCAAGAGGAACCCAGGCAAGTTCAGAGGTAGAGAAGGGAGAAGCTGGCTATTGTCTATGAAGGAAATGAGGGTGGCAGGATTAGAGAAGTTTCATTGTCCAAGCAGTGGGGGATGAGTAGAGGACCTCAAACGTTTCCGAGAAAAACAGATGCTGAAACGCCGATGTGGTAGGCGTTGAGGGAATACCCTTCAGACAGTAGGAAAGGGAACGAATAAGTCAGAAACAGAGTGGGGAGGCTGAAGCTATGGGGCAGGGTGGTCTGGGGCAATCGTGGGTCAGACTATAGACCCAAATGTAAAAACAAAGAAGCCAAGCAGGGTTTGAGGGCATTGGCTTAGCATGCACAAGGCCCTAGATCTGATGGGGGAGGGTGTGCTGAGCCAGGAAAGAAACACAACTCCAGGAAAAGAGAAGGCTAGGACAGAGGTACCAGCTTACAGAAGAGAAGCGCACTTAGTAGCTGATACTCAGCCACCAGCTCCCTAGTGAGAGTCCAGACTGGATAAGGGGGTGGCATCCCTACTTCCTATCCCAGCTGTGGCCATACCAGTAACTCAGGGTGGGGGCTGGGATGTGGGGGCACTCACCTGTTGCTTCAGAACCTGCCAGTACCAGTGTGACAGGACACTGCACCCTGAGCCACCCATGTTCTCGCTGTCCCAGCCCAGGGACAGAGGCATGAACCCCCCTCCAAGGCACATGACCCTGATCAATCTCTCTCTCTCCTGGTCCGGCCTTCATATGTACCTGCTGCTCCCATTCCCCTACACAGTGACTCTTGCTACTTTGAATCATCTTTAGGGCTAGCCTCCACTAACTGTCTGCTCCCAACCCCATGCTCCTCTTCCCTCAGTCTGTCTGCACAGCTCTCACCTCAGTGCCTTCTGCCCGCCCCAGCCCCTTCAGAGCTACACATCAGCAAGTGATTAATTAGCCTTTTCTGGTTTATATAGTCAGAAAGGCAGAGTCGGCCATGCGTCCCTACAGGCCACCATGAAGACCATGGGATATCTCTGGACCATATCTGAAAACAGCAAACTAGACATTGAAGTTCATAATCGATACTCGTGCGAGAGCGGTCCACAGGCAGCCGGACGGTTACCACCGGCCACCTCCCCAACCTCATCTCAAAAAAGAAAGAAAGAAAGAAAAAAAAAGCTCTGAATGCTGGACAGTGGTAGCACAAGCCTTTAATCCCAGCATTTGGGACACAGAGGCAGGGTCTCTGGTTTCTGAGTTCAAGGCCAGCCTGGTCTACAGAGTGAGTTTCAGAATAACTAGAGCTACACACAGAAGGAAGAGGAGGACAGACAGACAGGCCCTGGTTTACCCCCACAACAAACCCTCCCCTTACCCCGTCCCTCTACTTTAACACAGGCTACAAGCCACCCAACCTGGGCTCAGATTCCTGGATACCCTGCCCTAAGTGAAATCTAAAGCCAGTTTCCTGACCTCTCAGGCCTTCCAGATCCTCAGCTGCAGAGTGAGAATATCAAGTCTACCATGCATATCTCAAAATGCTAATATATTTAAAGTGCCAGCTACAGTCTAGTATTTAAAAGACTCTGGGCTGAGGGCGGTACACGCCTGCCATCCTAGCTCTCAGGAGGCTGAGTTGGAAGCAAGGCTGGGCTACAAAGCAAGACCTTGTGTCAAGAAAAAAAGAAAAGAAAGAAAACAAAAAGAACCAAAAGTCCTAGATCACTCAGCAAGCATGAGGCCCGGGGCTTAACTCCCAGAACCTCAGTAAAGATAAAATAAATCCATAAGAAAATAAATAAATACATACAAGTTAACATATCTAACATGCTCGTAAAAGAGCTCTGGAAATGGTAGCAATTGTTATTTCTGTAAAATGGGCTGATTGCATCTTCCCGTGTTCATATAGCCACCTAGAACTTCTTTGCCTGGGTCAAATGCATCATTTGAGTCAGAAACTGAAGCTAGATGATATTAACCTCCCCCTCTGGGTTTCAGAAATAAGCACAGAACGTTTACATAGGGAAAGGCTTGGCGGCAGAGTGCCCGTCTGCTCAGCCATTGTGGAGCAAAGAAAAAAGAATTTGCCTGCAGTGACCACACAGAGGGAGCCAGGCAAGGATAAGGAGTAGTTCCAGATAGAAAGATCAGAGTCTAGAGCCCTGCCTGTGCCCTTATTAGGGCCTCTCCTAGACCCCATGCTCCAGGCACTGGATGCCCCTAGCATCCCTGACCTATGGTCTGCATCCCATAATGTCCCCTTCCCAAGGCCCCAGACTCCTACCTGGCAGAATGAGACTGACCATCAGCAATGCCATCAGCCCGTGCCCTCCCACACGCCCCATCCTGGGTACCCGAGAGGAACCCATTGTGCACGGTGTGGTCTCCTGACTGACAGAAGCTCTTGGGCACTGGGACCTTTATGCCGGGGCTGGACATTCTCTGGGCAGGAGTCACGGTGGGGAGGAGGAGGGGTGGAGGGAGAGGCTGCCTGGGGGAAGTTGGTGTGGCAGGAGAAGCTGAGGCAATCAGGTGTCACATCTGCCTACTCAGCAGAAGAGGTGGCTACACTGCAGGGGACCTGAAGCCACTGGGCACTAGCCCCTACCCCAGCTGGCCGCCCTTAACTCTTTATTACCTAAGCCAGAACCAGGTGTTCTGCCCCCAGGGGCCACTCCTGGAAGCTGGCCACTCTCACCCAGGGACCCAGTCACCCTGCTCTTCCCTCCGTGGTTTGCCCAAGGCCCATCCTCCCAGCATCCCTCCATCGAAGAAGAGTGGACGGTACAGCTTTCCCTCCTGGCCCTGAGAAGCACCCTGCCTGCCCCTGCTCACCCCTGCTCAGCCCACTATACAATACAGCTCCTCTGGGGCTCACACTGTAGCTCCATCAGCATGGTTCCATGCCTCCGTCTTCTGCTTTAGATTTGAAGACCAGCCCCCCCCCCCAAGACTCCCCTAAACCACCGCCAAGTATCAGCCTGCCACAGGCCTATTAAAGTGACCCATCACCAAACAAGCTTTTTTTTCCTCTCAGAAACCGGGCATCCACACACTGAAAACCTGAAGGCTCCTTTCTGGGGTCTCTTGGGTCAGCTGGGGTGGGGGTGGGCAGTGGGTACCAGAGCTTGGACTAGGGAGAGGCCTGGGTTGGGACCCCTGTCATAGCTGGGCCTCGGTGACTCACAGGCCACTCACAGTCCCTATCCCATGGTAGTAACCCAGACTAAAGATGAGCAAGAGGCCAATGAGGCTAATTGGGAAGGTTGTGGCCAGGCTGCCCATTAGCCTGCTCCTTGGCCTAGATGGGCAAGCAGAAAGCATCTGAGGTTTGTGTCTGAGTAGGATAAAGGTCAGCCAGATCAGCGCCTGGGTCCCTGAAGGACAGGACAGAGTCCTGGGATCCACCAAGAGGAAGATGGTTTCTGCTGTACCAATGTCCTTCCCTCCTCCTGTAGCCCAGGCCCCACCCCAGCCAATTGCTCACTGATATTGTGGGAGTATCAGTTTCAGAGGAAGGGCCCCGAGTTTCCCTTGCTCAGCCCCTCCTTCTTTCCAGATGTCCATCTCTTCACAAGGTATATCTGTCCCTCCAGACCTTGGGTTGGTCCCTCCCTTTCTCCCTACCCTGCCCCGAGTTCTGGGCCGTGTGGTAGTGAATGTGGCCTGTGTCAGTAATGTCAGACACCCCAGCTCTCCTGGTGCCACACAGGCCACAAGCACTTAAAACGATTCAGTATAAGCCACTGAGTTCACGGGCGGGCTGGAGAGATGGCTCAGCGAGCGGTTAAGAGCACTGACTGCTCTTCCAGAGGTTCTGAGTTCAATTCCCAGCACCCACATGGTGGCTCACAATCATCTGTAATGGGATCCAATGCCCTCTTCTGGTGTGTTTGAAGACAGGTACAATGTATTCAGATAAATAAAACAAATCTCTTTAAAAAAAAAAAAAAAAAAAGACCATGTGCTGCTGCTTGGTACTGTCTAGTTCTTCACTTCTCATTGGTGCCTAGAGGAGGGACTGGAAGGGGAAGAGGTCCAGGGAGCACTACAGAGAGGAGAGGCTGGAAGGGGAAGAGGTCCAGGGAGCACTGCAGAGAGTAGTGGCCAGAACACGAGCCCTGAGGTGGGTAGTGGACGATTTTCTGTGTAAGTGCACCACATGCATGTAGTTCCTGAAAAGATCAGAAGAGGGCGTTGGCTCCCCCTGGAACTGGAGTTACAGATGGTTGTTAGCCTGCGTGAAAGGTGCCGGGAATCAAACCCAAGTCCTCTGCAAGAGCAGTCCGTGCTCTTCACTGCTGAATCATCTCTCTAGCCTCCTGGAATTATTTTAAATACTGACTGCTTTCAGGGGTTTATAAAGATCAAACTGGAGATGATCAGAGAGAATAAATTGAACAGGCCCAGAATGCCATGGCTCCCTGGCTGGAGCTCTGAGTTCCTGTGTATTCCCTTTGGAAAGGCACGCCAGACATTCACTCTCAGCCCTCACCCCGAGACAGGGATAGTGGAGAGGCTGCTCTTTCTGGAGCCTGCGATGTCGCCCCAACCCCTCCCTAGACTCTCAGGCCCCAGCTAGGACCTGGGGAAGGAGTGGGGCCGAGGCAGGGTGAGGAGTGGCAGGGACAGGACAGGGAAAGGTTCCTTTGTGGTCTGAGAATGTGGGCATCCCCAAATGGGTGGAGAAAAAACAAACCGCTTTCCAGCACAGCTTCCCCCAGCCTCAGAGTAGGCACCTTCTTGTTTTCTTCTTCACATTCCTCCCGGTTGCCGTCAGACCTTGGCCAACACAGCCAGGCTGGGGGAGGCACAGTCTCTCTCGGCCTCGCGCCAGCTCCCAGCCACCCACGCAGTCACGTTCCTCACCCGGTCTCTCTCCTCCTGTCTTCTCTGTCCACCCTCTTCTCATCCTTCACCGCCCTGCCCATATCTGGGACCTAGAAGCCTCAATCTGTTCTCTGTGTTGGTACTGAAAGCCTGTCTGTTCGCCTTATCCAGTCTCCCTCCCGTGACCATTATCCGCAGTCTGAAAACAGTGCATGGAAGGGGGTGGAGGGATGGCTCAGTGGTTAAGGCACTGGCTGCTCACCCATGAGGAGTGCAAAAAATGTAACTCTAATTCCAGGGGATGATCCCGGGTGCACCCACACGATGCACTTACACATATACAAATAGGCAAAACACCAATACACGTTAAGTAAATATTTTTAATAATAGTAATGATCCATGGGAAATTGTAGAAATAAGCAATTTGTTGGTCTGTAAATAACTCAGTACAGTACATCGTTATAATTGTCCTGCTTAACTGCTTCTCTCTTACTGGGTCTAATTCATAAATTAAACCTCATCATAGTCTGTGTACAGAGGACGCTCGCAGCTACCTCAGGCATCCTTAGGCTCTTGGCTTGTACCCCTTGCAGATAAAGGGGCTGCTCTTCTCTGCCAGGTCTCTCACTATGGCCATTAACCAGTCAACTCAGGCAGCAAAACCCTTAAGCCAGTGGGGGTCAGAAGTGGGGGCAAGAGGCGTTTGCTGAGTGTCTGCATAGGCATAGGTTACCTCAGGAGGCTGCTTGCTGTCAGGGGGAGAACTCGGTGCTCTATCAGAGAGTGCCTAGTGCAGTGGATGGATTGGGTAAGAAACTGTGGGTAGTACGAGCAAGCCCTTCCCCAGAGGAAACCCAAGTTCAAAGCACAGCCTTTGATGAATAAGAATTCCACAGACGGGGGGTCTTCAAGGCGTGAGCTTAAGCTGGGGAGAAAAAAGCGAATGACAAAGAGGAAAGGCTGAGAGGAGCCTGCCTGTGTACGGACAGTTAGCCTTAGCCCAGGGCTCCTCCCTTCTCTCCCTGAGAGTCCTCCAGAAGAAGGTGACAGTCCAGGCCCCCTCCCACTGGGCATGCCCTCAGAGCTTTTTCTCCTGTAGTGAGAATGGGTGCCCTGAGTCACCCACACTCTTTGCATGGTGGCTCGCAGGACCAAGAGCACAGAGGAACAGGATTTGTCTGCCTGTTGGGTCCCTATAAGACTAAGACCCCTGAGACAGGAATATGGGTCCCAGGGTTCTCATTTCTCTCTGCTTCCCTCATCCCTGGGAGCACTCTGCTGGCATTCCCTGGGAGCATCTGCTGGCATCCCTGGGAGCACTCTGCTGGCATCCTTGGGAGCACTCTGCTGGTATCCCTGGGAGCACTCTGCTGGCATTCCCTGGGAGCATCTGCTGGCATCCCTGGGAGCACTCTGCTGGCATCCCTGGGAGCACTCTGCTGGCATCCCTGGGAGAACTCTACTGGTATCCCTGGGAGTAGTCTGCTGGCATCCTGGGAGCATTCTGCTGACATCCCTGGGAGCACTCTGCTGGCATCCCTGGGAGCACTCTGCTGGCATCTACAGTTTCTACCCTATGGAAGACAACCAGCTTTCTTTGCTCTCTCTTCACACAGCCCCTGGAATGTGTCTGGTTCCCTAGGACCTCAGACTCTGGGACAGTGAGCGACATATGTGTGTACCTGAGTTCCCAGCACTCATCCTTGGGAGGTGCATGGAGATGCGGGGCGCGTGTATTGCATACAGGTTCATGTTGGTGTGTCCGTACACATACACACAGAAGCCAGAGGGTCTACAATGAGTATCTTCTCAGTTACCATCTACCTTTTCCATTTAGTCCAGAGAGTCAAGGTTTCACTGGCCTGAAGCTCACTCATTGGCCAGACTGGCTGGATCCACCTGCCTACACCTCCCCAGCCCTTGGAATACAGCCTTTTATGTAAATGCTGTGGATTCAGACACAGGTCCTCAAGCACCTTGCTGACTGAGCCATCTCCGAGGCCAGTAGTCGGTGGTGTGTTTTGGACTGTGGGTTGTGCCCAAGCCACACTGCCTCTTGCTGCTTCCTCAAGGGTAGATAGTGCCTCTCTCTGGGTCTCACACCCTTCTTTCTTCGAGGATAACTCACACCCCTCCTCTTCCTGGCACATGCAAAGCCCCCTGAGGGGGACCTCCAGGGGCCCTATGCTGGTGAGCAGAGAGCAGATACCCAGGCCTAGCTATCGACTCCCTTCTGGGCCTCAGTCTGTGCTGCCCTCATTCCTCCCAGGTGATTGACTCCCCTAAGCCACTCTTCTCGCCTTGTAGATTATATTCTCCCCCAAGGGATGCAACATGTCTCTGACACACAGCGGTGCTCACGTGGCTGCAATGAGGGTGTGCAGGCTTTTCTCCTGAACCACGAAATAGTCAGATGCTGGGCTGGGGTAGGGCAGTGACTAGTATTATAAACCCCCTAGGGGGCTCTAGCGGGTGTCCCCTCCCTGTGTAACGCATTGTCCCTGGCTGGGAGTCACACTCTGAGAGCATCTATCCTATGTTACTCCCTCAGAAGGTTCTCTGCCCCTCAGCTCCTACCACCTTTCTCCTCCAGGACTTCCCTCATGAGCCCAGCCTGGCCAGATTTCATTTCCCACACTGTCCATACCTACCCTTCTCCTCTTAGAGGCTCACTGACCCCTCCAGGGGACCCAAGGAGCACAGTGAGGACAGCGTCAGGGCCAAGAGCATCTTCAGGCCTGAATTCTGAAAGGAAGAATTGGCAAATGGGGGCCCCATGCACCAGGTTTCCTGCACCTGGACTCTTCTCCCCTTATACCACTGTCCCCAAAATAACACAAGAGTCACCTGAGGGACAGTCATGTTCCCTGAGCTCAATACATGTCCCTATTTAAGTGACATCTAATTTAGCCACCACCCCTCTCTTCCTGTGAGAAGACACGGAAAGAGGGTGTGATTAGCTCTCAGATTAACAAACTATTTTCCTCTTGTCTGCTTTGCGGCACACGTGCCAGGGAAACTGTGCTCATCACTTGCCAATCAGCACGCCTATTAAATAGTCATTCTTTCATTGTGCCCAGGAATGCTTTTTAATTGGTCATTCAGAATCAGAGATCCAGTTCCCTTCCCAGCCAGGACTGAAATGTAAGAGAGGCCAGAGGGAGGAAGGAGGAGGGAGGGAGGGTCAGACACAGTCAGATGGTTTCATGGCCTCCATGGAGGCTGGAAGGACGGGTACTGAGAGGGACTTCTAGGCCAGCGCGACATCCCTGTGGATCATCTCTTCTCTTCTCCCTGGGGTCTGGTACGTCAGCTAGCACACCAGATGAGCAGACAAGAAATCCAGTCCCTGGACACTACAGCATTCTGACACCCTTATAGTCAGGTCCCCAGGTTCTCTGGGGCTCAAGGAGATGGAGAATCTCTTCCTCTGGAGTCACAAACATAAATTCAGAACATCAGCATGACGCCCACTGCGTGGAACACGGACCAGAACGGAAACAGTGAACGCCACTAACTCTGAACGCACACCACACATGCTCCCATGATGCCTTGCTTCCTCGTTCCTGGCTGTTCTTGTCACCGGTCATCTCCTCAGAAGGGTCTTCTGTGCCTTTCTTTTTTTTAACTTAAAAATATGTCGACTAGGAAGATGACTCCGTCGGACTCCAATCCCAGCACTCCTACAGAGAGACAGGAGGTAGAGATTCGAGAATCACCCAGAAGCCCATGGGCCACACAGCATAGACTGTGCAGCGTAGCAGAAACCAGAGCGACCATACCTCCACAGGGTGAAAGGCGAGAACCAGCTCCTGAAAAATACCTCCTGACCTCCACACATGCTCTGTGGCGCACACACATAAATGATTTTGAAAGTATGTCCTAGTCACCACATTCCCGCCCCTGCACTGCAAGCCTGACTCACCGATTGTCTATCTCTGCCTTTCTGTGTGTATGTATATGTGTGTGTATTTATGTATGTGTATGTGTGTGTATGTTTGTATATGTATGTGTATATATGTGTACTGTGTGTATGTGTATATGTTTGTGTATGTATGTATATGTGTGTATTTGTATATGTATGTGTGTATATGTGTTTGTGTATATATGTGAATCTTTGTATATGTGTGATATATATGTCTGCATATGTGTGTATGTGTGTATACGTGTATGTGTGTATATATGTGTATGTATGTATGTGTATACATGTATGTGTGTATATGTGTATGTGTGTGTATGTGTATATATGTGAATCTGTGTATATGTGTGATATATATGAATGTCTGCATATGTGTGTATGTGTGTATATGTATGTGTGTGTGTGTGAAAGGAGAGAAGTAACAGCTAAAAAAACACCTCCTGACCTCCAAACGCGTGTGCACACACATAAATAATTTTGAAAGTATCTCCTAGTCACCACATTCCTATCCCTACACTGAGAGACTGACTTACTCTCACCGATTGTCTGTCTGTCTGTCCGTCTGTCTGTCTGTCTCTGCCTCCGTGTGTGTTTGTGTTCGTTACTAGACTTCATAGCACGTATCACACTCCACGATGTCCTATTCCAGACACCTGTATGCATTCCGCGGTCACATTCCCCACTAGGGGAGCAGGGCCACTCTCGAGTCCTCTAACAATCATTGCCAGCTTTAGAGTTGGCTTCTGAAGGAATTAACTTCTGAGTGGGTGAGAGAGGGATGGTTGCCGGAGCCTGGGGAGACAGCTCACTGGTTAAACTACCTGCTGTGGAAACGCGGGGACCTGAGCTCAGATCCTGTTGGATGGGTGTGGTGGCTCTCCTGTAATCCCAGACTCTGAAGGTGGAGATAGGGGATCCCTGGATCAACAGGGCTAGCAGGACTAACCGTATCGATGAGCTCTGAGTTTGATTGGGAGAGCCTGCCTCGGTGAACAAGGTGGGAGATCAACAGAAAATGATTTCTGATATCAGCTAGCCTTCACATGCACATGTACATACGTGCACATGAAGGGACCACGGAGAAGCGCATAAAGGGATGATTGTAAAACCAAGCAGACTACATTGGAATTTTCCTGAACTCTCCAGTTTCTCTCACCTCACTTCAGCTGCCTGGCTCACCCTGCGCTGACAATGGCCGGAACAAAGGAGGGCTCCTTAATAAAACACGGATTAAGCCGGGCAGTGGTGGCGCACGCCTTTAATCCCAGCACTCGGGAGGCAGAGGCAGGTGGGTTTCTGAGTTCGAGGCCAGCCTGGTCTAGAGAGTGAGTTCCAGGACAGCCAGGGCTATACAGAGAAACCCTGTTTCGAAAAACAAAAAAAACAAAACAAAACAAACAAAAAAACCCAAACAGGGATTAAGAAGCTCTAGGCTGCCCTCTGGTGGCCACATGGAGAACACCCACACAGGAGAAATGACCGCAAAAAATTGAAAGCACTGTCCAGCACTGAGTCTGGTCTGGGTAGGGGTAAAAGGTCTGCAACCCCAACACTCTCAAGGTGGAGTCAGGAAGGTCAAAAGTTCAAGGTCACCATATAGCAAGTTCAAGTCCAACTTGGGCTTTGTGAGACCAAGTCTCAAAATACAAAATAAAAAGCAAGGTGACTAATGCCTACAGTCCTAACACTCAGAAGGCTGAAGCAGGAAGATTGGCCACAAGTTCAAGACCAGCCTGGGCTACAAATCAAGAGCCTGCCAAAACACAAATAAAACCTTAATCCGGGTGTTGTGCTGCACACCTTTAATCCCAGCACTTGGGAGGCAGAGGCAGGTGGATTTCTGAGTTCGAGGCCAGCCTGGTCTACAGAGTTCCAGGACAGTCAGGGCTACACAGAGAAACCCTGTCTCAAAAAATCAAAAAAATAAAAATTAAAATAAAATAAACAAATAAATAAATAGCTGGGTCCTGTGGTGTACACGGACAGACTCTAGACCCAGCTACTCAGGGGCTGAGTGAGGCTGGTGTATCCTTTGATCCTGGGACTCTGAGACCACCCTGAACAACAGAAAGTAACCATCCCTTAACAATTATACAGAGGAAGTCTGAGATTCGCCTTGGTGTAGAGTGCTTGTTTGCCTAGCATACACGAAGGTCTGGTTCAAAGCCTAGTACCAGGATGGTAGCACAACCCTAGCACTCAGAAGGTGAAGGCAAGAGAATCAGACATTCGAGGTCATCCTGAGCTACACAGGAAATTCAGAGACAGCCTGGGCCAGATGAGACTGTCTCAAATAGTAATCATTGTAAGCATCCTAATGAGTGAGACTTCCAGTGTAGGGCAGGGTTCCTGAGAACCATCCCAAGAATTGAAAAAGAAAGAAAAGGACAGGGACGAATCAAGACTGATGAGAGAGGCTGAGTTCTCTGCAAAGCAAGTTGTCAGTCAGGATTTGCAGATGACATGGGCAGATGCCCTAACTTAACTGAAATACATCTTATTGCCACCAAGATTGACGTGTTTATTTTTTTTCTCTAGACACAGAGTTCCCTGAGGGCAGGGAGGACAGACACTGCTTTCTGGGTCTGTCACCACACCCACAAGGCAGCAGCTCAATGAATGCTGAATATGTGGAAACAGAAACAGATGATTGGTTAGAAGTTCCCAGTCTGAGATCTTCAAAGCAAGATGACAACGGACTGTCCCTCGGAAGACACTGTCCTGCCCGGAGGCTGGACTGTAGCTTCCTGAGGTGCCCAGCTTCTATAATTAGATTATCCCAGGAGAAACTAGCTCGGTTCTTCTGTCCTGGGCCAAGCATTTATGGACTGCTAGTCATGTCCGTGTTGCTATTGTTACGTAAATCTGCTATTTTAAAATTTCATCACTTAATTCCATGACTCCTTGTTGACACAAGAGTGCCACGTCCCTTCCGCGTGCACTCTCTGGTGACAAGGTACACAGAGAGGAAGTCACATCGAAGGGCACAATGGCGCTCCCTGTGTTAAGGATTCCACAGTCTAGTCCCACTCAGTTTCCTCCCAGCTAGTGAAAACATACCATGCGGTCAATGCAAATACAGCCTATTAATAGGAACTGAAACCCCCAGTTATCTCGTCTTCTCCGTCCCACTCACACAACTGAGACCGGGTTGGAGCCAGGCAGCCCTGAACCGCCTCATCCATATCGGCATGTCTCAGGCAGGCGAGTTACCTCTCATTGCTCTTGTCCTCTCCCCTAACTTCTTCCCTTCCCCCTTCTCTTCCTCCCTTTCCCTTTTCCTTCCTTCCTTCCTCTTCCTTGAGACAAGCTCTCACGACACTGCCCAGGCTGGTCTCAAACCTTCAGTCCTGCTCCCTCAGGCTCCCAAGCAGCTAGAGCTACAGACGGGCACTACCTATACCTGGCTTCAGGACAGTATCCTAATCTTTGAAATAGAGGCTAAGAACCTGCTTCGTTGAGCAACTCTTGGCTAAGTATTACAGGAACAGAAAGAGAATACAGAGCCAGACAAAGCCCCAGTCCCCGACTCAGGACGCCCACGCTTAGTGGAGAAAGACACAGCAAACAGCACACCACAGAATCAAACATGGACCATGACGTCAACAGCCCTTGTGCGGCCATGCCAGGGACCGCAGAACTATTTCATTCCTTCAATTCCCTCCCTTGTGAGACGTTAGCATTGTTGTTACCCCTCCTTCCAAGTAGGCTGAGAATGTGCCTCTGTAAAAAAAAAAAAAAAAAAAAAAAAAAATCTCCCGTAGGGCTGGAGAGATGGCTCAGCGGTTAGGAACACTAGCTGCTCTTCCAGAGGTCCTGAGTTCAATTCCCAGACAAACACATGGTGGCTCACAGCCATCTGTATATGGGATCCGATGCCCTCTTCTGGTATGTAGATGTACTTACAGATATACTATACATTAAATAAATGAAACTTTAAAAAACAAACAAGCAACAAAAAAGAGGGTTCATGTAGCCTAGGCTAGCCTGGAACTCTTTTTTTTTTTTTTTTTTTTTTTTATAAGTACTGAGATTATAATGTACCAACCTTTCTGGCCCCTCATACTTTCTAGGGGAGATTTATTGATTTATTGATTTATCTATTTACTTAATGTATGTGAGTACACTGTAGCTCAAAACCCTGGGCCAGATTTCTAGTGTACAAACTGAGCATGGTGGTAACCCTCCATAATCCTGCTGCTCAGGTGATGGAAGAAGAAGACTCAGAAATTCAAGGCTCAGCTTAGCCGCACAAGGAGTTCATGGATGACATGACACTCTGTCTCAAAAAGGAAGAAAAGGCTGGGTGTACTGACATATATGTCTTTAGTCCCAGCCCTTGGGAAAAGAGACATATGGATCTCTGTGAATTTGAGGCCAGCCTGGTCTCCAGACTAGCCAGGGCTATGTAGAAAGAACTTGTCTCAAAAAATAATAATAAATAAATAAAAATAAATTAAATTAAGTTAAATTAAATTAAAAAATTTTTTTTCAAGAGAGAATGAATAAACAGAAAGGCAAGGTGAGGTAAGGAAGGGTAAGGTGAGGAGAATCCTTGAACCTGGCACCAAGACCTTCCCTAACAGCCTACCCAACAGTGTCTGTCTCTTGTCCAGGTTACAAAGTCTTCCTAGCCACCATATCATTCTACTCTCTTACCATTTGTTATCGAGTTCAGCTATTCATAAGATAGGAACTAAGGGGCTAGAGAGATGGCTCAGCAGATTAAAGCACTGGCTGTTCTTCCAGAGAACCTGGGTTCGATTCTCAGCACCCAACAGTTCAAGGGAACATGTGCCTTTATATTTTCACCTTTGGGATACCAGGTATGCCCAGGGTATGCATGATATGTTTTGTAAGGCGGTGGCATGATGTGGTGGGAGAGGGTGGTGGGAGAGGGTGCCTCAGTGGGCACGTGCTGAGGTATCCTCTCCCTGAGGTACCAACCATACACCAGGTCTAGTATAAAATGAAGTTTATTTTTTAGGCATGAGAAAGGGCGTTGAGAAGGGAGTAGAGGCAGAGAAAGAGAGGGGACAGAGAAGGACAGAGAGAGAGAGAGAGAGAAGAGGCCAGGCAGGAACACATGGGGGTGGGGTGGGGAGAGAGAGGGGACTGAGAGAGAGAGAGAAAGAAAGAGGGAGAAAGAGAGAGGGAGAGAGAGAGAAAGAGAGAGAACAGAGGAGAAATGACAGAAAGGGAGAGAGAAAGAGGCTGAGATGCCAAATCTTTTAAGCTCAGACTCCATTTTAGAGACCCTGACCTAAGTTTGAACTCAGGTAAACTAACAGACTGGTACCTAGCATTAGTTTCCAAGTTATCCCCCAACAAACCCGAGCCTAGCTCCAAGACCAGAGTCTCCAGGTTACGCCCTCAACAGGACCATCGTCTCCAGGTTATTCCCCCAACAGATTTGCATCCCCAGGTTAGAAGTTAAGTTTAGGAGATGAATCCTAGCACCAGCCGATTAGATTCGGGGTTCCCCCACCACCAAAACCGTCCTTCGTGACAGTGATGAGTTGGGGGGAGGGGCGAACTAGCTCAAATAAAATAAAGACCCTGCTGTGAGTTGCATCAGATGGGCTCCTGTCTGTTTTGGGGGGATCACTATACATTTCCCTGGCACAACAAGGCCAGACAGAGGTCAGAAAGAGAGAGAAAGGAGAGCGAGAAAGAAGAGAGAGAGAGAGAGATTCGCCAAACAATTCTTTTACAGCACCCAGGCTCCTACCTGGCTGTTGCCAGGTAACTGTTGGGTGGAGCCTAGAAAAATGCAAATGCATACATACCCACAGACAAAATATTCATACGTTCATACATAAAAATAAATAAATATTAAAAAACAAAAAACACACGCATGCGTTAAGGGTGCAGGACAGCTCAGGGACTGGGTTCTATGTGAGGTGCCCCCAAATGGGTAGGGACAAGCAAATGTATTGGCTAAAATGAGAGTTGTTGGTTCAGAATCAGCCAGAGTTCCGGTCCTTAGCCGGCTCCTGTAGGACCTTCATGAGTCACCGTCCTCCCCCAGGCCCTGCTCCTATCTCTCCCCAAGATGGTGACTCCTGGGCCCTGCCAGGACATCAATAGATGGCAGGTGAGGACACAGAGCTTGGAGCAGCTCCTTTGCCTCACTTTGCATGCCTGAGGCTCTGGGTTGGGCTTTGGGGACCCTCCTAGTCCAGCGCGCCCATGCTCCAGGTGCCGCGGTGGCTTCCTGCTGTGACTATCTCTATTCACCTCCCTGTGACTCCTCTGAACTCAGGCGTTCCCTGAGCAGAGCTTACTTAGCTAGTTAGTCTTAGGCACCTTTACTCACTGTGGGTTACTTAACACAGGAATGCAAATCCCGTCTCTCATGGCTTCAAGTTCCAGTCTGTGGAATCGGGGTTTTTAATCTTTGTTTTCATTTTGCTCCTCTAGACCAGGCTGGCCTCAGACACAGAGATCCACCTGCCTCTGCCTCAGCTCTGAGATTAAAGGCGTGTGCCACCACTGTTTGGCTCTGCTTGCTTTCTTACTCAACCCAGAACCACTTGTCTGGTAGTGGCAAAGACCACAGTGGACTGAACCCTCTCGTATCAAGCCTTAATCAAGAAAACGCCCCTAGCGGGGCAGTGGTGGCGCACGCCTTTAATCCCAGCACTTGGGAGGCAGAGGCAGGTGGAATTCTGAGTTTGAGGCCAGCCTGGTCTACAGAGTGAGTTCCAGGACAGCCAGGGCTACACAGAGAAACCCTGTCTGGAAAAACCAAAAAAAAAAAAAAAGAAAGAAAGAAAGAAACCAAGAAACCAAGAAAGAAACAAAGAAAGAAACAAACCAAGAAAGAAAACACCCCCACAGATTCGGACTACAAGGTACTCTGATAGAGGCATTTGATAGCTTGTATCAAGTTGACAAAACCAAAACACTTAATTGAAACTCTATGGGTAATTTTTCTTTACTTTTTTTTTTCTTTTTCTTTTTTTTCTTTTCTTTTTTTTTTTTTTTTTTTTTTTTTTTTGAGCCAAGATCTGGTGTAGCCCAAGATGATGGTCTTGATCCTCTTGCCTCGGCCTCCCATGTGTTTGGATTATAGATGTGAGTCACACTACACTCTGTTCAGAGGGGTAAAGATTAAATTTTAATGCCATGAGCTTCAACTTCTTTTAGACTCTCTTCAACCTCAAACCCTGGTCAGCTACTGGACTGAGCCCAGATCACAGGGATGCATGGACTTCGGCCCTTTGAACTTCTGATCCACGAACAAACTTAAGGAACCTGTAAACCCAACACTCAGGAGGCTGAAGCAAGCTGTCCTAGTTAGGGTTTCTATTGCTGAGATGAAACACCATGACCAAAGGCAAGTTGGGAAGGAAAGGGTTTATTCAGCTTACACTTCCACGTCATGAACTATCCTTGAAGGCAGGCAGGACAGGAACTCAAGCAGGGCAGTTACCTGGAAGCAGGAGCTGACCCAGATGCCATGAAGGGGTACTGCTTACTGGCTTGCTCATCATGGCTTGCTCAGCCTGCTTTCTTATAGAACCGAGGATCACCAGCCCAGCGATGGCACCACCTGCAGTGGGCGGGGCCCTCCCCCATCAATCACTAATTGAAAAAATGCCTACAGCTGGATCTCAATGGAGACATTTTCTCCATTGTTGTCCCCTTTCAGACAACTCTACCCTGAGTCAAGCTGACATACCCAGCACACATACAGATTTCTAATAGAAGGATAGGCTGGGCTCTATCTCAAAAAAAAAAAAAAAAAAAAAAAAAAGAGAGAGAGAGCCAGGTGTAGTGGCTCATACCTTCTTTAATCACAGTAGTTGGGAGGCATAGGCAGGCAGATCTATGTAAATTTAAATTTGAGAGCAGCCCAGTCTATATAGCAAGGATTTCTCTCAAAAACAAAACAACAACCAAAAAATCACAGAACCCTTTTGCAGACAGAAAATAAGATATAAATCCTGAGACCTTCATTTCTATCTTTCATTTCTAAAGAAATGCGTGCAAGTCTTGACATTTTATTTTTGTGAGTGTTTTGCCTGCATGCATGTGTGTGTGTGTGTGTGTGTGTACCAAATGCATGCATTGCCCATGGAGAACAGAAGAGGGCGTCAGATTCCCCTGGACCTAGATTTACAGGCAGTTGTGAGTCACCAAGGAGGTGCTGGGAATGGATCCTGATCTTCTGTAGACACACCCAGTGCTCGTAGTCACTGAGCCATCTGTCTAGCCCTGCTTGCAAGCCTTTCAGCCAGTATGAAATGACCTGCTTCTGGTTTTCTTTAGCTTCCCTCCTTTCTAGTCCCTAGAATTTCACCCTAGTGAAATAGATTTTTCACTATATTTATTTGTCCTTTCTTTAAAAAAAATTATTTATTATATGTAGCTGTCTTCAGACACACCAGAAGAAGGCAACAGATTCCATTACAGATGGTTGTGAGCCACCATGTGGTTGCTGGGAATTGAACTCAGGGCCTTATGGAAGAGCAGCTAGTGCTCTTAACTGCTGAGCCATCTCTCCAACCTGTATTTCTTTTTTCTTAATTCTCTCATATAATACAGTTTCCCCTCCCTCCACTTCTCCCAGCACCCAGATCCACCAATCTGATTCCCTTCAGGAAAGAACAGGCCTCGCAGGGACCAAATACTGCATAGGAAGACACAATAAAACTAGACACAAACCCTCATATCAAGGCTGAGCAAGTAAACCCAGTAAGAGGGAACGGGTCCCAGGTGCAGAAACAAGGGGGGGGGGGGGCTGGAGAGATGGCTCAGCGGTTAAGAGCACTGACTATTCTTCCAGAGGTCCTGGGTTCAATTCCCAGCAACCACATGGTGGCTCCCAACCATCTGTAACAGGATCTGTTGCCCTCTTCTGGTGTGTCTGAGACAGCTACAGTGTACTCATATAAAAATAATAAATAGAGCCAGACAGTGGTGGCGCATGCCTTTAATCCCAGCACTTGGGAGGCAGAGGCCAGCCTGGTCTACAGAGTGAGTTCCAGGACAGCCAGGGCTACACAGAGAAACCCTGTCTCGAAAAAAAACTAAAAAAAAAGAAAACAAAAACAAAAACAACCACAACATATATGCAGACTCACAAAGGCTCTGTGATTGCCGCTGCAGTCCCTGTGAGCCCCTGTGAGCCCTGCTTATTTGAGTCTGTGGGCCACGTTCTCTTGGTATCCTACAATTCTCCCTCCCCCTCTTCTGCAGGGTTCTCTGAGCTCTGAGGGGAGGGACCCAACAGAGATCCCCGAGTTGGGTTCTTTGTCCACCTAATGTTTGGCTATGGGTCCCCGCATCTGTTCCCATCAGCTGTCGGGGGGATGGGGTTCAGCTACTGTCTTCTGTGTTTGTGGTTTTTGATACAGGATCTCTCGATGTAGTTTGGATTCGGGTAGGCGCCAGTCTATTTTCATTCTATTTTTTAAATTTAACATATATATGTTTATATACATGTAAAATAAGTATGTATGTATGTATGTATGTACATATTTTGTCTGCATATACATCTGCACACCAGAAGGTGGCATCAGACAGTTGTGAGTTGCCATATGGATGCTAAGAATTAAACAGCCGGGCAATGGTGGCACACGCCTTTAATCCCAGCACTTGGGAGGCAGAGACAGGCGGATTTCTGAGTTCGAGGCCAGCCTGGTCTACAGAAAGAGTTCCAGGACAGCCAGGGCTACACAGAGAAACCCTGTCTCAAAAAACCAAAAAAAAAAAAAAAAAAAAAAAAAAAGAGTTTGGGAAAGGGTCGGGTATGG
>CM052720.1:45243290-45283002 GCA_028551405.1 Uromys caudimaculatus | reverse complement strand
ACACACACACACACACACACCAAAACAAAAAACAAAAAGAGGCTGCGAAGAGTTGTTTCCTACCGACCTGTGCTGAGCAGCTTCCAGAACACCTTAGCCAGGCTCAGTGTGGGCCAGAGGCCCCGTTCCAGAAGGGCCCTGAATGCACCCAGAATGGAGTCCCTTAAAACAAACTGCCCAGCTGGGTGGTGGTAGCACACGCCTTTAATCCCAGCACTCAGATGCAGAGATAAGTAGATCTGTGTGCTCGAGGTAGGCTTGCTCTACAGATTTGAGTTCTAGATAGCCAGGGCTACACAGAGAAACCCTGTCTCTAAAACAAAGCAAACTGCTCATACCCCCTACGGGTTTACATGTACCACCTGGGGCAGATAAGCCACAGCCGTTAGAGAGCAGCAAGCTTTCTCTTCACGGGACCCCTTGTGATGTGAAATTACATACTCGGCCCTCCTCCCTGCACATGCGCAAGGCAGGAAACACAGACCATTCTTAGGTCTCTGCAAGCTAAAGGAACGCAGCTGAATATTTTAAAAATTAAGTGATGGTAAAGAAGCAGGCTAGATTCCGAAGAAAACGTGGCTTTTATTTTTCGGTTGGAAGCACCATCCTGGTCGACTGTCAGTTCCCAGTTTAGGACACCAGGTGGCAGCAGAGAGCACGGAGTTCAGGCTCTCCCTAGAAATCCAGGTCTAGACAAGCAAGAACAGGTTGAGCGAGGTAGGAGTGTGCTTTCTGCTGATCAAGAGAAGCAGAGGGACAACGTGGGTGCTGAACACGGGCCGCAATGTGTGTGTGTGGGTGTGTGCAGGACATAGACACTTCCAACATAGAACACAATCCAACCAGAGACTGAGGAAGGGAACTAAGGAATTAGGGAAAATTGAGATTCTAAAGGGGGTAGTCGAAGGAAAGGTGGGCTTGGGTGTGCTCTGTGGAGGCTCACGTTCCCTGGGGTCCCCTATCTATACTCTTCCTGGGGTGGGTCAAGGTCTGGCTCCTCCTGGGATTCACTGTCCATCTCAGGGGCAGGAGGCCAGGGGTTTTCTGGGGGCTGGGTTCCTGCTGGCCAGGGGTCATCAGGCAGAGGAGGTTTAGGGGGATCAGTGCTCGGGGGCTTTGGGGGCCAGGCACCACTGTCAGGAAGATCTCTCCAGGGACGGTTGGAGCCTGGAGGTGGAGGTTCATCAAACAAAGGAGGCGCCCCTGGCCAGGGATCACCAGGGATTGGGGGTCCCAGAGGCAATGGTGGGGAGTCCTCCTCTTCTTGGGTGTCTGTGGATCTGGAAGAGGGGTCCCCATTGCCTGAGATGCCTGTAGAGGAGGAAGTAGAAAGGTAAGAGATACAGTCGCAGAGCATTTCCCACCCAGCTTCATACCTAAAGGTTGAGCACAGACTGAGCCCCAAAACAGACCTCAGAGTGACCCCAAAGTACTCTCCATACATTTCTCAAACACTGAGACCATCTTTGCACGGTGTGAAAGCCCTGGGCTCATTGGGACCACTGACACGATCATGCTTCCAAATGGCTCTCTGTTCAACCTTGGTTAGGATACCCCACTGGAACCGCCCCCCAGGGTGGTCTGCACCGGAAGTGATCTTGGCCCCGCCTGTCACTCAGGGCCCATCTCTGTAATAACCAGCCCTCAACACAGACCCCAGTCCCAGTGACTCCACAAAACTATCACATCCCTCCACCTGACCCAGCAACATATTCAGAATCGAGATGCCCCTGCCTGCATCCCCTGAGCTTCCGACGCCGCTCCAAGAAGAATCGCTTCCAGTCTACGTTCCGTTTACTCCTTCCCTCCTTGGGGTCCCTCATTAAGGGTGAGTCCTTTAGACCATCTCCGTCACCCCAGCCGCGCTCCTGGCCTCTTCGGACGACTCACCTCCTGCACACAGGCAAAGGACCAGCAGGCCTAGCAGCTTCCAGTTGAGCATCATGGCTGTCTACTGGCCCCCAAGGCGGGGTGCTCCGAGTCTAGGTGCTTGAGAACCCAAGAGGCTTTATATCTGAGGCGGTAGAGGAGGTGGCCAGTCTGTGGGGAGGGGCCAGCTCAGCGCCCTGAGGAATCCCTATCGGAGCCTAACTGGTCAAACCCGTTTACAAAGAGCCTGCCAGTAAGCATCTCTCTTTTCAGTCTCCCAGCCCGGGTTTCCCTATCAGTGACCCAGACCCCAGGAGGCTCCACCCTTGTTTCCACACCTCCTCCATCCACACCCTGCAGGAATCGGGACCCACCTGTCATCTTTATAATCACAGGGAAGGCCACCTTTCATCCGTGATAGTTATTGGAATCCACAAAACGGGGGCAAACCCCGCGTGGGGAAGCTTGGTAATTACAGGCAGAAGCGGGACGCCTGGGTCAGCTAGCACCCTCTAGACTGGCATCTCAGCCTCGGAGCTCCCTCCCCCCACTCCCGTCTGGACCATGCAGGCTGCTCTCTGGCGTGTCTCTTCAGTCACGGGGACTTCCCCGACAGAGACATCTAAGGAATTCCATGGGGAGCCACCAGGGTGACAGGAAGCCAGGATATCCTGGTTCCTGACCCCATGCAGAGGTGATTGCATCAACACCAAAGGCTCAGGAAGAGCGTCCCCTTTGTAACCTAGAAATCTTCCTTCCTTGGGGTTGGCCCTGAGCACCAGGGTCCTGCGAGACACACTTCCTGTGACTGAGCTGGGAAACTCCCTGTCTCCACTTGCAAGTCCTGTCCCCAGAGCATCTATCTTGGTCCTGGACCATCTCCCTCAGGCTCCCAAGGTTTTAACCTGCGGTTACTCTTCCTCCCTCCTCTCACACACAGATTTTTTTTTTTTTTTTAAGAGAATGTGAATGAGTGTTTTACATACAACATGCACAGGGAGGTCAGAAGACACTGAATCTACCACAACTGGAGGTACAGTTGTTTGCCTCCATGTGGTTGCTAAGAATTTAATCTAAGAACTCTGGAAGAGCCACTTAGCCATCTCTCCAGCCCACCCCAAAGCCCTTCTGGAACTCTGCCTAGTATCCCCTGACATCCCCCATCACTGTGGCCCTGGGCTAGGACGGCATCTGCTGAGACTCCTCTTCAGTGCTGAATGTTTAGTTTCTTGCTCCAGGCATTCAACACCCAAAGAAAGTAACTTTAAAACAGTGAGGACAAAGAAAACTTGGTCTGGGTAGCAATGGCAAGTGCCTTTAATGCCAGCACTGGTGTGTGTGTGTGTGTGTGTGTGTGTGTGTGTGTGTGTGTGTGTGTGTGTAGGCTTGGGGGAGCACAATTCAGTGGCAGGCAGATCTCTCAGTTTGAGGTCAGCCTGATGTAAGGAGCGAATTCTAGAACAGCCAGGGCTGCACAGAGATCCTGTCCTGGAAAAAAGGAAGGAAGGGAGGGAGGGAGGGAGGGGAGAGAGAGAGAAAGGGAGGGAGAGAAATAGAAAGGGAGGGAGGGAGAGAGAGAGAGAGAGAAAGGGAGGGAGAGAAATAGAAAGGGAGGGAGGGAGAGAGAGAGAGAGAGAGAGAGAGAGAGAGAGAGAGAGAAAACAAACTTGGGAAGCAGAGGCAGGTGGGTCTCTGAGATGCAGGCCAGCCTGGTCTACATAAATAATAAGCTCTAAGACACCCTAGGCTATGTCTCAAAAGTCAAAACAACAAACAAAACCACCATCAACAACAACAAAAACCAACAACCTGGGAGCTTCTCAGAACACTTCCAGAGCAGTTAGGAAAGAGGTACCCCTCAGAGGAAAGGCAGGGGAAGGAGGACAAAGCCTCTCACAGGCCCTGCCTGCCTCAGGAGCTGGCTTCAGGGGGATCCCAATCTCCCAGACATCTCTAGGCAACAAGTCCACTATAGCCATCTTTCTTTATTGCAGAGTTTGAACTTAGGGTCCCGGGACTTGCTGGGCAGCAGGGCTAGGCTGGCCCCCACCCCATGTCCTCCCACATCCCTCCTGGGGGATCCAGCTCTAGGCTGGCTTCATTCCTCCTCCCGGCTCAGCAGCAGCGGATCTGAAGGAGGGCTCTTGGTGTTCTGGTTATCCAGACAAATAGCTTCGTCTCTGGAAATGGCCTCGCTCAGGCCTTGCAGGTTATCAAGCAGGACAGACAGGGAGCCTGATAAAGGAGACATAGCGGATGGACACCGGAGTGAGAGCAGGCTGCATGCTGCCCAGGGTGCGGGGCTGCCCAGACTGGGAGGCCCTGAGGGAGGCTCCTGGGCACACAGCAGCCCAGATTAAAGGGCCTGGAAGGCCGTGTGTCCCCAGTGCACTCTACCTTTCATAGATTCACTACATGGTGAAGCTGCCGGGGACTCCACAGACTGGGGGTTGCACTCCTTAGTCACTCCCGAGGGAAGCACTGCTAACAGGCGCTGCTGCTTGTAACGGAAGAGGAGACCCTCCTGCTTCAAGATGGCCTGGGAAGGAGAGGGTCAGCCGCTACGGCCAGGCTACCCACCCCTGCACCTTTGCCCACCCATCAGCTACCAGGGCTAGCTCCCTGCTGTCCCCTACCAGCATGAGGTTCTTGTCCCTCTCCAGCTCCTGGACTCGCCGGGTCAGCCGCTGCCCCTCTTCCTTCCGGGCCTCGTCCTGCAGGCGCCTGAGCTCCTGATTGCGCTCCTTTTCCTGAGTGGCTTTGTGCTGGATCTGGCGCAAGGAAACCACTAAGGAGATGGGAGGGGGTTAGCCCAGAGCCCCAAAATGAGACTTGAGTTCTCTACTCAGGGTCTCTTCCACACCATGCGTGGACTAATGTCATGGGATCCTGGGCTCTATGAGCCGCAAGTACTATCCCCATCCCTGATGCCAGTTTCTTAGGCAAGACCTGGACAGGGGCCGCAGTCACATCTCAGGTAGCTAGCGCTCATGTGATCTGTGTTGCTGTTGTTTTGAGACAGGTCTCACTATGTGGTCCAGGCTGGCCCTAAACTATCGTGTCTCTTACTTTCAAGTGCTGGGGTAACAGGCAAGTGCCACCATGTGTGGCTGGGGCTCATGTTCTTACGTCGCTGGTAGCATGGTTAGAGAATTTTCTAGCTGAGGTGTGCAGCTAAACCGTCATGTCTGCTGCAGCTTACACGATTCAAATGTCTACACACGTAACCATGGGAGCAAGGTTGACTGGGTCTCTACCTAGGGAAGACAGGAACATTCATCCACTCCTCTGACTCATCCAAGTGTTAGGTGTCTGGGGAGGGCAGGGGCCAGAAGTGAGAACACAAGCATGGTGTCTGTTGATGGGCAGTGACGCAGGCCCGGAGCCAAAGTTGCTCCTGATCTGGCGCTGGCTGCGCTGTGTTCACTGTGTAAGAACCCATTCATGTCAGTCCTACATACACGTGTCAACAAAAAGCTTCAGAAAAGTCTGGGGTGGGGTGGGATCACCAGCCCTGTGTCTCAGTGCTGCCTTCCTGCCGGCACATCTCACCAGCCTTGGCCTGCTCCCTCCGGGCCTCGTTCAGCCTCCTCTTTGTGTCTGAGAGCTGTTCCCGAAGCCGAGATTCCACCTCGGCCACCTTCTCTTGCAGAGCTGCAGTTGAGGGTATGAGGCAGTGTTGGGGGGAGCTGCCCATCCTGCAGGGTGGCACACACTACCACACTCACACCCACACCCACACACCCCGCCACACACACACACCTTGCCCGTAGATCTCCTGCTGCTGTGTCAGCTCCTGACGTAGGCTGGCAGCTTCCTCTGTGCTCTCCTGCTGGCTCTTACGGGCTGCCTCCAGCTGCTGCCCAACGCTGGCCAGGGATTCCTGGGCACGCTGCAGCTCCTGCTCCAGCTGCTGGGCCACCTCGGTCAGCTGCCGGCGCTCTGCCTCCCCTAAAAGGAAATTGTGGTCACACAAGACCTCTGCTGGCACCTGAGCCGCAGTGATCAAGAGTCTCCTCCAGCCCCACTCACAGGCACACACTCGCAGGCATACCTTGCTCCCGTGCCCGGCCCACCTCCTGCTGGATCAGGTGGGCGCTCAGCTGCAGCTCCGCATCCAGGCGGTTCCGTTCTTCACGGAGCTGCTCCAGCTCAAGGTTCAGGTCTGTGTCCAGTGGGGGTGTGGTTCCGGATGGAGGACAGCTGAGATAGCAATGATAGAGTCAGAGAAAATTCCCCCAGCAGCTACCTGACTGGTGCCTCCACCCCTTCTTGGTCCCTCTGGGTCCTAGCAGCCAATAGATTGCCCCCAACATCCACACACACCCCTCCACCTCAATGTGCCTGGACTTCACCTCTCCAGACGCAACTGAGCAAGAGCCACCTTTCGAGCCATCAAACCTGAGGAGAAGAGGGGACAGGGAGATGAGTATACATGGACAGAGAGAAGGTGGCGGGAGCACGGGATTGAGTGACAGTTGCCAAGGCAACAGAAGATAAATGTGGGGTTAGATCCAGGGGAAGAGGGCCAGGCTAGTGGGGCCCGGTTGGAAATCCTACAGTTGCTCTACGTACCCTTTATGGTGTGGACCTTACGGACAGCATAGCTGAGTCGGTTGCTCAGGCTGGGAATCCGGGCTACAGCCTGATCCATCCTGGTCATGGTGCTCTGGAGTTTGGCCTGAGTGCTGAAGAAGATATAGACTGCTCACTGTCCTCCCTCCCCTCATCCCTCCAAGACCCTGCAGGGTCTGGGGCAGAGGACACATCTGTCCTGAAGGCCCTGCAGGGTCTGGGGCAGAGGACACATCTGTCCTGAAGGCCCTGCAGGGTCTGGGGCAGAGGACACATCTGTCCTGAAGGGCTGCAGGGTCTGGTGCAGAGGGCACATCTATCCTGAATGGCTGCAGGGTCTGGTGCAGAGGATACATCTGTCCTGAAGGCCCTGCAGGGTCTGGGGCAGAGGACACATCTGTCCTGAAGGCACTGCAGGGTCTGGTGCAGAGGGCACATCTGTCCTGAAGGGCTGCAGGGTCTGGGGCAGAGGACACATCTGTCCTGAAGGTCCTGCAGGGTCTGGGGCAGAGGACATATCTGTCCTGAAGGCCCTGCAGGGTCTGGGGCAGAGGACACATCTGTCCTGAAGGCCCTGCAGGGTCTGGGGCAGAGGACACATCTGTCCTGAAGGGCTGCAGGGTCTGGGGCAGAGGGCACATCTGTCCTGTTCTCTTACATGAGCAGGGAGGTGGGCTGTTAAGTAGCAAGCAAAGGAGAAACGGAAGTCACCAGGAGAGGCAGGACCTTGGCAGACCCTGCAGGCCAATCAAGCTCCTTAGCAAACCTAAAGAGACTCTACGCGAACACTTAAGCTTGATAACTGTCAGGTTAAAACCAACGGCGTCCGTTTGGTCCCTTAGCCTCTTTTTGTATGGGTGGGAGAGGGTTAGGGTTAGGACAGGGTGGCTAGAAATTCACCACCACGCTTGGCCTGCAAGGTCTATAATAACCACGAACCATGAAGGTTCGTGGACTCAACTCCTACCTGGATCTCAGCAACAATTCTACAGGGGCCAGCAGCGGGTACCAGAGGCTGGCTAAAGTCTACGACCTGTACCTGTAGGCCATCACCCAGGCTCCAGGCATCCAGGATCTGCCACTGTCTGCCCCAACTGGGGTTCAGGGTGTTCAGAGCCTGGAAGGGCTTTCTGGTGGCTTCTATTGAGAACCACATCTGTGATGTGGCATAAAGTAAAACCCTGAGCAGGACACCCCAACGTCCTCCTGGAGGCAGACACGTGCACTGCTGTGAATCTGGTTTTCCAAACTAGTCTGACTCTGTGCAAGTTTAAAAGTTTCATCTTTTTTTTTCCTGGTGCCAGGGATCGAAACTACTACTGAGCTATAGACCAGTCCAGCTGTATAAGGAGGGTGTTTTCCCCAACTAGACAAGGCGCATGTGCAGAGGAAGGAGGAAGAGAGGGAGGGAGGTCTGCACATGGCTCGAGTGCCCATACCTGAGCTCTGAAGCCACAGCTCCGCCTAGCTGCCCTACTTAGCTTCAGAGCGCACTAGACTTTAATGCAGGAAGCAGGATCCTAAGTCCACAGCAGGTGATGCTTGTGTGATATAGGTACCCCCCCATCCTCCCGCCCCTCTCGCCTGAGGCTCCTCCAGGCTCCCCCGCCTGCTGCTCTGTGACAGATACCTGTTCATAACACCGACCACGAGCTTCAGCTGCTCCTCGGCAGACGCTGTCTGCTGTTCCTGCCTCCGCCTGGCCTCCTGAGCCTGACTCAGCTCTATCTGCAGGGTCTGGTAAGGATGCAGCTTTGTCTGTGCTTTTCCTCGTAAGCCTCCCTCCTCCCTGGCGCCTGGCCCACAGACCCTGGCCGGGGTCTTCTCCACCTTCCTCCCTTAAGGAGCTTCACCCTCCTCCCTTAAGGAGCACCCTCAGACAGACCTTGGTGCTCATCCGCTCCACCTCCACCTGTGCGGTTCTGTCTTGCAGGGCACGCTGCAAGATGGCCTGCTCCTGGCTTTGGGCAGTCACTTGCTCCTGGAGCTCAGCTACCTACAGGAGCAGAAGGAGCTGAGCAAGGAAATCAAGAGCCAGAGCTATGGGGGACACAGGGGTGGGAGGGGAATGAAGGAGTCAGGGCAGGAGTCTCCGGAGTGGGGCTGCAGAGATGGCTCAGTGGTTAAGAACACTGGCTCATAGCCATGTGTAACTCCAGTTCTGGGGGAGCAAACACCTTCTGCCTTCCGTGGGCACGTGGTACACATACATAAACGCAGGCAAAACATTCATACACATAAAATAAACACACCTTTTCTTTCTCTCTAAGACAGGGTTTCACTAAGTAGCTCTGGCTGTCCTGGAACTCGCTATGTAGACCAGGCTGGCCTCAAACTCAGAAATCCTCCCATCTCTGCCTCCCAAGTGCTGAGATTGAAGGAGTATGCCACCACACCCAGCTAAGTAAATAACTACTTAAAAAAACAAAAAGAAAGAAGAGAAGAAAGCCTGGGATGGTGGGGGGTGCCCTTAATTCCAGCATGAGGGAGAGAGAGGCAGGCAGATCACTTATAGGCCAGTCCAAGACAGCCATAGTACACAGAAACTGTCTTCAATCTTCTCTCTGACTCAGGCTGCACAGGCCCACGACGCTATGGGAAACCACCCTGACCCCATCCCCTGACCGTGCCACACCCTGAGGAATGCTGTGGCCTGCTCAGAGAGGCCGACCCTGACCATCCTACCCATCCATATCAGTCTGTCACCACCGCTTCTCTGTCGCATGTATGACAACATGACACCTACCTATCTTTCTACTTATCTGTGTGTCCTTCAGAACTCAAGGTCCGTGAGAACAGGGACTCCTCGGCTCAGGGCTCTGTGCCCAGCGTGTGGCAACCACCCAAAGACTAACTGTCATCACTGTGTGAGACACTGCGTGCAGGTCGACAATGACAGAGACACAGCCCCTGACCTGGTCCCTCAGCCGCGTCGTGGAGTCCCTGTGCTGCAGGTCCTGGGCTTTGAGCTGAACCATGAGGGCAAACACCTTCTCCCGCCAGCTGCGCAGCAGCGAGCGGCACTTCTTAGGAAACTCAGGCTCCAAGGGATCTAAAGGCTGAATCTGTACGTGGGAAGGAGGGGGTGGATCTTCTAAGGAAGCGGGAATGGGCAACCTTTGTCCTTCCTGTCCTGCCGTCCACAGTAAGGCGTTTAGGGGTCTCGGTAGCATACCACCTACTACTCCCAGAGAGGAAAGGCCTGCAGCAGGGCAGGAGGATGAGGGAGGGTCCTACCTTCCTGGTCAGCTCCTCTTCCTGCAGGGCGAGCATGTGTGTGAGGCTCTGTACTCGTACCTGCAGTAATTCCACAGTGGCCTGAAGGTCAGCCCGGTCCTCCTTCAAGTGCTGGGGAAAAGGACTCCATCAGTCAGTTTCCCCATGCTACCGCCAGGCGTGGGCAGTCTCGAGGGCAGCATGGCTTCCCTTTTAGGGGGCTGTGCTCTCTCTCCTCCCAGGCCATCCCATGATCCCCTGGTGTCTTTCCTCCCACCTTCAAGGTGTCTAGAAGCTCCTTTCGTTCCTGCTCCCACGCCTGGCTAGGAGCCTCAGGAGGGACTTGATCCCCCACGTACTTCCTCAGACTATTGACCAAGGTCACCTGAGTCTCCAGCTCTTCTTGGGTCTTACTAAGATTGAAACAGAAATGGGACAGATGGTCCTCAATGGAACAGCCTGCACCATGTTGCCTGCTGGGCCCCTCACTAACACCCCTGCACAGCCCACTGACCTCAGTTGATTCCTAAGCACGTCCGCCTCCTTCTGGGCCATGACCAGCTGCTTGGCTTCCCCTGCCCGTTTCACTTCCAGGCTATTCAGAGACTTCTCCAAGCCCTCGGCCTTGCTAGTCAGGCAGTCGAGAGCCTTCTGGTGAGCCTGTGTCAGGGAGGACAGCTGTGGAGGAGTTGTATGTTCAGAAAAGGCCAGCCTGAGGGGCCGGAGAGGGGCTCAGCAGGTCAGACCCAAGCTCAGTCAGTTCCCAGCACCCACGACAGGCAGTTCAGAGGATCTAATATCTTCTTCTGGCCTCTGAGGCCCTCACACGTGTGGTATACACTCACCGACACAACACACACAAACAAAAACAAATCTTTAGGGGATGGGGCAGCTCACCCCACCTTGGGGCCTTGTCTTTCAGGGAGCCATCTAACTGATCACACTACTGCAAGAAAACAGAAAAAATCTTGGCCTTTGGTTCTCCACAGTTAGTTTCAAACAATTGTCAGTTCCCTGCTCGGCTGTGCTCACTGCTAACAGCTAGAGTAAACGACCCCACCTCATGCCTGAGTCTTTCAGACTGTGGAAAAGGCTCAGTCGGTAAGTGTTTGCCTCACAAGACCTGAGTTGGGAGCCCCAAAACCTTTGTGAAAAAGCTGGGCAGGCCGGCACACACCTGTAATCGCCCCTGCTCTGTGGGATTGGGAGACATGGGCAGATCCCTGAAGCTCCTGGTCTGGCCTACGTGATAAAGTTGCAGGCCAATAAAAAGACCCCGTCTCCAGTAAAAGGAGCTTGAGGCCCACACATGTGCCAGGCACACTCACACCCTCACCCACAGACCCACACCTGAATGTGCACACACCCCTCAGTGCATGGTGGGAGCAAATGTCTTCCACCCCATATGCTGGTTCCTCTTTGGTTAACCTGTCAAGAGCTGAAGTCATTTGAGAAGGGAAACTCAGTTGAGAAAATGCATCCATTAGATCATCCTATAGGACATTCTCTTGATTAGTGATTGATTTGTGAGGACCCTGCCCACAGTGAGGTGGTACCACCCCTAGATAGGTGGTTCTGGGTTATGTAGGAAAGCAAGCCCCAGGAGCAAGCCCCAGGGCCCCTTTGTGGCCTCAGCTTCCCTCAGGGGACCGTGAGCAGGGTGATGTGAGCCAGAAGCCCTTCCCTTCCTTTCCAAAGTTGCTTTTTGTCAGTGCTTTATCAGAGCAGTAGAAACCCTAAGACATTCCAGTACTTGGGAGGCTGAGTCGGGAGTACAGCCTCAAGTTCAAGGCCAGCCAGGGCTACAGACCCTACCTTAACACCTCTCAACCCACAAAAAAAAAGAAAAAAAAAAAAGACTCGCCACGCCCACAAAACCTACTGCAAGAACACACTTCCCCAAGCTCTTTCTCCAGTGGCACGGGTCTCTTTTTTTTTTTTTTCTCGAGACAGGGTTTCTCTGCATAGCCCTGGCTGTCCTGGAACTCACTCTGTAGACCAGGCTGGCCTCGAACTCAGAAATCCACCTGCCTCTGCCTCCCAAGTGCTGGGATTAAAGGCGTGCACCACCACTGCCCGGCAGCACAGGTCTTTTTAGACATAAAATACAAACCTGATTGTGTTATTTCCCTGGTTCTTCTCTGAACCTCAGCGTGGTGGTGCACACCTTTGATCCCAGCACTTGGGAGGCAGAAGCAAGAGCCAAGGCCAGCCAGAGCTACACAGTGAGACCTTGTCTCAACAACAAACTAAAAAACAAAAAACCCTTCTTTTCCTGTGACACGGGGGCTGAACCTGTAGCCTTGTGCAGAGCAGGTGAGCACTCTCTGCCACTGAGCTACATCCTCAGTTACTTAGAACCTGTCAATGGCTATTTGTCTTTTTTTTTTTTTTTTTTAAGATTTATTTATTATATTTATATGAGTACACTGAAGCTGTCTTCAGACACACCAGAAGAGGACATCGGATCCCATTACAGATGGTTGTGAGCCACCATGTGGTTGCTGGGATTTGAACTCAGGGCCTCTGGAAGAGTAGTCAGTGCTCTTAACCGCTGAGCCATCTCCCCAGCCCCCCTATTTGTCATCTTTTGACATACCAGCAGTCCATCTCGCTCACAATGTCTGCCTAGAGTTGACTTCTGAACATGGCACCACTAATATAGGTTATCAAACATCAGAGCAGGGAGCTTCCTTAGTCAAGTGGCAGATTCAGAGACCCTTCCTATGGGTTAACTCACAGGCAGCAAGGCTGTCCCTGCTCCAATATTATAAAGAAGATACTCATCTTCAGAGCCTCCCTTCCTGACCTCTCCATCACCCTCTCTGTCCCTTCAGCACGTCCCACTTGCAATTGGCTATAGCTACATTAAGTGTGTCCCATGCTAGGCTGTTGGCTCCATTCACAACTTGACTCCCCAGCCAGCTCCTGCCTCAAGGACAGCAAAGAGAAGGTCTGGGTAACCTGACTGAAAAATCTACCTTCCCCAGTCTTCCCGAGAACCCATACCACTGCCCCACCCCCACCCCATCCCTCGCTCCACCACATTCCTAGAAGAGTACTTGGCACAGAATATGGAAATACTACTTCTGAGGGTTTCAAAGATTGCGAGCTCACCTGATTCCCAAGTAACAGGTACAGCCTGAGGAAAACCAAAATACCCAAGTTCTCTCTGACCCCCACGGGTCTGCTGCTCCTGAGGCTCCTTGCAATTTACCGGACAGTGTGCCCTCAAAGGCTTCCGAGCCCCTCTTGCCCCCGTGTTCACCTGCTCTTGGTGCAGACTCTGAATCTCCTCCAGCTCCTTCTTCTTTGCCTCTTCCAGGTTCTTCCGAACCATTTCAGCTCCAGCCAAGGCGGTGCGCAGGCCCTCAGCCTCAGCTTGCCCCGCCTTCTCTGCCACTGCAAGAGCGTCCAGCTCCATGGCCTGAGTCTCTAACCTCATCTTCTGCTGCAGGGAGGTCTCCCGGAGGGCCCGGACTTCCTCCTCCAGCCGCCGCAACTCTTGGAGCTGCCGGGAGATCAGCTCAGCCTGTTGGCTCAGGGCACCCGAGACCCCCAGCTCCAGAGACCTTCAAAGACAGGTGGACATGGGTGAGCTGCTGAGAGGGTGGAAGCAGGGGCTGAAGCTGAGGCAGGAGGATCGATGCATCATCTACCACACCACCATCATCCATCAAGTCCCCACTGGGCGCCATCCACTTTCTGCGCTCAGACAACCTAAGGGCTATTGAGATCTGCGAGGAACACCATGTCTCCAGAGATCCATGCATAAGCAGATAAATGGGCTAAATGTCAAACATGCACATTTGGGGGGGGGGGGCGCTACACATTGAATGTGAGGATGTCTGAATTCTTGGTGAGGGGCAAAGGAAGGGGTAGGGCATGGTGGTGGGAACTGAGCTTCTGGTACCAAGATGATGGCAAGGCCAAGTGATTTTTTTTTTTTTTAACAGACCCTTGTTGTTTCATCTTGCTTTAAGACAGGGTCTCGCCTGGCAGTGGTGGTGCACGCCTTTAATCCCAGCACTCAGGAAGCAGAGGCAGGGGGATTTCTGAGTTCGAGGCCAGCCTGGTCTATAGAGTGAGTTCCAGGACAGCCAAGGCTACACAGAGAAACCCTCCCTATCTCCAAAGGAAAAAAAAAAAAAAAAGACATTTACATTCCTTATCTAGTTGAGAATTTTTTTTATTATTTATTTATTCATTTATTTATTATATGTAAGTACACTGTAGCTGTCTTCAGACACCCCAGAAGAGGGGATGGTTGTGAGCCACCATGTGGTTGCTGGGATTTGAACTCATGACCTTCGGAAGAGCAGTCAGAGCTCTTAACCGCTGAGCCATCTCTCCAGCCCCTCTAGTTGAGAATTTAAGTCCAAACATCTCTTTTCCTTATCCCCAACACACATGGTAGATGCATCGTACGTGCCAACAATGGCCTACAGAAAACTACACAAGCTACGAAACCAGGGGCTGAAATGAAGGCATGTGTGTATGAGGGACCATGAGTCAGTCCGTTTGGGGAAGAGGTCATTGACAGATCCCTACCTGCCTCTCCGCCCTGGCCCCTGCCCGTCTCCACAGAAATCAGGTCCCCACATGGTCACTGTCGACCTCTGAGCATCCAGCCGCCTCTCTAAGACATCTTGGCTGTCCGGAGATTGGACTAAGGGAACGTCTGAAGCCCAGGTCGGGGCCATTCTTGGCAGAGTTGGAAGAGGCCGAGCTTGGAAGTGGGAGGGAGGAACCAGCCCAGCAAAACCTGAGGGGGTCACAAGAATAAAAGACTATCAGTTTGGTGGGTGGGGGGAGGGGGATCCCGGCCTCCTTGACTGGCCTCACTGACCTGATGGTGGCAACATCTCCGAGTTATATGAATCCTCTAGATCTCGGCTCCAGTCACCTATGTTCCCCTGGACAATAGGAGAAACAAGGATACTCCAATTCAATTTTCAGGCCACCTTCCAAAGAGAAAGCCCTATAACAACAAAGTCATAATCCTTAAGTTACTGACAGGTCTATCGGGCTGTAAGCTTCTCTTTTCCTACTTCCCTAAGAAGGCAGACCATAACCAAACCACTTGCTTGTCCCAACCATGCTCCTGATAGAATGAACCAGGCAACAACCCTAAGGTAAATTTACTGAGATGAGGCTTGCTTCTACTTACAGGATTCTGGGTGGTGCCTTTACCTTCCTCCTTAAGTGTCTACGGTCCCTGAAGCTCAGGACACTCTGTACACAGTATAGGGAGCCCAGTCTCCACAGTCCTCGCCATGGATTGGTAGGGCTGTTGGGAAGCCCATCTAGGCACCATCGAGCCATGATTTCTGGGTCATTTCCTATTAAAGGGTTAGCCCAAGGCCTGGCCCCAGAAGAATGACGCCACATGTGGGGTTAAGCGGCTTTCCTAGGATCCCTGAGGAATCCGCGCAGCCTGGAGCCCGTTACTGGGAAGCCAGCTTCCTGCCAACTCATTTGTGCCTCTCTGTAACCGGCCTCAGTTGCTCTCTATCCCCTCGGCTTGCATTCCCGATGCACCACTCTTCGGAGTCCTACTGCATCTTCTTTCCCCTACTTCCATCAGAATTCAAATATTTTTTTCGCTCAACCCCCGAGATTCCTACCCACTTCTTTTCCTAGTCCTAGTCTGCGTCTTTTTCGATGGAATTATCTTGGTCGCTCCCTGTCCCGTCTCCCCCTTCTCCTCTCCCGCCCCTGGCTCAACCCCGTCAGGACCCTGAACTCTGAGGCTGTCTTGACCTCCTCATCTGCCCTTTGACCCGGCTCCTGCACCCCTCTTGCCCTGTGGACCCCCTCCGCCCCCCCTTGCACCCCCTCTCAGACTCTTTCTGCCCCCAACTGACTCTCCCCGAACGCCCCTTACCCAGCGCGAGATCCGCCCTCTTGCCACGCCCCTTACACCTAGCTCCGGTCTAGACGCCACACCCTGATCACGCATGCGCGAGGATGGTGGGTTGGCGGGCTGCTCTACTGCACCATCTCTCCCTACCGGAAATAGGAAGAAGAAAGATGCACGCAGGCACTCGGACGCCCAAGACCTTCTCCGCGCCCTGACGGCCCCACCCCTCCCCGGGAACCCGGGAAAACGTGTCGGCCAATCACAAATGGCGGAGGGCGGGAGAGCGGCCACTCCTCCCCACGCATTGACGAATAGAGCAGAGGGGTGCAACTCAGATGGCCAATCAGAAGCAGTCGGCAGAGGGCGGGCTCGCGGGCGGGAAGTCAGACCCGGGAATTCCGAAGGAGGAGTCTGCGCGGCGCGCGCGCGCGCCCAAGCCGCGCCCTCGGGGCGGCTTCCTTGGCTGTCAAACCTCGGCGGGAGCGCGGGTTGCAAGGTGCGTTATCCTTTCCTCCGTTTACCCCGCGAGCGAGAAAGGAAAGGATTAGATCTAGGGACCCGTCTGCGCCGCCCTTTGTGGGTGACAGCGAATTCACTTTTCTTAGGGGAACTGACCCGAAGAGCGGGGGAGGATGGAAGGGGCGCTCCACTTGGATTAGGAAGTTTGACCATAAACTCTCCGGCTCCGGCTCTTAGGACGAAGGCTCGTGTCGCACACACGTTTGTGTAGCAGGACCCCTTCACCCCCTCCGCATGTTCCCAGCTGCGGTTTAAACTAGCTTTGCCTTGCACAGATTGCCAAAGGCTCCCGGATGTTGAGCGGCCTGAGGATCCGGCTTCACTGAGGTGCAAGACGTCTTCCTGGTTTTGCATCGCATCTGGACTTAACTAGAATTGCTTTTTAAACTTCATCTTGACAGCCTCTGCCGTGGTGCATGTCCAGGCCTCTGGCGCTCTTAAGTTGGCATTAACGCACAATACTTAGCTGTTGACATCAGAGAGAACTAAAGCCCACGGTGCATGACCCAGGAGTAGGAGAGGGGATGGACTGCTGAAGTGGGAGAAGTGGTGCACAGGGGGTACCCCCCATGCTGCCCTGCTTCCAGCTGCTTCGCATAGGGGGCGGCAGGGGCGGTGACCTCTACACCTTCCACCCCCCATCCAAGTCTGGCTGCACCTATCGGTTGGGCTGCAGGGCCGACCTGTGTGATGTGGCCCTGCGGCCCCAGCAGGAGCCCGGCCTCATCTCTGGGGTCCATGCAGAGCTGCATGCTGAACTCCAAGGGGACGACTGGAGGGTCAGCCTGGAGGATCACAGCAGCCAAGGTAAGCATAAGGGCAGCCTCTGGGACGCTGCTGCCTGCCCCCCAGAGTCCTGTCAGTCTCTGGTGAGCAGACATGGCCGGGTCTTGTCTGCCCATAAGAAATGCTTGTGTCAGTTCTTCACAGGACTAAACCTGCTTGTCTGGTTTAGCTCGCACCGGAGCTAGGAGGGATGTGCTGGCTGTCATCAAATAATACATTCTAGTATTAAGCTCAGATTTGACTGTTTCCAGGTTTGCTGAAGCACCCTTGTTCCCATAAGGCAGTTACAGGTGTCTTAGTGACCCAGGCATTCCATCCCAACCCAAGGCAGCCCACAAAGGCTGGGGCTTACAATTCAGTATTAGCTTCCTAGGTCAAACGGGAGGTTTGGAGAAGCCTGGCCTGAGGTGTCGTAGGCCTTAGTCCCCAACAGGCAACAGCAGTGAGTGCTTGGGACGGATACCGTTTGCAGCCAAGGAAAATGAGACACAAAGAGGCTAAGAATGACAGCAAGAGGCAATATGGTGGCTCTACTCTTGTGATCTCAGCACTTCAGCGCTGAGGCAGGAGGATCATGAGTTCTGGGACTTTGTCTTAGAAGAAAAAGAAATAAGCTGTTTAACCAGTAGATGTGTATAAGCAAGGGCTAAGCCCAGAAAAGAAGCCTTCCAATGTCGTTGAGGTTAATAAGCTTGTCCTAGCCAACAAAACTTGCATGTGGGGTTTTGATTCTAATGCTTTAACCCTGTGTTCCCCTGAAAATCGAATGGCCAGATCATGAAACTTCTGACTAGAAGCCTGTTTCTGTTCGTGTCATTTGTCTTGTGTCTCAACATCAACAGGGACTTTGGTCAATAATGTCCGACTCCCAAGAGGCCACAGATTGGAGTTGAGTGATGGTGACCTTCTGACCTTTGGCCCCCAAGGGCAAGCAGGAACCAGCTCCTCGGAGTTCTACTTCATGTTCCAACAAGTCCGGGTCAAACCTCAGGACTTTGCAGCCATAACCGTCCCTCGGTCTAAGGGAGAAGCTGGGGGTGGTTTCCAGCCTATGCTGC
Source organism: Uromys caudimaculatus (assembly GCA_028551405.1). Taxonomy (NCBI): domain Eukaryota; kingdom Metazoa; phylum Chordata; class Mammalia; order Rodentia; family Muridae; genus Uromys; species Uromys caudimaculatus. The sequence goes on along the minus strand of CM052720.1, from coordinate 45,265,116 downwards.
CCCCACAAGGGGCACCTCAGAGGCCACTCAGCACCCTCTCCTCTGCCCCCAAGGCCACACTGATTCTCAATTCCATCGGCAGCCTCAGCAAACTCCAGCCCCAGCCTCTCACCTTCTCCCGTGGCGGTAGCAGGCCACAGGGCCTGGCTGTTCCCACTCAGCCTGGGGAAGTGGGAGCTTCCCCTGCTCCACCCACAAGAAACCGGAGGAAATCAGCTCATAAAGTGTTAGCAGAACTGGATGATGAGGTTTCCCCTGGCCCCCTGTCGGTCCTGATGGAGCCCAGGAAGAAGCTCCGTGTGGAGAAAGCAGCTCTCATATCCAGTGGGTAAGTGGGGTTTCCCACGTTAACCTGTTAGCGCCTCAAATCCTAGACTCTTGAACAGCCTCAGACTGTGAGGGCTTAGAAGACAGGGAAGAGGGGCGCAGGCACAGCGTATCCACCTGGGTTAACTTTCACCCATAAATGCATGGTAAGCCACTATGTGCAAAGCTGGGGAGGTCGTGGTTAGGATTAGACTGTGAAAAGCAACCAGAGGGATGGGGAAACATAGAAATGTCTCACTAGAGCATTGCCTGGCACGCATCTGACTTGCCCATGGGTTGGAAACTATACTGACACTCTAGTCTCAAAGGCTGCTTTTTATTTTACACGCACAACTTGTTTTGCCTGCATGGTTGTGTACTACCTGCATGCAATACTGGCAGGAGCCAGAAGAGGGCACTGGGTTCTCTGGAACTGGAGGCATGGTTGCTAGCCACTATGTAGGGTACTGCCAGGACAGAACAATTGAAGGTGTCAATAGCTCACATCCAAAGCCAAGTATCTTGTGTGCTACGCATATGCTCTACTTAACACCCCTAACTTCCAAGTTCCTACATCCCAGTCCTTTAGCCTCCTGTTCTGGTTAGGTGTATCAGTTACCCAAAGGCAAGGTCTAGGTAAATTACTCACAGTAGGTTTCTCTGGAATACTCACTCCCTTAGGGATGGGGAGCCCTGTGCAGCCTCTTCTAGCTCTCAGGGAATAGCCTGGGTTTGGTGTGATGGCTGTGACATCAGGTACCTTAAGGCCTGCACTGGCTCTACCATCCAGGATACCATACTAGCACCTTGACTTTGCAGTCAGGACACAGATGTGGTTTTCAGCTCAGGGCCAGACAGTGTAAGAATGGATTTTTCGCCGGCAGTGGTGGCGCACGCCTTTAATCCCAGCACTTGGGAGGCAGAGGCAGGTGGATTTCTGAGTTCGAGGCCAGCCTGGTCTACAGAGTGAGTTCCAGGACAGCCAGGGCTATACAGAGAAACCCTGTCTTGGAAAAACACTATATATAAAAAAAGAATGGATTTCTTCGGGCTGGTGAGATGGCTCAGCAGATAAGGGCACTCACTGGTCAAACCCCAGAAGTCCTAAGTTCAAGTCCCAGCAATCACATGGTAGCTTGTGACCATCTCTAAAAGGGATCTGATGCTCTCTCCTGGCCTGCGGATGCACACGCAGGCAGAATACTCTGAGTACTGTGAATGGCTTCTAAGAGCTGAAGCAGTGTGCATTCGTGTGTTGTGTGTGCGCGTGTGCACACTCAAAAGTAACCATGGACTTTGAGAAATGTCTTTCTCCAAAGGGAATGACCACAGGGAAAGGTCCACTGCTATAGACTGACTCAAGGCTGGAGAACACGGCTGAAGTGACAGAAAAGATGGTTTCCTGCCAAAGATGTTGCAGACTCCAAGTTACAGTGAGCTACAATTAATTCAGTATCAAGGAATAAAACCTTGCTTCCAGGCATGCCAGGATCTCTGGCAGTTAGAGCATCACAAAAACCATCCCTAGAAGGTGTAAGAGGGAACGCTAAATGTCTTATTTTTCTGAAACCAGCATACTATGCAAGTACTCTGCCACTGAGCAACACCCTAACCCTATTAATGTCCTTGAATGGTGTCTGCTAAAGCACCCTGGAGGACCCAGAGCACAGCCCCAGGACTTCGTCATGCCGTGGCTAGCTAGTACTACCACCAACCAAGTCTCTGTGACTAGCTTTTCAGAGCTTTGCCTTTCATTTCCAAATAAACAAACTGCTTCACCTACATGGGAGTATTCATTGGGTCTAATAAAAGTCTGCTTTTCATTTGTTTGGGTTTTTTTGTTTTCTCAAGACAGGAATTTCTGTGTAGCCCTGGCTGTCCTGGAACTCACTCTGTAGACCAGGCTGGCCTCGATCCCCAAGCGCTGGGATTAAAGGCGTGTGCCACCACTGCCCAGCAATAGGCTGGATCTTAATTCAAGGCCAGCCTGGCCTACAGAGTTCCAGGATAGCCAGAGCTACACAAAGAAATGTCTCAAAACAAAAAAACCCAATGGCTACTCTTACAGAGGACCCAGGTTTGGTTCCCAGAACCTACATGGCTGCTCCCAGCTTCCTATAAATCCAGTTCCAGGAGATCTAATGCCTTTGACTTATCCTGGCATTGCAGAAGTGTACAGACCCCGACCCTCAAAAAAGGTGGCCATTGGCTAGACTAGAAGCATTAACAATTTAGCCTGGAGTGGTGTCACACGCCTTTAATCTCAGCACTGGGGAGGCAGAGGCAGGTTAATCTGAGGCCAGCCTGGACAGCCAGGGCTACACAGAACTGGGGGGTGGGGTTAGGTTTCTAGACTTGGTTTTCGGGGCTGGAGAGATAGATGGCTCAGAGGTCAAGAGCACTGACCTCTTCCAGAGGTCCCGAGTTCAATTCCCAGCAACCACATGGTGGCTCACAACCATCTGTAATGGGATCCTATGCCCTCTTCTGGGGTGTCTGAAGACAGCTACAATGTACCCAAATAAATAATAAAATAAATCTTTAAAAAAAAGACTTCCAGAGTGACAGGTGGAAAGAAGGCGGCTGCCGGACAATGGCTATGAGGTAACGCCCATCAGCTAGCCGACTTAAAGCCTCTAGGATGTCAAGTAGGTAATGCCTTCCTCTGTAGGTTGGGCTCCAACCCCAACTATCCATTGGGTATTTTGTAACCTTCAACAGTTACAATGGCGCCTGTTTTGAATATCACCTGGGTTTGAGAATCCATTACTGGCTTTCTCCATCCGCAGGCTCTCTGGGAAATGAGGGAAAACAAAATTCAGCTATCTACTGTGTGACCCAGTCTTTTATTTAAGAACAAAAAGATGAGTGATGGTCGAGCTCCTGATCAACAGCATCACTGGGCATCTCCCACCCACCCCCATACCTGTTGTGCTTTTAATCCCTCCTTAGTAAAAGAATTTAATCCCAAAGCTCTATCCGGTTCTCTTCATCTACCTCCCTTCCTTGTCTTGGCTCACAGCATCCCCAGGGAGGGCTGGTACCTCAGTTTGAATGCATGGGAGAGCCCAGAGAAGCCACGGGAACAGAGGGAAAGGCCTCGCCCTCTGGAAAAGGGACCGAGTAGAGGGTGGTGAAGTGGGGGCTCCCATAGCCTGGGGCACCAAAGTGGGGGCCTGGGGGCAGAGGAAAGGATACAGCCCCCCCTGGGAAAGGCGTCCCCGCAGCAGCCTCATACTCTTCTCGTTGGGAATACTCAATGCTTGATCGTTTGCCCTTCTGGCGCCGGTTACAGAACCACACTCGAACCACATCCTTCTCCAGCCCAAGCTGCTTGGCGATGGTAGTGATCTGCTGCAGGGAGGGCTTCGGGCACTTCAGAAACATGTTCTCCAGGTTCCACCTCACACGGTTCTCAATGCTCGTCCTCTTTCTCTTTCGGGCCTGCACAAGGGTATCCGATTTGCATATCTGGGCAGGGGAAGATGGGATGGCAAGAGCAAGTTTAGGATTGGCTGGGCAACAGCCCCACACTGAAATGGGACTGGAGAACCAACCGCTAAGGGATCTTGCTAAGGGAGCGTTGACTATACGTGGCCCCAGAGCCAGGGGGTTCTGGAAGGGGTGGGATAGACCTAGGTCTGAGCCTTTCCCAGCATTAGATGGGGTTTGGGGGAGGGACCACAGCACCACGTTGCGTCAGGCTAGCTGGGGCTGAGGGTGACTCGGGAGAACCTGATGAGCAAGTGTTTAAGGCCTTGGATTACAATTCTCAGCACTAGAATAAAGAAAAACCCAAAACACAGAACTGCTAATGCTAGCTCTGGTTGGAGAGGGAAGAGTCTCAAGCCAGGAGTGGAAGCAGCAGAATGAAACTGTGTCTGGCAGATACTGCATACACCCTACCAAGCCCTCACCTCCTGAAGGTTCTCGTTGTTGTCGGCTTCCTCCACCCACTTCTCCAGCAGGGGCCGCAGCTTACACATGTTCTTAAGGCTGAGCTGCAGTGCCTCAAAGCGGCAGATGGTGGTCTGGCTGAACACCTTTCCTGAGAGGTCGATCAAACAGGGAGAGTAAGGCAGCATGTAGGGAGCCCAAGACCCCACCTCTTACATTGAAGCTACAAGTATCTAATCCCCTCTCCCTCACCTGTGGAGGAGAGAGAGGCAGCTCATAAGACGCCCCACCCCCTTGTACCTACACTAAGAGGTGTGAGATCAGAACACCCTGAGGGAGACCCACCAAAGAGAAAGCCCAGGGTGAGCCCCACGTCGGCCTGGGTGTACCCCAAGGTGATCCTCTTCTGCTTCAGCAGCTTGGCAAATTGCTCTAGCTCCTTCTGCAGGGCTTTCATGTCCTGGGACTGTAGTGAGAAAGGTAGACTTGTGAGAGTCACACCAGCTATGGGATGGGACTCCGCCACTGGGACCCCTAGGGTGCTCCATGAAAGGATCTCAGCCTCCCAGGCTGCCCAGTATATAAATGGTCTGATTATATAAATGTCATTCACTCTATCCCTAGGTGACAGGGATGACTCTTTCCCCAGAACCTGGCCACCTACACTACCACACTACCCAGACAGAGTTCCCTGCATTCGAATACTGCTGTGCAGTATCCCAGCAAGTTCCTATCTGCTCACAGAGTATTCAAAACTGCCCCATTGAAGACAAAATGTCACCCCAGTCTGAAGAAGTTTTAAGGCTACAGAAATGACCAGACATGGTAGAAAGAGCATGTAAGTCCTGTACTCAAGAAACAGAGGGGGTTGGAGAGATGGCTCAGCGGTTAAGAGCAGCACTGACTGCTCTTCCAGAGGTCCTGAGTTCAATTCCCAGCAACTACATGGTGGCTCACAGCCATCTGTAATGGGATCTGATGCCCTCTTCTGGTGTGTCTGAAGACAGCGATAGTGTACTCACATAAATAAAACCTTTAAAGAAGGGAAAAAAAAAAGAAAGAAAAAGAGAAAAGAAACAGAGGCAGGACCATTAGATAGTCACTAGCTCAAAACAGGGGAACTAGAGAAATAAAGAGCATCAGATCCATTGATTCTAAACTCAACACCTTCCTGAGCTTGCTTTGAAAGTCCCAAAGTATGACACAGAACAAGTGGAGATAATAGTGAAACAGGGACTGGCTGGGTAGCTATCCTGCCTCAGTCTCTCAAGCCCTGGGGTAATAGGATCCATCCCTCTCTTCGGCTCTAGAGGAAAACCTAGAAACCACATACCACACCAAGTAGACAAATGTCCAGGCCATGAGAGCTGACTTGTGAGGAAATCCCATGCTACACTGGGGTGCTACAAAGGCAAGACAGCAGGCCAGAAGCTTCTGGAGGTGATAAGTCTAACTAAGATGATAGTGGATGGGTCAGATAAGCCTCAAGGCCTTAACCAAATGATATCATCAGACTCACTTTTAAACCATGGATTTGGTGCTAGCTGGACCAACTGAATTTAAAGTGGAGGGTGGAGAGGACCACCTCTGACACCCGCAGGTGCACAGTGGCAGGCATGCACACGCAATAAGAAATTCTTCCTAAGTTAAAACAGGGATACCAATCGATGTCTAAGCAACACCGAATGGACTGCATGGGCAAGCAAGGGTGTGGCTAAGGCTTTGGCCTTCTTCCCAGTAGACAGTGGTGGTTGGAACCAGGTGGGGAGGGCATAATGGATGGCCAGTTGAATGTGCTTTCTAAGTTGCAGTGCGTGAACCAGACCAAAAAAAAAAAAAAAAAAATGGCTGTCAGCCCTTCAGGCTATCTCTAACAGAAGACAGAAACAGAAAAGGAAGCAGTCATCTGGGGATGCAAAGTAAGCTTTGAGGGTGGAAGAGGCTCGGGGGCAGGTTGGTCAAGCAAAGGTCTAGGACTGAGCTGTCTGAGGTGCTCCAGGAAGGCTGACCAACCCAGGGGAGCAGCAGCCAGCGGGGCACACCTCAATGCAACTTCAACGGAAAAGGGTTCTCTAGGCTTCAAACAGACTTTCGTCTGTCTCCAACTGTTCCTCAAAAGATCCAAACTTGTAATCACCCTCAGCTGTGCCTTTGGCTCCTCTAAATCCTACTTTGGGGATTTGGGATAAGCTTAACTAAGGTTCAAGCCCCTTGTTTCATTAAGGCCATTTAAGATGTGAGATAAACTACTAATGCCTTCCTAGGGGACTCCCGGTGGCTAAAAGGACATGAGATGACACAGAAACTGGCACTTAGGAAGGGGACCTCTGATACAATTGCTAAGCCGTGGGGACTCCAGGTGGGCATCTGTATCCACTTGCACCTTGTTCTTTATTTTTTTGGGGGGGGGGGGTTCAAGACAACATTTCTCTGTGTAGCCCTGGCTGTCCTGGAACTCACTCTGTAGACCAGGCTGGCTTCGAACTCAGAAATCCACCTGCAAGCCAGGCAGTGGTGGCGCATTTGGGAGGTAGAGGCAGGTGGATTTTTGAGTTCCAGGCCAGCCTGGTCTACAGAGTGAGTTCCAGGACAGCCAGGGCTACACAGAGAAACCCTGTCTCGAAAAAACAAAAACAAAGCAAAACAAAAAAACAAAAAAACAAAAAAAAGAAAGAAAGAAAGAAACAAAGAAAGAAAGAAATCCACCTGCCTCTGCCCCCCCCCCCCCCAGTGCTGGAATTAAAGGCGTGCGCCACCACTGCCCAGTTTGCACCTTGCTCTTAAGGGCTAATTGCTTACACTTGCTTCAGAGTGCTGGCCGTAGGCCATCAGACACTCAGCAAAACCCGTGCACTCAGAGAGATAGCCTGGAGACAACTTCTCCCACTCAAGTGTGTCGGTTTCTTGTTTACAAGGAAAGGAAGACTGAAATCGATCAGATCTGCACCTCCAGCAATCTACAAAGGTCTAGCTCCTGTAAAGGTGACTCATGGAGTCTGAGGCAAAAGTAGAGGGCAGACAGGCCTTAAACTTGACTGGAGGTGAGCCGGACTCCACACACTGCCCAAACAGGAGCTCCTATCAGCAGCCAGTCACACCCAATCATTTCAGTAACAATAACTCTGGGATAAGCACCATTTTTACCCCCCAGCCATGCCTAACCCTAAGGCCAAGGTCCTGGGTCCGACCTGGATCCAAGTTCCCAGAGGGACTAAAATGGTTGAAGAAAAAAAAAGTTGAATTTCACCCAACACTGGTGTACAGTGATGCCATGAAGCAAGTGTCGGGACACAGGCCAGGCCTAGGTGACCTACATGCCCAGGGCCAGGCCAGAACAATCCAGGCGGGTTTCTGATTCTTGCGATTCTGGCTTCTAGTTCATACCTCGTCCTGCTTCTCAGGAGGCCCGGCAGCCACCACCACCTTTGGCAGGGTGGCTATCCTGCATGTTCCCAATTCCCTTCACTGCTGCCTCAGTCAGCCCAGCCATGTCCCCTCTCACTTACCTCCTCGGGACTTGGTTCCACCTTCTCCAACTTCACGGCACTGGGGCGGGCGGCACAGGGCCCAGAGGAGGCTCCCTCTGAGTTGTTCTCCACTCGTGCTCCTGCCTGGCCCTCAGGCTGCAAAGTCTCCACGCCAACTTGGGGAACTAGGCCAAGTCCAACCTGAGGTCCACAGTATGCCATCCCTCCACAGAACTCATATGCCGGGGGACATGGGGAGATCCCCAATACCTCTGAACCTGGTCCGATTCCAGGCCCACCTGGAGGCCCTTGGAAGCTTAGCCAGGTTCGAGGGTCCACCCAGCCCGGCTCCAGCCCTGCTGACCCATCACCCCCACCTGGTGGGGGTGAGAAGGCGAAGTCTGAAGCCAGGTGTCCAGCCATGGGGAAGGTGGGCACCCCAAGCCGGGGGCCTGGTGGAAGGACGGCTCACCTAGGGACTGTTTCACCTCTCTCCCTCCCCAATCCCACCCTCTATCCTTGACCTCTAGCCCCGCCCCCTGGGTGGGTGGAGGAGTGGAGCAGTGGGGGTGGGAGAAACTGAGGCGAGCAGTATTTGCCTGGGTCTGGAAGACTGAGGTTGGGGACGTCCGGACGGGGCAACCCTTAGGACAGGACCCCAGGGGGTCTTCATTTTCAGCCTTCAAGGTCCTCTCATTCCTGCCTTGGGCTCCCGGACACCTTAGAGCTGATTCTGTCCCTTCCACCTCTCCGCATTCCTCAGGAACCAGGTGCTTGGATCCGCCATCGCACCACAAAGCCTCTTGGCACTGCCCCCTCTCTGCCTCCCGCTACAGCCCATTCAGCCATCCTCGCAAGACCCTAAAACATCTATTAAATGTTCGTGCGCCAACTATTCTGGGGACACCCCTCAGTTCTTGCTCGCCCACCCATCTAGAGTCCTAGGTTCTAGATACTGGTGAACCCAGTATTTCAGCCTATGTCCAGGGTCAGGACAAGACAGACACTTCACCTCCAGTCCTCCAGGCTTTGGAGGCTCTACACCATGGGATCCCGAGCCCCAACCAAGTATGTCCCCAGAAACCCCAGAGAAGTGCTGGCTCTGCGTTTTCAAAGCACAGTTTTCCAATCTAGGTTGGCAGATGTCAAGCCAATCAGGCACTACCCACTCCCAGACCCCATAAGACCTGCACTCAGTCGCAGGCCCCGTCTCAGTTAAGCAAGGCCTAGGCCTCTCTTTCCTCAAGAGTCTCCGTTCTCCCTCCCCCCACCTCCCCATCCCAGGCCTCCAGCCTAGTTCCTGGGTGGAGAAACCCAACGGGTGGGAGGTGGGTTGAGAGAAAAGATATCTGACTTCTGGTTCAAAGGGGCCTGGGAGGGACTGGGGGGAAGGGGGCAGGACAATGGCCTTGGCTGGACAATCCTGGTCCCCAGAGGGGGCAGCTCTAACCCTAAACAAGTACTCAACCCTTGAATGGGCCAGGATGGCTCCCCTGGGGACAACTTCCTGCTCCCCAACCCCCTCCCGAGCCCCAATCCCCTCACACAAGATTCTCTCAGCTCTCCGCCTCCCCTCAAAGACTGAGCCTCAGACCAAGGTACCTTGGCTTCCCTTCCTCTAGGGACTCCGGGGTTCATCCTTGTCACTCACCCCTCCCCCAGTCCTCCGCCGGCGGAAAGACACTGAGGAGACGGGATTAGGAGGAGGGGGTGCAGGAAGTCTGCCCTGAACTTTCCTAGAGTGGTTTTCTGGGCCCAGTCTGAGGATCTTCCAGAATCCCCGTTGCTGGTCTGGTGGTTAGTTATCTTTGCAAGAGAATAGCCCTAGGAGTGCCTGTCTGCAAGGGATGGTGTTTGCATGTCTGCTCCGACACCATGCCCGAAATGAAGACCCCAGGGTGAATCACACAGCCTCAGAAAGCACAGAGCACAGAGTACACCGCCAGAACAGAGTTGAGCCTGGTCCCAGCCCGCCTGAGCTGTTGGCTAGGGTCAGTGGCTCTAGGTGTCCTGGAGGTCTCCTGATGGTAGTCTTCATCAATTAGAGATGGAACCTTACCCTGTAAACTAAGCTGCCTTTGAACTCCTGACAATCCTCCTGTCTCAGCCTCTCAAAAGCCGGGACGACTAGGATTACAGCATGAATATTCATCGACCCCACCAAATTCAACTTTGAAAAAAAATTGCATTTTAAGTGTGTGTATATGTACCTACACACAGAGCACGGATGGATGTCCCCTCCTTCCACCTAGACATCCTGCTTGGTGGCAGAGCCATCTCTCTGGCCCGCTCTGTGAATATTCCTTAAATCACTCTCACCTCCCAATTTCTATACATTCCTTGTGGAACAGTCCATAGGTTAGAAGACCTAAATAAAGGCAGTGAAGCTGGAGCTGCCAAGATCACCAGGCCCACAGGCAGATTAAGGAAGGCTAGGACTAGAGGGACACCTCCCCAACCATCTTCTCTGCCCCCAGGACAGAGCTATCACACACCTTTGTCATGCATCTGCTGTCTGCCCAGATCACTCAGCCTCCCGAGGGGGGAGGGGCAAGGACAGGCTACAACCCCCCACACTCAGTTCCTCCACAGGCCAGCCTCAAAGGCCTAGAGAGCTCTCTCCACCACAGTCCAAGTGTGCCTGCTGCCCAGCCGCCCGTCCCGACTCAATACCAACCTTGTTTTATGGATTGTAATTGCTCTGTTGGTGACTCACTAGAGTCCTTAGCTGCATCTTAGCTGCCTAGTGACTGGCGTCGGAACCAGGTTGGCCCTAAGCATACCTGGAGTCTAATGCAGACCTTGTGTCTGAAGTCACAAGTCTTTTTAGAACTAGCTTGAAACTGAGACTCAGCCAGACAGTGGTGGCGCACGCCTTTAATCCCAGCACTTGGGAGGCAGAGGCAGGTGGATTTCTGAGTTCGAGGCCAGCCTGGTCTACAGAGTGAGTTCCAGGACAGCCAGGGCTACACAAAGAAACCCTGTCTCGAAAAACTAAAAAAAAAAAAAAAAAAGAAGAAGAAGAAAAAAAGAAACTGAGACTCACCCTAGTCTGGTCCCGGAGCTGTCAGCCCTCTGGCCCTGGAGATGGGACGGCAGGCCTATTGGCTAATCTGACCCAGCTTCTTGCCTCCTGAGTCTTAAGAAACATCATACTATCCTTTGGTTTTGATGACTTGGAACTCACTATGTAAACCAGGCTGGCCTTGAATACACAGAGATCCACCCGCCTCGGTCTCCCAGTGCAGGGATTAAAAGCATATGCCCGGTTTGAGTCACCATGATACCCCAAATTGGAGCTAAAATTCACTAACTCTCCACATACTACCTGTATTTTAGAACCAAGTCAAGATCTGTCTCAGAGTTCTGTCTGGAAAACTAGAGACAACAGAGGAAGCCCACATGTTCCCAGCCAGAAAAGGCCCACCAACAGTACTGAAAGATATCACTGGAAGCCAGATGTGGTGCTCCACACCTGTAATGCCTGCCCTTGGGCGTTGGAGCGATAAGATCAAAAGTCAAGGCTAGGGGCCGGGAAACAGCTCACCATTTGAGTGTACTCGGCTCTTCCAGAGGGCCCTTTTAAAATTCTGGTCCTAGCACCCATATTGGATGGTTTACAGCTGGGGAGGGGATACAAATCTCTGACCTCTGTGGGCATCTGCAGTCCTATGGACACACATATATACACATGATTTAAAAAAAAAAAAAAAAAAGAGAGAGAGAGAGAGAATTTAAGGCCAACCTTAACCACAAGAGTCTCCAGGCCAGCTTCTTGAGCCGCAGCAGGAGACCTTGTCTAAAACAAAACAAACAAACAATAGGCTTTGACCAGCAGCTTTCTTACTGTGAGCTCAGTCACCCCCTCCCTGACTGGGAAATCGGCTATTCGGACTCGCAGAGGATAACCAGACTAGAACTGGGAAATCACTCATGTTAGCATCCGGGTTCTGTCTCCCTGTGAAGTCAAAGGAAGAAATGAGGAGCTTCTGAGACATGAGCTCAGGCCTGGCCCAGCCAAGAAGAGCTTCTCCCGCTAGTCAGCAACTGTCCCTCCAAGGGCAAATTTTCTTCCCAAATCCAGATGTTCTGACCAAGAAGGGAGGAAGTAGCTTCTTTGGTTGGCATGGATTCCTTAGCTAACTGCATCCCCTTTCCTTATCTTGGTTTTCTTGCCTAATCAAAAAAAAAAAAAAAAAAAAAAAAGGGTGGAGTGGGGGGGGGGACTTGGAGGAGGCAGGAGAGGAATCTGGGAACTGCTCAGTGAGTAACTGCTCCTGCTGAGCCTTAACAACCTGGATTTGATCCCTGGAGCCCATTTGGAAGAAGCAGAGAACCAACTCCTTCCTAGTGTTTCTTTGATCTCCAGAGGCGTGCTGTCGCACTCAGGTACACACACACACACACACACACACACACACACACACACACACACACACACACAGAGCAATAAAAATTAAAAGAAAACTAGCCTGGTCTACAGAGTGAGTTCCAGGACAGCCAGGGCTACACAGAAAAACCCTGTCTCGAAAATCCAAAAAAAAAAAAAAAACCAAACAACAACAAGATCTAGAAGCTGAAGATATAGGTCATCAGCTTGCAGAAGGCTTACAAATGTGCCTGACTCCCTGAGTTCAATCCTCAGCACTACAGAAAAAGGAGGAGAGGGGGGTAGGGGAAGAGAAGGCAGGGACAAAGGAAGGCCCCGTTGAAATAAATGAGTTCTATTTTTCCTTTCCTTTTTGTTCTGAGACAGAGTTGTGTGTAGCAGAGGCTGCCCATAAACTCTAAGTAGCCAAGAAGGACCTTGAATTTCTGATCCTCCTGCCTTCCCAGTTATGATAAGCCCCACCGGAGATGCCTTTTCGATGTGTAGAAGTAGCTTCACCACTACACCCAGGGCTGCTCCTGCTAACCAGAACCCGGTGACATTACTCCTTCAAGATAACCAGTCACCTTGATCTTCCTTGTGGCTGGAGAGTCTCTCCCTCAAGGATCCTGACCCTTGAATCACAGACACTCTTGAGAGAGTGGACTTGACCCTCAGCTAAGATACATCACACAGGTGAGCAGCCTTAGGGAGACAGGCGTAGGACAGTAGTTAGGAATTTAGAGTGTGAACCTTATGTGATAACCCTCAGCATAATAAAATAGAACTCAGGCTGGAGAGATGGCTCAGCGGTTAAGAGCACCAACTGCTCTTCAAGAGGTCCTGAGTTCAATTCCCAGCAACCACATGGTGGCTCACAACCATCTGTAATGGGATCTGATGCACTCTTCTGGTGTGTCTGAAGACAGCTACAGTGCACTCATATACATAAAATAGATCTTTAAAAACAATCTTTAAAAAAAATAAAATAGAACTCTTGTTATACTGGTACATATAGCTACCTACGTGCTCATACCCCAGTACTAGAATTACTTGTGTTTGCGAATGTGTGTGTGTGTGTGTGTGTGTGTGTGTGTGTGTGTGTGTGTTCGTTCACTACCATGACTGGTCTAACACTCCATTTTCTTCCAACTTGGAAAGAAAACTACAGTCTAATTCCCACACTTCCCCCTGATCTCCTCACTCCACGTGGGTGGGTGGGGAGTTCTCCCCGTGCCTCTGTAAAGAGAAAATTGGCATTAGAGGGATGGCACGGGGACCTTGTGAGATGAGTCTTCTCTACCCCACAGTCTACCACCAACCTCCACACAGCCTTCTTGGGAAAGATGGCAAGGTCTTCTCTCAAGCCTAATCAAGCTAGACAAGCCTGGAGCAGTTTGCAAGCAAGTGGGGGGTTTGGCTTTGTCTATGAGTACTTGGATGTCCATGAGAAACAACGCAGCATCCCAAGTTGCAAGCTGAGCAAGGTGTCAAACTCCTGCAATCTCGTACTCGGGAAGCTGAGGTATAGCAAATTGAAGATTAGCTTGCGCTACATGGTGAAACTCTGTGTCAAGAAACAGAGAGGGGAGCGGCTGGAGCTCAGTGGTTAAGCGCACTGACTGCTCTTCCAGAGGTCAATTCCCAGTACCCCGCTTGGTGGCTCGTAACCATCCCTAGTGGGATCTGATGCTCTCTTCTGAAGACAGCGACAGTGCACTTACATACATTAAATAAATAAATAAATAAATAAATAAATAAATAAATAAATAAATAAATAAATCTTGAAAGAGAGAGAGAGGAAGAAGGAGGAGGAAGAGAAGAGGAGGAGGAGAGAGATTGGGAGGGAGAGGATTCAGATGCCAGGTCTACAAAAGCGACCCTTTGGGTGGTTCTAATGCTGTGAGCAGACCTATTGTCCTGCCCTTTTACCTTGATTGACATGTCAGGAATCCACCTGTCTCCACTCTTGGTTTGTTTTTTTTTTTTTTTTTTTTTCCGATTTTGGTTTTGGTTTTTCGAGACAGGGTTTCTCTGTGTAGCCCTAGCTGTCCTGGAACTCTCTGTAGACCAGGCTGGCCTCGAACTCAGAAATCCTCCTGCCTCTGCCTCCCAAGTGCTGGGATTAAAGGCATGCGCCACCACTGCCCGGCCTGTCTCCACTCTTATTCCCTCCTAGCCCCCCATCCCTTATCCAGTTCTTGTAAGAAGTAGACATTACAGATACTATACATAGCTTTAAGACTCTTTTTTTTTTTTTTTTCCCAACAGGGTTTCACTGTGTAGTCCTGCCTGACCTGGAACTCACTTTGAACCCCAGATTGGCCTCTATCTACCTCCTGGGATTAAAGGCAGGTACCATGCCCAATCCAAGTTTTGAGATTCTTGATATAAAAGAGTCTTCATAAAGCCAGAGTGAGGGGAAGTCAGTTTACTGGCAGATCTATGCACTCTGAGAGTCCAATTCAGGCATTAGGAGAAGACACCTATGTGCTCTAGCCCTGAGTCTGAAGGGAGCTCCTGCGGAAAAGAGGTGATTACAGCTGAGGCTAAGAGAGAGAGAAAAAAAAAAGTATGAACTTTTTATTACAGTTAGATGTAGTGATAGACATCCTTAATCCCAGCACTCAGGAGGCAGAGGCAGGAGAATCTCTGAGTTTGAGGCCAGCTTGGTCTACAAAGTGAGTTCTGAGACAGCCTGGGATACATAGAGAAATTATGTCTCAAAACAAACAAACAAACAAACAAACAAATAAATAAATATTTTTTAAAAAAAAATTGGCCGGGCAGTGGTGACACACGCCTTTAATCCCAGCACTCGGGAGGCAGAGGCAGGCGGATTTCTGAGTTCAAGGCCAGCCTGGTCTATAGAGTGAGTTCCAGGACAGCCAGGGCTACACAGAGAATCCCTGTCTTGAAGAAAAAAAAAAAAAAAAGTGTGTGTGTGTGTGTGTGTGAACAGGAGGACAACTTCAGGCAATGGACTATCTTCTTCCACTGTGTGGGAGCCAGGCATTGAACTCCTGGTTATCAGATTTGGCAAGAGGAGTCCCTACCCACCATGCCCAGAGGTTAAAGGGGAGGAGGACCTGCTGCTGGCCTAGGGCTCTTCTCTCCCAGCCCTCTCCACAAATATCCTTAGCATCTCCAACTTCTCTTTCACTGACCTAGCTCCCAGGGGATTCCAGACAGGATTTGCCTCTCTGGGTCAAGATAACATTTCCTTTCTGCGACCTCTCTGTGATTCTGATTCAAAAGACTCCAGATTCTGGGGCGCTCAGAAGGGCGTGCTGGGAGTTATTATGATTGGTTACAATGACATGGTGGGTGTTTTCCTGGTGGCTCACAAGACAGTCCTGGTTCAGAGAGTGGCTCTTCTTACCTCCTGGGATACCTTGGGTTCCTTGGTCCACAGATAGACACTCATTAGGTCAAGCAGGCGCCCAGCAAAGAAGCCATGCTGTACTCTGCCCTGTGTTCCTTGAAGCCAGTGGCTCCCTCCTGCACCATAGCAGACGTCATTCAGACCACTTATTCCCTTTCCTCATAAGACAGGGAGATAACGGTCCACACCCCCAAGGGAAGATTGATGTGGCTTGTTTAGAGATCTTCTTACACTCTGATCTTTAGTGCCCCCAAAAGATCTCACTACATGGCTTAGAACTTTCCATATAGACCAGGCTACTTTTATATATAAACCAGGCTGGTCTGAACTTCAGAAATCCTCCTGCCTCAGCCTTTGAGTGACTAGATCTAGTAGTGTGTTACCACACCCAGTTCTGCTCTGATTTCCCGAGTTCTAATGCAGGAAGTGTAACTTGAAACAAACAAACAAACAAACCAACAACTTGTTCTCTTACTGCTTTCATTCTCAGACTCTAGAGACACATCTGGCAGGGGGCAAGGAGAGGGGTGAGGGCATGTCCCATGGGCTGGGAAATAGCTCTTTGGAGAGTGTTTGCCTAGAATGCAGAAGGCCACAGGTGGGTTCCCCCTACCACCACTGCCACCGCCACCGCTACCGCCACCACCACCACAACATAGATTAAAAGAGACAATCCATGCAAGTATATGGAGTGAGTGTGGCTCAGTGGCAGAATACATGCTGAACACTCCAGTGGCCCTGGATTCAGTACCCAGTGTGGCAAAGAAAACAACCACAAAAACTGTATAAATAAGAATTTAAAGTGTCTGGGCAGTGGTGGCACACGCCTTTAATCCCAGCACTTGGGAGGCAGAGACAGGCGAATTTCTGAGTTCGAGACCAGCCTGGTCTACGGAGTGAGTTCCAGGACAGCCAGGTCTACACAGAGAGACTCTGTCTTGAAAAAAAAACAAAACAAACAAACAAAAAAAGAATTTAAAGTGCACACTTTTAATTCTAGCTCTGAGTTCCGGGCCAGCCTACGTACGCTACAGAGCGAGTTCCAGGACAACCAAGGCCACACACACACACACACACACACACAATTTTATTTTATTTTTTTAAGACAGGGTTTCTCTGTATAGCCCTGGCTGTCCTGGAACTCACTCTGTAGACCAGGCTGGCCTCGAACTCAGAAATCCGCCTGTCTCTGCCTCCTGAGTGCTGGGATTAAAGGCATGCGCCACCACTGCCCCGCCCACACGCACACAATTTAGATAGCACTTGTTTCTCTTGGAGAAGACCTAAGCTCAGTTCTCAGCACCTGCAGGGTGACTCACAACCATTTGTAACTTCAGTTCCAGAGGATCCAATGCTCTCTTCTGACCTTTGAAGGGATGCTCACATGTGAGCAAAACCCTCATACACATAACGAACTAAATTTAAAACAGTAATGCTAAGAGGCATGCAGGTCTCTGGAAGTTCCAGGCTAGCCTCTATTGCATAGTGAGACCTTGTCTAAAACAGAGTGGGGTGGGGGGTAAGAAAAGGGAAAAAAAAAAAAGATGTAAGCTAGGTGTGGTGGCGCGGGCCTGTCACGCCAGGGCTGGGGAGGCTGAGGCAGGCTCTCACTTTAAGGCCAGGCTGATGTGCAAAACAAAATTGTGAGTCCCAAACAAAAGTGAAATATATTGGGAGAGCCAGCAGCTGCCCATGGGAAGTGCATTGCTGGTGGTCACATGAGCAGAACACTTAGTAGGCCCAAGGTTATGCATGACAGAAATAAACTTTGTCGTCTTTGTAACTGCTGGATCAGGGAGAGGGGAACTCCAGAAAGAAAGCTGCTCCTGAATTTGAAGAGGCTGGATTGGAATTTTTTTTTTCCCCTATAGGGAAGGCTAGAGGTAACAGTTAAAGCAGTGGAAACCTATCCTTGAGTGAAGGAAGAGGGATGGTCTTACATCCCATCCTACCCTTTCCAGTATCCATCTGCAGGCCTTTAGCACCTCTGTGAAGGAACCACAGGGATGAGATCCTCAGGCAGAAGAAGAAAATAATTAGGATCTCAGGAAGACTCCAGAGCCCAGCACCAGACCCGCCACAAAGAACAACAAATCCTATACAGAGGATAATAAAAACAGCTCCACATATTTTGGGAAGATTTTTAGTTTTGCTTTGCTTTTATGTTTGTGGTGGTGGTGGGTTAATTTAACTTAATTTTTTTGAGATTATAATGTTGTCACATCATTTCCCGATTCCCTCCCCTCCTTCCGAATCTTTCCCCATACCCCTCCCCGTTCTCTTTCAAATTCAGAGTCTCTTTTTTTCCCAGTAACTGTTGTTAAGTATATATACACATGTATCTAAGGTATATATTCTTTTTTTTTTTTTTTTTTGGTTTTCTGAGACAGGGTTTCTCTGTGTAGCCCTGGCTGTCCTGGAACTCACTCTGTAGACCAGGTTGGCCTCGAACTCAGAAATCTGCCTGCCTCTGCCTCCCAAGTGCTGGGATTAAAGGCTTGTGCCACCACTGCCCAGCTAAGTATATATTCTTAAATGTAACTGTGCAGTCTGTATAATGTTACTTATATGTATGTTTTCACCACTGACAATTTGGTATTGGATAACCAACTAGTGTGCTCTTCCCTGGGGAAGGCTTCTCCTGCTCTCACTTTCCTTAGTTACCTGTAGCTCTTTGTGTAGGACTGAGGCCTCATGGGCTTTTCCCATCCCCACTCTTGGCTCCTCCATCGATGTCATCCTTGTCCAGCTCCTGTTTAAGTGGTCATGTTGGTGAGACTTTGTGACATTATTAGAAGACAAGGTCTCAAAGCCAACTCCCTGATCCTCTACCTGTTACAATGTTACAATCTTTCCATTCTCTCTCTCTCTCTCTCTCTCTCTCTCTCTCTCTCTCTCTCAAAGCCCCCTGAGCCTTAGGTGTGGGAGTTGTTTTGTAGATGCATCCATTAGGGCTGGACTCCACAACTCAACATTTTGATTGGAAATGGGTTCTTTTTTTTAATTTTTTTTTTTATTTTGGTTTTTCGAGACAGGGGTTCTCTGTATAGCCCTGGCTGTCCTGGAACTCACTCTGTAGACCAGGCTGGCCTCGAACTCAGAAATCCACCTGCCTCTGCCTCCCGAGTGCTGGGATTAAAGGCGTGCACCACCACTGACCGGCTGGAAATGGTTTTTGTAATCTATCTATTGTCAAGAGAAGTTTCCTTGGTGAGGGATGAGAGCTACACTCATCTGTGGGTATAGAACCAAGTATTTAAAAGGTAGTTAGGGAGCCGGACAGTGGTGGTGCACGCCTTTAATCCCAGCACTTGGGAGGCAGACAGGTGGATTTCTGAGTTCGAGGCCAGCCTGGTCTACAGAGCCAGGGCTATACAGAGAAACCCTGTCTCGAAAAACCAAAAAAAAAAAAAAAAAAAAAAAGATCCCTGACTTCAGCAACCTTGGGTGAAGGCTAGGTTACCAGTACCAGGTGTGAGTTCATTTTTGTTGAGTAGGTCTTAAGTCCAAGAGAGCTGTTAGTTACCACTAATGTATGTGTACCATTGCGCATCCCTGGGTTCCCATTGTGGTTGTGGTTCCAGCATCATGGCTGGACTGTTGGCTTCTGGTAATTCTCCAGGATGAGCATTCAGGTCAGTTCTAGCTCAGGGACCTCTGGGCCCTGTTAATTCTTTTGTTTTTTTAACATTACTTGTCTCATGTGCATGAGTATTCTGCCGGTACATGCACCATTTATGTCTTGTGTCTGTTGAGGCTAGAAGAGGTGAAGTACCAAATGAGTCCTCTCTCCAACCCCATCAAATACAACATTCTGTTACTTAAGGGTTTCATAAAATAAATGAATATTTTGTTCTTTATTGGGGATTGGAGAGATGGCACTGGCTGCTCTTGCAAAGGACTAGGTTTTTGGTTCCCAGCTCCTACATAAAAATTCATAACTACAGTTCCAGAGGACCCAACACCTTCTTCCACCTCTGTTGCCACCAGACATGGGGACAATAGAAACATGCAGGCAAAATGAAATAATTTTTAAAATATTTCCAGTCAGGCAGTGGTGGCGCACACCTTTAATCCCAGCACTCGGGAGGCAGAGGCAAGTGGATTTCTGAGTTCGAGGCCAGCCTGGTCTACAGAGTGAGTTCCAGGACAGCCAGGGCTACATAGAGAAACCCTGTCTTGAAAAAACAAAAACAAAAACAAAAAAAAAAGAGTCAGTATCAAGGCTTGGCTCCTGTGGACACCGGAGGCACCTGCCTAGGATTTAATAAAAGAACCAGATAGATAGACATCTCTCATCCAATGCTAGTAGTGTGACTTTCTGGGAAAACTTCTAAGCCAGGGACTGGAAAGATGGCTCAGTATCTAATTACAGAATCTTGCAGAGGACTCAGGTTCAGTTCCCAGCACCCAAGTGGTAGCTCAGAAACATTTGTAACTTCAGTTCCAGGGGTCTGTTGCCTTCTTCTGACCTCCTTGGGCACTGGGTACACACAAGGTACACATACATACAAGTAGGTAAAACAAAAACAAAACTAAACAAACAAACAAAACACACACACACACACACACACACACACACACACACACACACCCCTTGGCTTGGTCAAACATACATAAAATCAGTAGATTTTTAAAAATTTACAGGTCGGGCAGTGGTGGTGCACGCCTTTAATCCCAGCACTCGGGAGGCAGAGGCAGGTGGATTTCTGAGTTCGAGGCCAGCCTGGTTTACAGAGTGAGTTCCAGGACAGCCAGGGCTACACAGAGAAACCCTGTCTGGAAAAACCAAAATAAATTAAATAAATAAATAAATAAATAAATAAATAAATAAATAAATAAATAAATTTACAAAACAGAACAAAGATTATTTTTTGAGATAAGGTTTCTTAGTATGGCTCTGGCTGTCCTGGAACTCACTTTGTAGACCAGGCTAGCCTACAAACTCACAGAGATCCACCAGCTTCAGCCTCCTGAATGCAGGGATTAAAGACATATGTCACTACCACTGCCCATTAAGAATCAAAAGCAGCTGGGCAGTGGTGGCGCACACCTTTAATCCCAGCACTTGGGAGGTAGAGGCAGGTGGATTTCTGAGTTCGAGGCCAGCCTGGTCTACAGAGTGA
Source organism: Uromys caudimaculatus (assembly GCA_028551405.1). Classification (NCBI taxonomy): domain Eukaryota; kingdom Metazoa; phylum Chordata; class Mammalia; order Rodentia; family Muridae; genus Uromys; species Uromys caudimaculatus. The sequence continues at coordinate 45,244,566 of CM052720.1, read as the reverse complement.
GTTCCAAGACAGCCAGGGCTACACAGAGAAACCCTGTCTTGGAAAAAAAAAAAAAAAAACACAAATAAATTAATAAATAAAACAAAAACCCTCCTCTACTCCTCTTGTGTTCACAGAAACCCTTCTTAGCAGTGAACCATCTCCCTATCTCCATGTTTTCTGCTTGTTAGCCCGGGATCCCAGGCCACAGGACTGGTGCTGCCATAACTACAGTGGCTCTTCCCACGTTTAATTAACTTAACCTAGATAATATCTCACATGAATGCCCAGAGGCCTAGCCTAATCAAGATAACCCTTAGCTGGCAGGCTCAGAAGCTCCTTTCCACGTGATACTAGATCCAGTCACGTTGACATCTTTCTTTTTTATTAACTTGAAATGTAGACCAGGCTATACTCAGACTCACATAGATCCGCCTGCCTCTTCTTCCCAGAGTGCTGAATCTAAAGACAGACATGTACCAGGATACCTGGAGACAATTATGGTTAACCATCACAGTGGGTAACAAGTCAGCCTGAGTCTCAAAAAAGAAAACAAGACACTACAGAGATGACTCAGTGGCCAAGAGCACTTTCTGGGGCCAGAGCTCTTCCTATGGCCCACAGTGGCTCTCACCAATCTCTAACTTCAAATCCAGGGTTTTGGAAGCCTCTGGCTCTGGGGGTTGGGGGGGGGGGGACCACCTGTACTCAGGTGCACATCCTAATATGGAAACACACACCCACAAATAATTAAAAATAAATCTTAAAAAAGAGGAATATGGTATTGTGAGAAAAAAAGAAGGATAGGTCTCATGGCTCAGGCTCAGAGAGTATTTTTATGGATGGTGTGAGACCACAGGTTCTTTTATGACCTCCTTGCTTCCAGAAGGATCTTTTCCCCTGTATATTAGTCAGCCATAGGCGTTAGGCGGGCCATCTGAGCTCCTAAATGAACCTTTGAGACAGGCTGAAGCACCTTATCTCCTGTTCAGGCAGGTGACCAGTTTCAACTGTGGCTTCACTAGCCACACCCTGGATGAGGCTGGAAGTAGTGTCCAAGGTGAAGGTCATGGGCTCAGCAGCCAGGAGCTGAGAGTTTGGCCAGGAGGAAACCTCATGGGGGTTGTGAGCAACAAAGACTAGAATTCACTCCAGGAGTTTTCCATTTTCTCAAATATCTTGCCCGTCCCCCCCCCCCCCCCCAAAAAAAAAAAAGTCAGAGAAATCAGCCTCCCTCTGCCTCTAAAATGTTGGGAATTTAAAATCTTTTTTTTTTTTTTTTTTTTTCAGACAGGGT
>CM052720.1:45176693-45221934 GCA_028551405.1 Uromys caudimaculatus | reverse complement strand
TCCCTCGACCGGCAAGAACGACGCAACCACTAAGATCTTCGCCAAGCGGTTTATTCAGGTCCCTTGTGCAGCAGCTTCTCTCCTTCTCCCCAGCCTACCCCGCAATATATACAATAATCATCACCAATAGTTAAATGCCACGTGGAGCTAGTAGATAGGTTGCCCAACCGTGATGTCAAATGGCGATATCAGGCACAGCTATAAATGGACTTGTTTATTACTAGGTGGGAAGACGTGACAGCAGGGAACCAGCGCCATCTATAGGGCACGGTACATGGAGCTAGTAGATAGGTTGCCCAACCATGATGTCAGATGGCGATATCAGGCACAGCCATAAATGGACTTGTTTATCACTAGGTGTGCAGACGCGACAGCAGGGAACCGGCGCCATCTTTAGGGCGCGGTACATGGCTTGCTACAGACTTGAGCCAAGTTACAGACCCAGACCTTCTTGAATGAACCAATGGCCAGGTTACCCTTAGTAAGGACCTTATACAATAGCTAAAAGGTTTACTGTTAGCCTTTCTCCAATCCTTCCTTAGAAGGACTTACAGGCTTCTGGCAGGGTAGCCATACACTGTGTGAATAATTAGACTTTCCTGGCTCTATAGGATAGGGGTGCAATTTAATGCTGATTCCTGGAGATTCTAAAAATCATTATGGTCCTTCAGTTAAAGTAGAGTGCTATGGAGGGCCAGGGATTAATGAGGTTTTGGCAGAAGTCTGATTCCCACTAGGTTCAGTGGGTTCCTGAATTCATCTTGTGGTTATTTTTCCAGTCCCAGTATGTATAATTGGGATAGATATACTTAGAGGTTGGCAGAATTCTCACATTGGTTCCCTGGCCTGTGGAGTGAGGGCTGTCATGGTTGGAAAGGCTAAATGGAAGCCTTTAGAGTTCCCTCTGCCAAGGAAAATAGTGAACCAAAGACAGTATCGCATCCTTGTAGGAATCTCAGAAATTAGTGCCACCATCCATTGTCAAGTGTGATTCTCCTTGGTGAATCTGTCTTGTTCTGCACTGGCCAGATAGGAGAGCTAAAGGCAGATGTGATCAGAAGGACTGTGGACTCTGGTAACACATATGTGCTTCAGAGGGTGCGAATTAAATCCAAGCAAGCATTCGAGATCCTTCTAATTCAGTGAAATGAAGGAATCCAGTGGGATGGGGCAAGCAGAGATATTCCATCCAAGATGAAGGAAAAAATGCTGACCTGGCTCCTTCTACCACCAAGAAAGGAGCACAGTGCTTAGTTTGTCTCTTTGGGTTCTGCAGACAGCACATTCCTCGATTAGGAAAAAAAAAAAAAGATGACTTCCATATTCTTTTTTTTTTTTTTTTTCTTTCCGAGACAGGGTTTCTCTGTGTAACTCTGGCTGTCCTAGAACTCACTCTGTAGACCAGGCTGGCCTCGAACTCAGAAATCCACCTGCCTCTGCCTCCCAAGTGCTGGGATTAAAGGCGTGCACCACCACTGCCCGGCGACCCCCATATTCTTGGTCATTTGAATACTTAGTTCCCAGTTGGTGCTGTTCGGGGAAGCTTAGCAGGTGTGGCCTTGCTGGCGGAAGTACGTCACTGGGGGCGTGGTTGGAGGTGTGAGCTCTCAGCCAGTTCTGCTGTCATGTTCGCTAACAGGATGATGATGGACTCTTAACTCTCAGGACCCTATGCTCCAAATGAACCTTCTGTAAGTTGCCTGGGACATGATGTTTTATCAGAGCAACAGAAAGTAACCAATACAGTTACTTTTCTCATCACTGAGACTTAATATCCAACAAGAGGCAACTTAGAGAGGAAGGGTTTATCCTGGCTTATGGTTTGAAGGGCTACAGTCCACGGCTTGGGGAGGCTCACTGCAGGAGCTGGAGGTGGCTTGTTACATTGAGTCTACTGTCTGCGGATGTTAGGGCTCAGCCTGGTCGCTCCTTCTTATTCTGTGCAAGACCCTTGCTATGGATGGTGCCACAGACATCCAGAGTGAGTCTTCTCTCAGTTAAACCTTTCAGGAAATGCATTCTAGATATGCCCAGAGCTGTTTCCACATAGACTAAAATCCCATCTGGCTGACAGTGATTGCCGATCACACTGCCTGTGGCACCTCCACATGTGGTCACTCATCACTTAGCATCTGGATATGTTCCAGAAACCATTATGTGAACATACAGTGTACTCCATGAACCTACTGATGTGTCCTGTGTTACACATGTGGCTATGTGATGTATAGAATTTGTACGTCATGTATGTCGTATGTCCATCAGGAGGCACAGTAGCATGGGTGTGTGAGGGTCTTCTGGTATAACACAGCACACGTTTATAGCACATTTATGTGTGTACTTGTGATTTGTGAGACTGGTTCTCTCTATGTTGCAGTCTGACCTGGAACTTACTATGTGGCCCTGGCTTGTCTGGGACTCACGATCCTCCTGCCTCAGCCTCTAGGTTGCTAGGATTATACTCAGGCTCTGTCATACAGATGTGGTAGCTACTCTTCAGAAAATAGTATACTGTGAAATAATAAAGAATATGACATAAGCACATTACATACTATGCATAATTACGGATGCTTTTAACATTCTCTCTTTATTTCATATGTATGAACGTTGTGTCTGCATGTGTGTGTTGCATATGTGCCTGCAGTACCTGTAGAATCCAGGACAGGGAGTTAGGGTCCCCAGAACTAGAGTTAGAAACAGTTGTCAGCCTCTACAGAGGGGCTATGAATTGAACCCAAATCCTCTGGAAGGGAAGCCAGGGTTCTTAACCTCTGAGTTGTCTCTCCACCCCGTCCGTGTTCTGAACCTCTACTTCATTTTCATTTACTTCTGTCTGCTGTACTTGAGAGAGAAAAACAAACAAACAAACCAGGGTCTCGTGCATTTGAAGTGAGTCACATTGAGCCTCATCTCCAGCCTTGTACTCTGTGTGCGTGCGTGCGTGCGTGTGTGCGTGTGTGTGTGTGCGTGTGTGTGCGTGTGCGCGTGTGTGTGTGTATTGGGAATGAAGTTTACTGGGGTTTGATCCTAGGGCCTTGAGCCCACCAGCCAAACATTTTACCACCGAGCTATGGCCCCACTGCTTTTTGGAATGTTTTTAATTTAATTTTTTGTTTTCTGTGTACTTTGCCAGAGAACATAAATGTGGTGCTGACAGAGGCCAGAAGAGGGCGCTGAATCCCTCAGAACTGGAGAGTCCTCTGTAAGAGTAGCAAGTACTCTTAACTGTGGGGCCATCTCTTCACATCGGTGGGCTCAAGGCACTAGGATCAAACTCCAGTAACCTCCATCCCCAACACACACACACACACACACACACACACACACACACTGAATTGCACAGACTGGCCTTAGATTCACTCTGTAGCTCAGACAGGCTTTGAACTCGCCATCCTCCTGCCTCAGCCTCCCAAGGAGAATAGGAAAATGTGGCAGCAGACAGCTCCAGGCCACAGGAACTTGAAGCTTGGCTCTACCACCACTCCTCATACCTCAGAGGAACAGGAAGCTGAGCAGCTGCCATGTTGCATAGCATCCATCAATCCATCACAGGAAGAGGGTAAAATCCAGCCTGGTCCTCACCTTTAACAGTAAACAGATAAGCTGGAGCCTTCCTGCCCTCCCATCCACTGCCTCCCCGACACTGCCTCTGTACCTTCTGTCCCCACCATAGCCTGGCCTTGTCCCTCCCTAACCAGCCCTCCTGCCCTCTGATGAGCTCAGCCCCTCACTGCCCCCACTAGTCTAGGAACTCGGTTCCCCTGGCACTAGCAGCACAAACAGAATGGAGGACCATGTTCCTTGAAGATCAGTGGAAGCTGTTGAGAACGTCCCATAACATAAAACTGTCACCTCAAGACACAGAGAAGGGAAGTGTATACTCTATGCTTTTGGAAAACCATTTTATTTCTAAGAGTCATGGAAGAAGAGGAGAGCTTTGACCTGTCCATCCCATCTGAAATCCTGGACCATCTAGATCTTCCTGCCCCAGACCCTGGCATGCACATATTTATGCAAACACGTGTTTGTGGAGAATTCACTGCTAGACTTAGGGTGGGCAAAGCTGAGAGCCTACATCCATGACCATGACCATCAGGGATCTTATGTCCTCCAGGGACAGACACCACCAAATAGTCACCTACATATGCAGAGGTGTGACTCTGCCAGTGCCTCCTGGGAAGCTATGTCTTGACTTGAGGCTTCTGAAGAGGAGATTTGTGTCTAGAAGATTTCAAACCTTCTCTGAAGAAACTGAGGTCTGAGTGTGCTGTGGCGCTAATGAGGGGAGACCTGAAGCAGGAGTTTTCAGGTCAGCAAACCCCAAGGCTGTGTGCAGGTGGAAGCAGGGCAGGACTGGCTTTGAAGTCCATTCAGTCAAGTGGGGAGTAAACAAGTGGAGCCACTCCCCCACAGGGCTTTGGAGAGCAGGTTAATGTCATGGCCTGAACTAAAGTCACTGTAACAACCTTGAATGGGTTTCGACAGGGAATGAAACAATCAGGGTTGTTTCTCATGGTGGCTTTTAATCTATTTAATCCCACACTTGGGAGGCACAGGCAGGTGTATCCTTATGAGCTTGAGGCTAGCCTGATCTACACGGAGTTCCAGGCATCAATGAGAATCCCTACAAATCAGTCTGCAAAGTGGAGGCATTGGAATGTTGCAAATCCAGAGACTAATCATCTTATCTTGGGCTAGCCTAGGACCCCTGACAAGCCATTTTTTTCCCCCAACTCTGGGTGGGAACTGTAGGCAAGGTGTTTTTATATCTTCTGTGTAGTTTACCCTTGCATTACTCAAATGCTTAAAGGTACAATGTAAAGTTCTAATCCGTTTGAAAGCTGCTTTTACAAACTGTTAGGAATGGCTAAGAAATACAATAGTCAGGCAATCAAACTCATGGTCATGTTAGATGCTAGTTTAGTTAATCACAGCAAGATGTTTTCAAAGTTATTCAGATAGTAAATAGCTACAAATAAACAATGTTTGACAATTCAGCAATAAGATAGATAGATACATAGATAGATACATATATAGAAAGATGCATAGATACATAGATATATATAAATAGATTCATAGATACATAGATAGATACATAGATATATATAGATAGATACATAGATACATAGATAGATATTCTTCAAAACCCTCAGAGGTCTGCGGACTATGGCATTTAACATTGTTTCATTATTAAAAAATCTTTTTTGACAATGGGACAGGTCTCCTGACAGTACCTCCATTCCACTTCACAGGAGATGATGAGCATTGAATAACCTCCACATGGAGTTGCTTCAATTATGGCGCGCTGGCCACTGGGCAAAGAAAATTCCCTAACTTCATCTACAGACAAAATGCTGTCCAGAAAGGACAAATGGATGCAGGGAAGTTGACTGCCAAGCTCTGCCAAGACAGGGTGAGGAAATCCTTCATAATTCCTGCTTAACCAAGAGTCTGCCATATATACTGGGTCAGAAGGTTAAAGACAGATGCTGCTGCAACATTATAGAGACAATTCTGGGTGTCTCTCTAGACCGCCTGCTTCTCTGTCAGTTCTATAGTTTTGGAAGTTCCTTATCTACACTTCTACTTACTCCGATAATATTTATTCCTTCCCAAGTCTCTGATGAGGTTGAAGAATAAATAGTTACAGTCTCCCAATTATGCTTAAGTTGTTTAGGATTTAAGAGGATTATTTTAGGTCTAAGGAGATGTTTTTAGGATGGCAATACAAGTGAGGATAAAAAATGATTTAGATACAAACCTCTAACTCACCAATATAGGAGAGATAATAGAATACTTTCTCCAAATTGTCAAATACTTACGGACTAGACATAATGTAAGCCATACCTGATAATGTTCATAATTGTTATTATTGTATATGGTATACTATTATGAGGAAAAAAGAGCCTTTTAATAGACAAAAAAGGAGAAATGTAGGCATAATGTTTAAGTATCTTCTTTGCAGAGTTTACCCTTATGTTATTCAAATGCTGATTTCTCTGCCCTCATATTCATGTTTCCGTCTGGACACGGCATTGTAATGCTTATACCTACAAACTCCTGTCTCAAATTTGTGTAAACAATCTTTACCATTTATTCTCTGCCTTGTCAATAAATGCTGATTGTGCAATGGCTGGGCAGAAGAGAGAATAAGGCAGGACTTCTGCCAACCAGAGGGAGGTGATGGGGGTGGGGGTGGGGGTGGGGGAAAAATTGAGGTGTGCACAAGGACGAGAGGGTCTGAGAAGACACCACGAGAAGAAACATCTGAAGCCCAAAGAGCCAGATCAATAACAATATGCAAGTATCTTGGGAGGTATCCAGATTAGCATAGGGGTTATTATAGATCATTTAACTGCTCAGCTTTTGAGGTGCGGCTTGAAATAAATCTTGGTTTCTCAGTGTGGTTATTGGGGATTAGCAAAGGTTAAATAAATAGTCACCAGATTAATTCACTAATTACATTTATATTAATATTAATTCATTTTACAGGGAACTAACATCAATGACTAATAGATTTTAACACACACACACACATACACACACACACACACACACACACACACACACACACACACACACACCTTTAGAATCTACTAGCTTAGCAGACCATTAGCTTTCGCTAACCCAAAGGCTAAGAATGTCAGCAAATAGCATCCGAGGCCTACGGGAGGTTCTCCACCATTCTGCTACAACCACCTCTCTCATGTTCCTGCCAATGTGTTTGAAAAGTGTCTTGATTTATAGCTGTCTTTGTTCTGTTCCTTCATGAAACTATTTCTGTTTTGGAAGGGGGAATTTGGGGTGACCTAAATCAGTAGTCATTTAAATTTGGCTCTACAATATTCCCCCTTGAAGTGAGAGATTCATTTTTTATGTGACACAAACTAGCTAGGGCTGCCTGTGAGACTCTGTGGAAAGAAGCACATGGGTGAAGCTGGGGTGACCTGTCCATCACCTTGTCTGCTAAGAGCATTGAATCCCCTTTGGGTCTGTCAATCATCACTCTCTAATGAATCACTGGGAAATATTGCCAGGCTTCAAAGAGTTAACCGTGGGGCAAGTTTGTACAAGGACTGAGGTCCTACTTGGCCTGGGATGGAAACAAAGTGGCACTGTTGCTTAACCAGTGACTTCCCTAAGGGAATCAACCTCCTACCAGGGTGAAGGCAGCGGCTGGCTCCCTCCTCCAGGTCAGGTGGAGGGGATTGCTGCGCTCAGCCAGCCTCCAAACCTGCAGAAGATTCTTCTAGGGAAGTGTGGATTCCTGGACCAAGACGGCTTGGTGTGGTAACTGTTTCTTTTGGTTGATACAGGGTTTTCACTATGTAGCTCTGACTGAAACTCACTGTAGCCTCAGCTAACAAAGACCTGCTTGCCTCTGCCTCCAGAGTGGTGGGATTAAAAGTGTGAGCCACCGCCGGGCAGTGGTGGCGCATGCCTTTAATCCCAGCACTTGGGAGGCAGAGGCAGGTGGATTTCTGAGTTCGAGGCCAGCCTGGTCTACAGAGTGAGTTCCAGGACAGCCAGGGCTACACAGAGAAACCCTGTCTTGAAAAACCAAAAAAAAAAAAAAAAAAAAAAAAAAAAAAAAAAAAAAAAAAAAAAAAAAAAAAAAATTCAAATAGAAAAAAAAAAAAAAAAGAAAGAAAAAAAGTGTGAGCCACCACCTCTGGCAGAAACTCTCTTAGCCAAACTACATCTTAGATAGATGCAACTGGAGAAAAAGTGGGCAAGCCCCACTGACCATGCTTCTTCCTAAGGTATTTGGTTTTTTGTTTTTATATTTATTTTATTTATATGAATACACTGTAGCTGTCTTCAGACACACCAGAAGAGGGCATCAGATCCCATTACAGATGATTGTGAGCCACCATGTGGTTGCTGGGAATTGAACTCAGGACCTCTGGAAGAGCAGTCAGTGCTCTTAACTGCTGAGCCATCTCTCCAGCCCAGGTATTTGTTTTTTATTTTTGTTTTTAGTACCGAGAATTTTCTTTCTTTCTTTCTTTCTTTCTTTCTTTCTTTCTTTCTTTCTTTCTTTCTTTCTTTCTTTCTTTCTCTCTCTCTCTCTCTCTCTCTCTCTCTTTCTCTCTCTCTTTCTTTTTTTCTTTTTGGTTTTTTTTTTTTTTTTGGTTTTTTCGAGACAGGGTTTCTCTGTGTAGCCCTGGCTGTCCTGGAACTCACTCTGTAGACCAGGCTGGCCTCGAACTCAGAAATCCACCTGCCTCTGCCTCCCAAGTGCTGGGATTAAAGGCATGCGCCACCACTGCCCGGGGAGAATTTTCTTTTTGACACAGGGTTTCATGTACCTGGAACTCAGTGTGTGGCCAAGGATGACTTTGAACTTCTGATCCTCCTGCACCACCTCTAGAGTGCTAGGATTACAGGATGGAGCTCCATGCCTGCTGTAGTGAGCCTTCCTCAGCCCCGCTTTCTCTACCACACTCTCTTAGCTTCTTCCTCTGCCTCCCCCCTTTACTAGGACACCTTCTCTGCTCTTCTTTCCACTTAGAAGTCTCTAGAACAGTTGGAGATGCCTCCCTCTGGGCTCCAATCCTAGTGGAGCCCAACAGAGTTCTAGGAAGTCCAGGGCAAGGCGAAGCAGCCTGGAAGGGTTAGGTGGAGGTGCACTTCGCTGCTGAGCAAAGTCGTTGGGTGGGTCAGCAGAGAACTGGTGTCAGAGCATGGTCAATGGAATCTTGTGAGGAGACTTCTGAGTGCTTGTGAGAAAACTGCAAAAAAAACCAAGTTCTGTTTCCTCAAAACGCGGAATGGTTCTCGGAATGTGTTTTGAAGCTCGCCCAGGGTGCAGCGGATAGGAGTGAGTTTACGTCAGGTTATTCATTACAGCCGGCTGTTGTTATTTGCTTATATGCCTCTATGGAAAAACACATTTTTTTGCTGCATGCAGCTTACCCTTGTGGTTGACACTTTACTCGTGTGTGACTCTTCTTAACCCTCAGAGTATAAATTGTCCGATGCTCTCAATAAAGTTGACTGTTGCAGGAGACTTCAGTCCACCTCATTTTTAAGCTTCATTCTCCCTGGTCTTATTGCCTCCAGAGTGGAAATAGATTAGGACTTGCTTGAAGTGGTTGCCATGGAGATATGGAGACTGTTATCTCTTTAAAGATCTTGTTGGGGAAAATCCGAGGGAATCTGATCCATTTACAACACAAGTCTAAAGAAGTATTAAAGTCCTCAGATAGAGGATGGGAGATGGGAGTGGAACACTGCCCAGGGACCAATTATTTGCTCATTTAAACTAAAAAGTATGGTTTCCATTTCTGTTTCTTATGCTGCTCCACTGGTCCAGGAGTCTAGCGAAGAGGATGTTACCCTTGGAAATATAATGGCCAGTCCCAGGTGACATGAAGAAGTCATAGCCTGGTCTTGTACTAGATCTGGCCTCCCTAACTCTAACTCCTGGTCTCACTCACTGCCACACATGCATTTGGTTCCTCAACCGAAGGAATGACCCCATGGTTCCTAGAGGCTCTGCTTAGGTGACCCGTGACTGGCATGATGACCACCAAGGCCCCCGAGAGCTGCACTGTGGTAAAGACCACCTTGCCCTCCCCTCTTTTAGACAAAACATCTTAGTTTCTCTCCCCAAAAGTACAATGTAAAGGGGAGTGAGCTTATTCTGGTTCACAGTTCAAGGCCATTGTGGTTCTTGAAGCCAAAGTGGCCGGTGCCTGAAGCAGCTGGTCACATCCTATGTCCAGTCAGAAAGCAAAGAGCAAATGCTCATAATTAGCTCACTTCTCCACTTTATACAGCCCAGTATCCCCTGCCAAGGAATGGTCCTGGACAATTAAGATAGGCCTCCACATCGGTTAACATAACGACGAGCCCTCACAGACACTCTCAACCCTTTGAGACAGGGTCTTTCTACATAACCCTGTTGTCCTGAAGCTCACTGTGTAGAACTGCCCTTGAATTCACAGAGATCCGCCTGCCTCTGCCTCCTGAATGCCAGGATTAAGGGTGTGTGTCACCACAACCTGCTAGTATACACAATGTCTGCCAAGAAACACCAAGACCCTTGGTGGTTCTAAAAATATTAACCATCACACAGCCTCACCCAGGCTGACTTTGAACTTGTTACGTGAACAGGCTGGTTAGGAACTTCTGGTCCTTTTCTATCTACTGCCAAGAGCTGGGGTCATGGGCATGCACCACCTCACCTATTCTCCTGTTTTACAGACCAGAACACCACAGAAAAATCCAGAGGCTTGTGGATGCAGACCTGGACCTGGACCTGGTCTATGGCTGCCTCTTCCTTCATCCTTCCTCACCTCTGCCTTTTTTTTTTTTTTTTTTTTTTTTGGTTTTTCGAGACAGGGTTTCTCTGTGCAGCCCTGGCTGTCCTGGAACTCACTCTGTAGACCAGGCTGGCCTCGAACTCAGAAATCCACCTGCCTCTGCCTCCCGAGTGCTGGGATTAAAGGTGTGCGCCACCACTGCAGGGCCAAGCTGTCCTTTTTTATATTTTGTATCTCTCAGCCTGTTGAGTCCTAATACTACCTTGACTGAGGAGGATGTCAGGAGAAAATACTCTATTTGGGGTTGATGAGTGGACAACTAGCGCCCCACTCAAATGCCTCCTCCTCTCAGCACTGAGGAAGGCCTGGTTGGCAGAGTGGGAGACACTTACCTAGGGAGACCTGAGGCAGGCCCACACAGGCTGTCTCCAAAGCATGAAGCCATGTCTATGAAGTTCATAGCTATGCAAGGGCAGGGAGGGGGAGAGGGGGAAAACCTGAGAAGTATTGGAGTGAGAAAGGAAGCCAGGCAGCCATCCGGACAGAAGCTGCTGGGGAGGGGAGCACTCATTTTCTGCTTGAAGGGGGGCTTCCCTCCTTCTCTCCCTGGGGCAAAGCCCACTGGGCTGCTCAACCTGTGCATTGTGGGGTCCAAATTAAGGGAAGGCAGCTGGGCATGGGTGTAGTCTGGAGGCAGAACTCTTGAGAGTTCAGAGCTAGCCTGGTCTACATAGTGGATTCCAGGCAGCCAGAGTGACATAGTGCAACACTATCTAAAAAAATGGGGGGGGGGGGTGGAAGCTGGAGAGATGACTCAGCAGTTAAGAGCACTGACTGCTCTTCCAGAGGTCTTGAGTTCAATTCCTCGCAACTATACAGTAGCTCACAACCATCTGTAAAGGGATCTGATGCCCCCTTCTGGTGGGTCTGAAGATAGCTACAGCATACTCACATAAAATAAATCTTTAAGGGGGGGGGGTGTCCAGGACGGATACTGCAGAACGGGGCTGCACGGAGGGGTCAGAGAGCATCTTGACCTCTGGGGGACCATGGTGGCACTTTGCCGGGTTTGCCATATTCATGGGGACTGTGGGTGGGCTGTAATTGACAGTACCAGGGGGGATCACACAAGAAAACCCAAGAGAGGCCATCCAGCCGCAGCATCTTAAGGCCCTAGCACTACAGAATGTAAGGAGATAGGGAGGCTGGGGCAGGGTGGGTGGGCAGTGGAGGGAGGGCAGATGGGTGGGCAGTGGAGGGAGGGCAGATGGGTTATTCGTTTTGCTGAAGGTCTGTCCAGGCAACACTAGACTTGTCTGGGACTCCAGACGGAGGTCACAACTGGTTCTCACAGCCCCATTCCCCGTCATTTCTGACACCACCATTGGTGAGAATTTGTTTCTTTAAGCTTCGTGGCTCTGTCCTCTCAGTGGCCGGACCAACTTTACCGTGGAGACATTGCCCCTGCCCATTCCGCAGGCTAGCTGGATCTGACTGGGCCACTGGGTTTGTGTAGAACAAGCTTTGCAGTCCCCCTTCCCCCTCAGCCCTCCCCCATCCTCTCTTCACTAGCTCCCTTTTCTTCAGGTGTTTGCAGATCAGGTGTAGCTAGTCCAGGCTAGCTTGGAATTCATCGTGTAGACCAGGCTGGTTTCAGTGTGGCAATCCTTCCGGCTCTGCCAATCAGAGCCTGAGATTACTGGAGCTTGCTGCAATGGCTGGCTCCTCCCTCTCTTTATTTGTATTTTTGGCGAGGGGGAGGGGGTTATAGGGGTATCACCTTCCTATTTACAACCTCGATTTCCTGTGAGTTTTAAATGTTCCTTCCCGATTAAGTGGGTTTTTTGGTTGTTTGGTTTTGGTTGTTGTTTTTAAAGACAGGGTCTCACTATGCAACCCAGGCCGTCCTAGAACTCACTCTGTAGACCAGGCTGCCCTCAGACTTCCAGAGATCCACCTGCCTCTGCCTCTCGAGTGCCGGGATTCAAGGTGTGCGTCCACACACTCAGCTTATTATTTTTAATTCTACGTGTTTGGTTGTTTCACCTGCACCAGTCAGTGTACCGCATGTGTTCCTGGTGACTGCAGAGGTCAGAAAAGGGCATCCAACGCCCAGGCACTGGAGTTACAGATGGTGGTGGTAAGCTACCATGTGGATGCTAGGAATCAAACTCAGGTCCTCTGCAAGAGAGGCCAGTGCTCTTAGCCGCTGAGCCATCTCTCCAGCCCCCTCCCCCTGAGAGACACACACAGAGAACTGCAGGTTTCAAAGAAGAAATAAGCAAATTTGTTGTTGGGAGGGGGTGGGGAGGGGGTCTTGCTCACCCTTCCCCATCACTGGCAGGGTGGGCAGCTAGGGTCCATAGAAAAGGCAGTAGTGGGCACAGGTCCTGTCCTGTACAATATAGACTAATTCAATATAGATCCTTTGTATAAAAGCTGTTTGTTCTCGTTTGTCCTCTTGCTGTCTGGCTGGGGAGGCTTTGGGGGGATGAAGCTGGCAGACTGAGCTGGGACACAGAGACATCCCGTGGTCCCCATCTTTCGGCTGTCCCCTTGTGACGTCATTTTGGGTCCTTCGTGGGGGCATAGCAAAGCTCTAACGGCCTGGACACCTTCCAGAACTTCTCGTTCACAAGCTCCAAGGTCAGTGAGCCGTTCAGCGTCTAAGGAGGGAGAGAGAGAGGCAGGGGGAGGGAAGTTAGAAGAGGAAAGGGGGGGAGACAAAAAACCCTGAAAATCAAAGGAGGGTGTGGCCCAACAGGAGCCCACAGAGAGGGACAGAGCAGGGGCTGAGAAGGTGGTCCAGCCTAGTCAGTCACCTCCCTGCTCTCTTGTCTGCCATTAGCAGATGCTCACCGTGAACGCTCCGCCCCCAGGAGCGATATAGATGGTATACTGTTTTTCGCTGACGCCTTCCAGGCTGGGCAGGGCAGGCTCCTCTGGACCATCGCCTCCGCCGGCAACCCCTCTCTCCCCACCACCCCCGTCAGGTCCGCCTGTGTCCGCAGCACCCCCACCAGGCCCTCCAGGCTCTGTGGTTTCCTGCTGCTGCCTCCTCTCCAGGGCGATGCGCAGAGCCAAGTACTTGGAGAGGTGATCCACTGTGGCATTCCCAGTAGTCTTCACGTACCTGGGGGGGAGGGGCGGGAGGACGGGGGTCCTTGAGTGCAAAACTTTCTCCAAAAGGTCTAGCTGGGGGTTCAGGTACCCCAGGCTAGCCTCCACCTTGCTATGTAACTGAAGATGACTTTCAACTTCTCATCCCCCAGCCTCTGGGATTACAGGTGTACACTACCACCCTTGGCTTATATGTTGCTTGCCTGACAAACACAGTACTGACTGAACTCCACCCCCAGGCCTGGAGCCCCCTTCTGACTGACTGAACTTGAGTCTCCAGGTGGTTGCGCAGCAAAAGGCAGGGCTCCTCACCTAGTCTGGCAGTACTCTCCCTTCTCCACAAGCAGGGGATGGGGCCGGAACACAAGCTCGATCTCTCCACCTGGCTCTGGAGGACTGGGAGCCCCAGGAGGGCTTGGGGGACCTAGGGTTCCCCCTCCCAGGGTGCCGCCCCGGTCGCCAGAGTCTTCAGAACCAGCACCCCCGCAAGCCCCACCTGCAGCACCGCCCCCTGTCCCTACACTGCTGCCCCCTGCACCCCCTCCACGGGGTCGCTTGGGAGCAGGGCCTGGAGCAGAGTCTGGGGCGGAGTCAGAACTTACATCCTCTCCATCCCCTTCTCCCTCCCCAGGTTCTCCTTCCCCCCCACTCATTGTGGCTGTCTGATCAGATCCAGGTATCGGCCGCCTCACACGCTGGGCCCTGTAGAAACAAACACTCCAGGTTACAAAGAACAGTTAGTGTTAAACTTCAGAGGACCCCGAGGCCTTGGAGGCCCTACTAGGGATGCTTCCTGTTTATCTCTATTTGACGGTTGAAGAAACAGGCTTAAAGAGGGCTGGCGAGGTTAACTGGTCTGAGGATGGACACTTGCCCTCAAATCCCAGCGTCAGCTGCATGGTCGACCCCTGGCAGCTGAACGCAGACTGTAAGGCCCACGGGTAATATGGTCTCTGGATCTCCACACCTGTGCATGGCCTGCATCCGAAGCCCCTCCTCGATACTGGAGCTCAGCGCCTGCTGGTTGTGCAGGCGGCTGAGGCGGATGAGCACCCGATCTTGATGGGCCTCGTATTCCTCCCGGCTAGGATAGATTTTGGAGATCAGGGCGTCGAAGTTGGGGTCCGGCCGTAGGGACCGCTTGGACACCAGCTTTTTCCGGCAGGTAGGGCACTCCTTGTTCCTGGGGCGGAAAGGAAGCTCTGTAGGGGCAGCTCCCATCACTGATGCCCAGGTTGGCCCGCCTGGCCCCATGGCAGACATGTCCCTCCTGTTACCCGCTCCGCAGGGCAGTGACGATGCAGTCTGAGCAGAACCTGTGCAGGCACTCCTTGGTGGTCATTGTGTTCTTCAGCATGTCCAGGCAGATGGGACACATAAGCTCCGAATGCAGTGACCGAGGCGAAACTGCAATCTCTGTACCGTCCATGATGGCTTCCTGGGTCATCAGCAGGTGGCAGCGGGTTGGGGAAAAGGGACTTTAGAGGCAAGCTCTGAGAAAGGTAAGAACCTGGACAGCCATGCTGACCAAACCGATGGGAATTCTGGGATGGAGGAGACCAATGACTTGTAAATTACCGGAACAGAAGGGATGAGGGCCCTCTCACGAGGAGTTTTGAAAACAGAAGGACCAGAGGTTTATTGAGAGGACTAGGGTTGTGGATGGCACAGATCTATGAGTTGAAGGATATTTATGCAACAGACTTCTTTATTTTTTGTTTGCTGTTTTCAAGACAGGGTCTCCATATGCATGTAATCTGGCAGGTCTCTAACTAGACCTCAAACTTAAAGAGATCCATCTGTCTCTGTTTCAGGAGTGCTGGGGTTAAAGGACTGCACCATCACATCCGGCCTCAACAGGCTTTCTGAAAACTCTAAAGAGCAAGACTACCCTGACTAGACGTTCAGAGTGCCTGTTAAAAACAGATTCCGACGCCGTCCCAGCGTACATGAGTCAGAATACCGGGAGGGAATTCTATTTAAGCTCACAGGATGAATGTATGTGTACATTGACCATGTGGCTGTTGAGATGAAACAGGGAAAGTAACTTCTGGCGTCTGTTCACCGTGCTTCAATTAAGACAGTAGTGTCTGCTATACCTCTCTGTCACGGCCGCTTTGAGGGGTTAAATCGGATCAAACGAAGTAAGTGCTTGGAGAAGATAAAAGGTGATTCAAAGACAGAGTCGGGCAAAGAATAGTGTGGTGGGGGAGGGGGAGGGTTGGCGGGAGGGAGTAAGCTGGGACTGGAAGATCCCTGTCACCTGCGGGGTCCGGTGCAGCTCATAGAGACTCAGTTCCCACGTTTTGCTGGCATTCTGTGCATTCGCCGGCGTCGTCATGGTGACGGGGCACAGACCCCCCTCCAAGCAGGGCTCCGCGGAGAGAGGTCTGCGGAGGGGGGGAGGGAAGTAGACGCTGTCGGGGCCGCCCCTCTGCAGACCCCGCCCCCTGACCCTGGGCGCGCGCCCCGCGGCCCCTCACCCGGCTCCGGCCTTCGCGCTGCCCCGCTGCGGGCCTCTCCCCGGGGTACCCTGGGGCTCCGCCGCCCCGGTCTGCTCGGTCCGCAGCTGCCACTCACGCCGCAACCCTTGCTGCCGCCGCCGCCGCCATGGCTCGGGCGCTGAGGCCCGACGTCACTTCCGCCCTCCCTACATCCCACCCCGCGACGGAGACGTCACCACCCTCACGCGCCACGCGCGCCGTGGAACCGGGTTTCCCCCCCTCCCCCGCGGGGCGCGCGCCGAGCCGGCCCGGTGGGTGCTGGTGCACGTGGAGAGCCCGAGGGCGGAGCTCCCCTCCGTGGTGCTGATCCCCAACTTCTCTCAAGCCGGGCCTGGGAACCCCGGAAAGCCAGCCGCAGCTGCACCTCTGCTGCTGGGCGCGCGCCCTGAGGTCCTAGGGCTGCGGCGGGGTCCCCGAGTGTCCGGGGACCGTCCCGCGCTCCGCCCGGCCTCTCCCACTCGAGGTTTGGGGGCGGCGGCTCGGGACGTCCAGACGCAACTCTCGGCCGGAGTAGAGACTCGAGAATTGCGTTTGGACAATCAGGAGCCGCGGCCCGGGACGGGGAGAGAAGCGCACCGGAGGCACCGGGGATGGAGACGCCACGCGGAAGCGGGGACACCAGATGGGGCGGGCCCCTGGGGGGAGTCGGGGAACGCACGAGTGAATGTCTGGCGTGGGAAAGTAGGCAGAGCCGCTCCGGTACTCGGAGTGAAGGAAGCGGACGAGGAGGAGAGAGAAGAGGAAGGAGCGGGGCCATACCGGTTGAGAGTCTTTGAGAGTCGGGAATAAGGGGCACGGAGGAAGAGACCGTGATGGGTGTTCGTCCCCCCCGCCAGCCTGCGCAGCGGCTGCCAGGGGGTGGCCTATCTCTGGGACAGTTAGCAGTGGGTCCCCTCGCCCCCCAACCCAGTTACCCCCTACTTCCCTGTTCTCTCCTTCAGTCCGTGGCCAGTCCTTATGTGGGCACCAGAGTCGATTAGCAAGGACCCCCTCCCCTTCCTCCTCCTCCTCTCAGCCCCCTCCCTTCTGCTCTCCTCCAGCCCCTTTCATCGGCTAGTCCATTCCCCTAATCCTGGCCCCCTCCCCTAATCCCCCCCATCCGACCCCAGGCCGGCTGCAGCTATTGTAAGGCGGAGAGAAGGGAAGGGAAAAGAGAAAGGAGGGGTGGGGGAGGGCCACCTGTTCCAAGACCCCCTTCCAAGGCCAGACTGGACACCAGGATGGGGCCAAGAACAAATCACCCTTGGGGGCCATAAGGAACCCGGGGAACGGGGGGGGGGGCATGACTGGTACTGCAGAACCAATGAAAGGGGGTGGGGACAGAATCCCCTCCCTCTGAAAAGACCCAGAGTGTCACGCATACACAGTGACATACACTCTTTCCTCTCACACCCGGCGGCGGGGGTTGCCCTGGGAGACCAGGCAGTGAAAGGGAACAATCCTTCGGAAAGGGGAGAGAGGGGGAGGTGGGGAAGGGTCTGAGGGCTTGGACACAAGAAGAACCGGAGGTGGCAGGGAAGAGGATTTGGAATTTATTAGGGTCACAAGCACCCCTGCCTTCCATATTCAGCATGCCTGAGCCACACACTGCCATCTCTTTTGTAGCCTGGGAACTTAGCATCCTCGTCAGCGGGAGGCCAGGCAGTTGTGGGGGAGTGAGCAGAGTCCGGCTTCCATCGGGCAGTTACATGAAAAGACCTCCTGAGAGGGGCAGAAGCATCGGGACAGGTGCATGGGTGGGAATGTGGGCACCCACTTCTGCCCCTGGTCTAAGGGATCTCTGCCCTTCAGACTGCAGGGGTCCCCTCACTTTCTCCTACAACCTGGGTTCTGCTTTCTTGTCCTCCCCACGAAGGCTTCATACCACTGACTTCCACGGAGGCCCCTGTGATGTATCCACTGTCTTCAGATGCCAAGAACGCAACCACATCTGCCACATCTATGGGGGTGGTGGGGGAAGGGCAGTCTCACTTCCTTAGATCCAGACTGGCTACCCCCTCCTACCCCCCCCCAAACCCTAAACCTACACCAATCATTAATCCCTCTGCGAGCTTTTCAATACTACAGATTTAAGGCTGTTCACGCCCCCTCAGACCCTTCTCCCATTCTATGCTCACCCTCAGGGTCCCCCATGTGTCCCAACGGAATCAATGCAGTTACCTGTAAGGAAACACTCACGTGGGTAAAAGTTTCTTTTATGGACTTTTCCCCCCTTACTTTTTCACCCCTCATTATTTACAGGTCTGGAATACTTACTGTTTGCACTGTGCCCAGCAATCTCCCTCGGAGACCTCCTTTGAACAGACTGCCCTCCACCCACAGCCTACCTTGTCCTTCACTTTCTCTGGCATTTTCTGGGTCATGGGCGTTGCAATGAACCCCGGGAGGACTGAGTTACATCTGATTCCATGTCTGTGAGAGGAAGCATGGACGCTGACCCCGGGAAGGACACTGACCCTTCCCTTAGCAAAGTCCCCAAGGTATCCCCTGTCTGACCCACCGTCCAAGCTCTCGGGCTGCAGTCTGGGTGAGTCCAATCACTCCTGCTTTGGAGGACGCATAATTTGTTTGTCCAATATTCCCCACCTACAGTGAGTCAGAGACCCAGGGTGAGTCAGGAGTCGTCTACAGGGGAGCTGCTTCCCAGCGCCCACGTGGCTAGCTGGCCTGGCCCAACTCATCCTGACCTTTCCAACGATGCTACTAATATTGATGATGGAGCCACGACCGCCACTGGACACCAAAGCCTGGGCTGCAGCCTGAGTGACTAGGAAGGTGCCCTGGCACGAGAGGGTAACAAGGCTGGCAAGATCAGCTGGGGTGGCAGCCTTCCTCCAAGTACTTCCCCAGGCCGGGGGCGGGCACAAGTCACAGGTTTAGAGATCACCACCTTGAGGTTGACAGCTATGACTCTGTCCCAGTCTTCTTCTGACATGTGGAGCAGAAACTCATCGCGTGTGATGCCCGCACAGGACACGACGACAGATGGCGGGCGAGAAAAGCAGGCCTATGGGAGGGAGGGGGAGGCTAACACCAAAGACCACAAAGGGCCGGGCTGAGGGGGTGTGCGGCGCTGTGCGGCGCCCGGTTCACCTGCACTTGCTCCAGCAGGCGTTTGGCTGCGGAGCCCTGAGACACGTCCGCCTGGAAGGCAGCGTGCTTTCCGCGCGGATCCCCGTCCTCACTCCCCGGGCTTCCCAGCAGCCGCACCGTGTCCTGTGCCGCTGCCCCGTCCAGGTCGCAGGCGGCCACGGCGGCGCCCTCTGCCGCCAGGCGCACGCTGATCGCACGGCCGATGCCGCTGCCCGCACCTGAGTTGGGAGAGTCCGCGGCAGCGGGAGAAGACAGGCCGAGGTCAGAGGTCACGGGGCGCAAAGTTACTGAAACTCAGACAACGGGGCCAGGGACTCCAGAGGTGGCTCTCGCTGATATGGCCCGGGCACCCCAACCCACCCTGAGAGGGAACCCCTGAACCTGTGACCAGGGCCAGCGCGGAGCGGAGCCGGAGCTGAGACGCCATGGCGGCTGTGGGTGGGCGTGCCCTGAGCCCAGGCCAATCCGAGCAGCCGAGGGCGTGGCCAGGTCCTCTCAGGGTCCAATGGAAACCCCACTAGCCGTAGGCCTTTGGCAGCCTCCAACACGACCTCCCACCACGGGGGCGTGACCATCCACCACTTGGGGACCTAGGGAGTCCAGGAGACAAGGGGCCCAGTTCCCCCCAAAAGACAAAGACTGCATGTAGGGCAGAAGATCCAAGTACTTTTATTTCTGGTCACCGTTCCTCCCCACCCATTCAAACAGTGGTATAAAATGAGTAGAAACAAAAATCAGGCTGTGACATTTTTCCAAGGAACATCCCCGCCCCCCCTCCCTTTCAAATCAGGACACACGATTGATGTCTACCCACTCCTTCTGCCAGGTCTTCCCTGAAGTCTAACCAGTTCAGAGGGAGATGGACCTTGGAGGACCCTTGTGTGGCATGCTGGTGCTGGAAACCATAGACTAGGGACCACAAGGTAGGCTACTGTCCTCCCAGCCCTCTTCATGGTCCCATTTAGATCTCCAAACCAACACTACTGCTGGGCCGTCTCCCACCATGGTCCCTCTGGCCTCTCATGCTCTGTATACCTCTAAGGCTTCAAATACCACAGATGCCATTCTCCAAGGCTGAAACTCCTTCTGGCAGCAGCACTGGCCAGGGCTCCCAACTGCCTTTATCTAGGAGTTAGGGTAGGCCAGGTCACCCCACCCCTCACTCGAGATGGGCAATCAGTACCATCATGGCAACACCCCCTAGCAGCCCCAACACCTCCAAAAGTGACTGTAATGGAGACGCCTCTCTCAATAGCTCCGGGAGCACAGACACTGTTGCTACGTAGATAAATCCACCTGCAGTGAATGGCAGAACCCAGCCGGGACCTGCACCGCCTGCCACTTCACTGCCCACTGACCCTCCCTCGGTGAGAAGGGCACAGGCTGTGCCTGCCAGTGCTCCAATTGCAGTCAGGAGTTGCAGACGCATTGCCTGGTGGGCAGAAAAGAGAAAGACATGAGCATCAACAGCTAAAGATGAGGTGGGACCAGTGAGGTACAGCTGTTAAGAGGAGAAAGAAAGCGAGGGGCTGGGGAGATGACCCACTGGGAGAGGGCCGGGAAGATGGACCCACTGGGAGAGGGCCGGGGAGATGGACCCACTGGGAGAGGGCCGGGGAGATGGACCCACTGGGAGAGGGCTGGGGAGATGACACACTGGGAGTGCTTCCCGAACGAGCATGAGGACGGGAATCTGGACCCCAGGCACCAGCACCAGGAAGCAGAGGCAGGCACCTGCCTGGGGCTCCCTGGCTAGTTGACATATAATCAATGAGACTCTGCCTCAGGACGACATTCAAGGCCCTCACACCCCCAAACAGCCAGGTTAAGAAAGGGTTGAGGAGGAAGTACTAGAACAGACATCTCCTGAAAACTCTTAAGCCATCAAAGAGGTGGTTTCCAGGCTGTACGTGTGTGAGGAGTGCAGCGTAAGATAGAAGGCCAGAGGTAAGGAACAGCTTTCCCTGACTTTAGATGACTCGATGGTACTGTAGCTTGTTAAGAACTAATGACGGGCAGTTGGCACCAACCTGTTTCTTGCTGCAGCCAGACTGGACCAAGATGGCAAAGTCCCCAACCTCATGAGGCACTTCATGGAGCAGGACTGTCATTGTGGTCAGGATCCCTAGCCCTCGGCCCCCACGAAAGGAAGCACCAATAGCCAGACCGTCTGTGAAGTTGTGTGCCAAGTCAGCAGCCAGATTCAGGTACCCAGACACACGCAGGTCTTTGTGCAGAGAGACAAGACAAAAACGACTGAAGGTGTCCACTAAACTGTTTCATATATGCTCCCCCGCTTCCTAGATCCCCACTGTCACTCACAGCACACATCTGAGAAACTCACAGCGAACCATCAACTCATCCTTTACCTACCTGAGCCCGCTTTCTCTTCTTTAGGGTTCTGGGGTTTCACGGGGCCATCTCTGGGCCCCGTGTTTCCTGCTCTCCTTCTCCGCACTCCCCCTGCTTCCTTTTCTTCCTCCGAGCTGGGCTTTTCCTTTGAAGAACACTCTGAGGGAGAACAGGAGTTGATCAAAATGGAGAACAGAGATTTCTCACGTGCCCTGCTCCACAGGGTGACACTGAGTGTGTTGTGTAGCAGGCAACGTGGGCTCACCATGTCCATCTCCACGCGTGTGGCTGTGTCCATGAGCGTGACTGTCTCCGTGCGCATGGCTGTCTCCATGTCCGTGACTGTGTCCGTGGCCTCCTTTCACGTGTCTCACAAATTTCTCCACCACAAGGAAGGCGACAATGCCACTGAGAACCCACAGCCCCACAGAGAGAATGGGGCCCTGGCCTGGGAACGGAGCAGTGAAACATGAGGGGAGATGCAGACTCATGTGTAAGAGGAGCAGGTCTTTCCCAGCATCCCAGTCCCGGTCTCCTTCTCACCACTGTGGGAGTGTCCGTGTCCAGGCTGCTCCGGAGTGTGGTGAGAATGAGGTTCTGCGGGAGGTAGGAACAAAGTCTCGATGAGGGAATCCTTGGCTCAGGAGGTTATGTGTTTAAGGACTATTGGAAAACCTGGGATTGTTAAAGAGAAAGAACAAAACAGCTTATGCTTTTGAGATGGAGCCCACTAGTTACTTACCCAAAGCGTGAGGGATGAGGTGGAGGAACGCATCACCCAGAAGCCCCCCAGAAGCAAAACTGAGCAGGATCTGGAGCAGAGAGCGATGCCTGGGAGAGTTTGATTCCACTGGGATGAGGAAGAGCACGAAGAACGGAGCTGCAGAGATTAGCACTGTGGCCCCCAGTGCCTGGAGAAGGAGAGCCAGAAGGTAAATATGGAGTTTCCCAACGATTAAGCACCAGTCCCTCTTCCCCACATCCCCTGGGGACTCACATAGGCCCAGAGGGTGACAGTGTCCAGGTGGTGCTTGATGCCCGGAGCCCCAGCCTCCTTAGAGGCTCCATGGCTATGTTCATGGGCATGTCCATGTCCTCTGTGGTGGAAGCTATCGTGGGGGTGGCCATGGCTATGGCCATGGTGCAAATCCTCACGGGAATGTCCACGGTCGTGGCTGTGGGCATGCCCATGCCAGATGCTCTCATGAGTGTGGCCATGGTGGAAATCTTCGTGTGAGTGCCCGTGGCTGTGGCTGTGGCCATGGCCATGGAAGTCCTCTTCCACATCTTTGTGCAGGTCACCATGACCCTCGTGTCCGGCCACCAGCAGCCCCAAAGCCGCCCAGGTCAGCAGTCCCACAGCCACCCAGTGGGGGGCCCGTAGGCCCCTGGCCATCACGCTGACCAGAGGGACAGAGACGACTCTACTTGACTTTCAACTCTATCAATGCGGGATCCGCTTCCCTTGAAGCCCTTCAGTCCACCTCTATACTACTTGCTCCCCTCTTACATTGTTCCCAAGGCCAGTCTTCTTCATCCCCAACACCCTTCCTGGATGCAGCCCCGCCGTACCCCCGACACCGCTCTACCTTCGATCAGCAACTTTACGGCCTCTCTGGGCCCTCGTCTCTATGGCCCACTAGTTGGGGTAAAGGCCTGGAAAGTGCCGTAAGGAAGCAGCAGGGAGTTCTCACCGGCTCCGGGATCCTCTCGGTTCTCGGTTTGCGGGACGTGGCACTCACGCCTCGAGCTCCCGCGAGATCCGGAAGTTCCCTTCGGCCTGAGCCCCGCTACCTTTACCAACATGGCGGCGCTCCGATGACGGCGCGGCCACGGCCCCAGGGCGCATGCGCACATCTGGGGGGTTATCTGAGGGGACGGCGGGCGAGGTGGCTGACAGGCGGGCGGAGACCGCCTCCTTCTTGTCCATCTCGGCGAGGGGGCGGGAACTCGAGGCGAGACTTCCCGTCTGTACAAAGATGGCGGCCGCGTCGGTGCTGTCACCTCGGTGCCGAGCCGAGCGCGGCGCTTGAGTTGCGCTGCCACAGGCCGGAGTCCGCTCTCCTCGGCGGCTTCCTCGCGCCCCCCGAGTCCCCCGCTCTGCCCCTTGCGCGTCCCTGGCGCCTCTCCGGCTCCCCCACCCTCGGCCCCGGCGTCATGTCTTGGGCCACTCGTCCGCCCTTCCTCCCGCCGCGGCATGCCGCGGGGCAGTGTGGGCCGGTGGGGGTGAGAAAAGAGATGCATTGTGGGGTCGCGTCCCGGTGGCGGCGGCGGCGGCCCTGGCTGGATCCCGCGGCGGCGGCGGCGGCGGCGGCGGCGGCCGGAGAGCAGCAAGCCCTGGAGCCGGAGCCGGGGGAGGCTGGCCGGGACGGGATGGGCGACAGCGGGCGGGGTGAGTGTCCCGTGGGCCCCGGCCGGCCGGCGCCCCTCGCGCCCCCTCCCCGCGCTCCCGCCCCCTTGTTTGTAAACACGCGCCCTCTCCATCCCGAGGCCCAGCGCCCTCCCCCGGGGCGGGGCGCGGCGGGGGAGCTTCCGCCCTCCAGGTGCGGCGGCGCGGGGCCTGCGTGCGAGGTATCGGGCGTGGGAAGGACACCGTTCCCCTTGGGCTGAAGGACTCTGGGCGTTCGAAGGCTGAGCTTGCGCTCTGGGACCGGGTATCTCTTCCATACTCTTTGCCCCGAATGTTCTAAGTTGAGAACCAGGGGTTCGCTGGTACACCTCCACGTGCTTCTTCGCATTCCCCCTCCCCTCCTCCCGAGGTCAGCTTGGGATGACCCAATAGGCTCCGCCTGAACTGCCTCCCTTTTTGTCAACCGCCTCCTCTCACGACTATTAGAAGTGAAATTGTTTGACGACTGGGTATTTCGGAACTCTGGGGGTTTGTGGGCTATGGTGGGTCAGAGAGAATTAAAGTGTCCATTTGGATGATCAAAAGACTCACTTTCTCTTCTTGTCTCTCCTGTCTGTGTCTGCCTTGTATGTACCAACTTCTCAGATTCCCGAAGCCCAGACAGCTCCTCCCCAAATCCCCTTTCCCAAGGGATCCCTCCCTCTTCTCCTCCTGGCCCACCACTTACCCCTTCAGCACCTCCACCTCCAATGCCACCCCCTCCACTGGGCTCCCCCTTCCCAGTCATCAGTTCTTCCATGGGGTCCCCTGGTCTGCCCCCTCCGGCTCCCCCAGGATTCTCCGGGCCTGTCAGCAGTCCTCAGGTGAGAGGTTGTGACCTGCTTATTGCCACTCTGCTTTCAGTTCCTTGTTCTCAACTTCTTACCCACCCCCACCCCCCATCTTTGGGTGAACTTCCCCATAACCCGTTGACCTTTCTAGTTCTCTAATCCTAGGAGGCCTGTGGTCGCGGACCCCTTGCCCTTCGTGAAGGGAAATGGTCTTTTGGTGCATGCTTCTCAGCTGTTTTGAAAGCAGAAACACTAAAGCCCAAAGGGAATATTTTTGATGTCCTGTTCAGCTCACAGTGGCTTGCTGCCCTTTTCACTTCAGTATGCCCTTCTAAGACATGTGCCCTTCAGGGCTACTGTGTAGCGCAGTTACGGAAGGGTGGACACCACCGTTCTTGATACTGTGCTGCAGGGAAGGCCCTTTACGTTAGATCGAAGTGTCACCAGTACCTTCTGGAATGGGTCGTACAGGGCTTGCTCACAAGTAGGAAATGGTCTCCCTGACATCTGAGAGAGTCTCTTTTCAAATGAGTCTCCTGTGACTTCCCTATCTTCCCCATCCCAGATCAACTCCACAGTGTCGCTCCCTGGGGGTGGGTCTGGCCCCCCTGAAGATGTGAAGCCTCCCGTCTTAGGGGTCCGGGGCCTGCACTGTCCACCCCCTCCAGGTGGCCCTGGGGCTGGCAAACGGCTTTGTGCAATCTGCGGGGACCGAAGCTCAGGTATGGGGCTTAGCACAGCCACAGAAAAAGAAAGAGCATATAGGCAGTTTACGGAATTCCCAAGGGTTCTTGAGGCTGGTCAGAGCAAGGAGGCCTATGGCACCTTTAGATTCATGTCACATCCGGAGAGGGGCAGGAAACGGGTTAGTACAGGTTTTTGGTCACTGAGCACTGAGTTATCTCACCTTTTGGGGTGAAATGCAGGAAGGTTTTAGACTTTGTTCCCTCTCTGGGCAGATTGGCAAGAGACTCAATCACAAGGAGATCTCCATAAAACATTCTTAACTGCCAACCCTCTCTGTCATAGGCAAGCACTATGGGGTTTACAGCTGCGAGGGCTGCAAGGGTTTCTTCAAGCGCACCATTCGGAAGGACCTGACCTACTCGTGTCGCGATAACAAAGACTGTACGGTGGACAAGCGCCAGCGGAATCGCTGTCAGTACTGTCGCTATCAGAAGTGCCTGGCCACTGGCATGAAAAGGGAGGGTAAGGGCCTGCCCCGGCCAGGCCTCAGTCACAGGCTCTTCTCCCACCCTGTGGGAGAGCCCTGAGGAGGAACAGGGGAGACTGCTGAAGGGCCCCATGGCCTCCATATCTGTGGACTGCACTCTCTTTCTCCTCCAGGGGGCGAAGTTTGGTTTCTTTTTCCTGTCCTCCTCAGCTTGGTCCTCAGTACCTCACTCTGTCTGTCTCTGTCTTCATGGTTGCTTCTCAGGGTTAAACCCACCTCCCAGCATAGTTTGTCCTAGGCTGAGGTGACCTCTTCCCCAGGATGGATCTCTGTTTTCTCTTCTTCACTTCACACAGCCCCTTCCTCTCTTTGACGCCATGTTCTTGCTCTGGGCTCCCAGTCTTTCTTGGACCAGGTTAAGCTACAGAATCACTGAAGAGGTCGGGACTTGTATATCTCTCTCTGTCTCTAATTTAAACTGGCTCCTGGAATTCTAAGAGACATTTTAGGGCTTGTTCTGGTCCACTTCCTGCTTTAAAGAAGCTGAAATTCAGCTCTCCGGGTCACACCAGCAGAGTGGTAGGACCAGCATCACAACACACACCTGGCAGAGCCAGACCAGCCTCATTCTGCTGATGCTCTTTAGTCAGCAGAGCTTAGGGTTTGCTATCAGGAGTGTCTGCAGTCAGACATATAGCTGGCTGTGTATCGTGGGAACGTAGGAGACAAATGTCTTTAGCCTTCTGGGAGCAGGAACCCACAAGGCTGTTAGGACTCTCCGATGAATATTAAAACATGTTGGTATATATTTAGCACATTGTCGGCCTATTTAAATGTGGGTTCATCCTTGATTCTTTTACCTTTCTGTTTTTATCTGTCCATTTACTTTGTGTGTGTTCATTTGTGGTGGTGGTTATAGAGCCCGGGCTCTGGTGTGTGCTAGACAGCTTTGCTTGTGGACTGACCTAGCCTTCCATTGCTAACTACCTCCCTGGTCGCTTTATCACAGGGACGTTGGCCCTGAGAAGGCCCCAGACCCCTCATAGCTGGCTTCTAATTTTTCCTCTCTCTCTCCCCACCCCACAGCGGTTCAGGAGGAGCGTCAGCGGGGGAAGGACAAAGACGGGGATGGGGATGGGCCTGGGGGAGCCCCTGAGGAGATGCCTGTGGACAGGATCCTGGAGGCAGAGCTTGCTGTGGAGCAGAAGAGTGACCAAGGCGTTGAGGGTCCTGGGGGAACCGGGGGTAGTGGCAGCAGTGTGAGTGATGGGGTTGATTCTTTCTCGAGGTGGGGGTAGGGGGAAGGAGTCTGGTGTGTTCCATCTCCCTCGTTCCCTCTTTCAATCCCTCCTTACCTTGACCTGAACTGAAAGGCTTTTCAATAATCTGAGGTGATCCAGATGTAGCGGACCATGCCTATAATCTCAGTACTTGAGTAGGGAGAGACAAGTGGATCTCTATGAGTTCAAGGCCAGCCTGGTATACATAGCAGGTTCCAGGCCAGTCATAGTGAGACTCTGTCTCAGAAAGTCTTGTCTCTGATATGGGGTGGAAGGACAGTCCCAGACTGGTAATGGTTTCTATGACTGTCATGAGAGCAACCTGGATATAGAGGTGGATTCAGACAGGGAGTGAAGGTGTAGAGAGGAGTAAAAAGCCTCTCCCGTGCCTCTCGTCCTGTCTCTGCAGCCAAATGACCCAGTGACTAACATCTGCCAGGCTGCTGACAAACAGTTGTTCACGCTCGTTGAGTGGGCGAAGAGGATCCCACACTTCTCCTCTCTACCTCTGGACGACCAGGTCATATTGCTGCGGGCAGGTCAGTGACCGTGGGCCCCTTTGACCTCTGGACATTTGAGCCCTTTTTAGCCTCTTGACCTTAAGTGACCCCAGTTCTCTTGCATATTCGGGGAGCCCAGCTGGCTACCTTGCCCCCTATTCTCTTTGTACTTGGGTTCCCGTGGCCTGGTGTCCGGCTGCTGACCCTTGGTGCCTTCTGGCCCCTAGGCTGGAATGAGCTCCTCATTGCGTCCTTCTCCCATCGGTCCATTGATGTCCGAGATGGCATCCTCCTGGCCACGGGTCTCCACGTGCACAGAAACTCAGCCCATTCCGCAGGCGTGGGAGCCATCTTTGATCGGTCAGTGGCCCTTGGCCAGGCTGGCCTGTGGCTAGAAGGGGTGGAGCTATAGGCTGGTCCGTGTCCAAGGCTGGCTGAGCTGTGACCTTTGAGTGACCTGCAGGTCCCTCTCCAGGGTGCTGACAGAGCTAGTGTCCAAAATGCGTGACATGAGGATGGACAAGACAGAGCTTGGCTGCCTGCGGGCAATCATACTGTTTAACCCAGGTGAGAGGGGGCCGCCCAGCCTCAGCCCAGACACCTCAGCTGACCCTTGCCTTCCCTTCTGGCCCCACCCCACAAACCCAGCGGGCCTCATTGCCCTCATCCTGAGGGCCACATTGCATGTCCGTCTGTCCTGGCTGGATTCACCTGCCGTCTTCCTCTTGTTCTTCCTCCTTTACCATCCCAGATGCCAAGGGCCTCTCCAACCCGGGAGAGGTGGAGACCCTGCGGGAGAAGGTATACGCCTCCCTGGAGACCTACTGCAAGCAGAAGTACCCTGAGCAGCAGGGCCGGTGAGGGGCTTCAGGGCTGTGGCTACGTTAGAGGGTGAAGCTGGGGTGTGTCCAGGGCCTGGGTGGCGCTGGCTCTCACTCCCTCCCGCCCCCACCTCAGGTTTGCCAAGCTGCTGCTGCGTCTTCCTGCCCTCCGCTCCATCGGCCTCAAGTGTCTGGAGCACCTGTTCTTCTTCAAGCTAATTGGCGACACCCCCATTGACACCTTCCTCATGGAGATGCTTGAGGCTCCCCACCAGCTAGCCTGAGCCCAGATGCACACAGAGTGTCACTGAGGAGGACTTGAGCCCGGGCAGGGGGGAGAGCCGTGGGACAGGTGCAGAGCAGGAGGGGACTTGCCCAGCCTGCCAGGGCTCTGGCAACACTTAGCAGGGTTTGCTTGGTCTCCAAGTCGGGGGGACCCCAGATCCCTGTGAGGACTACGTGTCTGCCTTCAGTGGCCTTGAGTCTCTGAATTTGTTGGGGTTTCCATGGTGCAGGTGATTCCTCATCCTGGCTCCCCGGCACAAAGCACTGCCCTGCTCCCTTCTCATTTTGGCTCACTCCCTTCTGAAGAGTGGAACAGAGCTCCCCCAGAAAGGGGTGTTGTGGGGCGGGCCCCCCAAGCTGATGGTCTGGGGAGCAGGGCTCTGACAGCCCTCCATCCTCCCAGACTTGGCAGATGGGGCAGATGGGGGCCTGCCTCTGCCTCCTGTCAGCCCCCTTCCCACAGTACCTCCTGCAGTCAGACTGAAGATAAAGGGGTAGTGAAGGGGCTGCTGGAGGTGGAGGAACCATTGCTATTTTTAATTTCCTGTGAGGAGAGACTGGGAGTTAGACTCAAAGAAGTACTGTGCATCCCCAGGTTGACTTCAATGTCAGGGCTGGAGGTGGCATGTGGGCAAGGAGGCCCCTCAGGTGGTCTGTCCTGGAGCTCTCTGGGCTCTGCCCTCTTCCTCACAGCTCTGGGCTGTGAGGCGGGTGGCCCTTCCTTTTACAGCTCTTCCCTAGTCCTCAGCACAGCTAGGCTGGGAACAGGGAGAATTGATGAGGGTGCCAGCCTGCAGAGATGGGTGCTGGGCTGCATGGTTTTGCCCTGGATCTCTTGGGGGGTTCCCTCCCATCCTTCACTTGCACATAAAGTCGCTTTCCAGTTAAAATAGCTGTTTTCTGGACTGAGATAACTGTATGGGTGGTGGGCACCATGGCATCTAGGTGTGGGGATATCCGGTGAGAAACCCTGACGTGCTCCCTGGATGCTGCCACTGCCCGAGGTTCCCTGGGGCTGCAGAGGCGGTGCAGGGTGGGGGACACAAGGCGTGCTTTGTCGGGAGGGGGAGAGGGTGTGCCAGGTTGGGGGCGGGGCTGCTCAGGGAGGAGGGATACGGCTGCTTTTCAAAGGCGCCTTGTTTGCCGGTGCCCTCTCAGCGCCAGCGGGCGGCGGCGTCTTGCTCACTGCAGCTTTTACCCCGTCTTCGCCACAGGCTCCCGGCAGACCCGGCACCGTGCCCACCTTAGGGGCGCGCTGGTCTCAGCGTTGCCCTCCTAGAACGGCCACGTCCCTGAGTGACCCCCTTTTGCCAGACCTTTCCAGCAGCATCGCCTATCCTGTGCCCCTTTTCATTCTGCTTTACCTAGTCCAGTATTTTTATCTTTTGGAGCGATTAGCAGTTCACCCATCTCTGGGCTCTCTCCGTTCCGCTGGGCGACCCTACATCCCCCATCTTTGGGTCGCTATCTATAGCTGGGGCAATAAACACCCCACCCAGGACTGCTCTGTAATTACGTGTGGCAGGACGAGGGAGGTAATTATGGAGGTCTGATTACGAGTGGGCGTGGGACGGTCGCCCGTAGGTCCGCCCCTTCTGTCCCACTGTGCTCTGAGTCCCTCCCCGGACTCTGCAGAGGGGCTTTGGGTCCCCCAAGGGCGGCGGCCGTGGTGTGAAAGAACCATAGGATCATAAAAGCGAAGGGGCTGGAGAAGATATATTCGGTTCCCACAAATGCCAACTGAGGGTGCACACGGGCTACCTAATCCCTCCAGGAGTAGGGGTGTACCATCCCAGGGCTAGCGAGTGAGGAAGGTTTCCAGCCCTCACACTCCCCTGCCCAGGTGGAGATCGGGGTGGGGTTTCCCCTTGATGGCTGTGGGCGGGCGGCTAGAGGCGGGAGCTCGACCTGGGGGCGGGGGCGAGCTGGGGTCTCTGAGCTGCCAGGGTGGCCAGGGGCACACAGTAGCGGCCAGCGAAGAGCAAGCAGCACTGACAAGCAGAGGTGCCCCCGCAACGGCACCTTGCTGCATGGAGTTGGGCCACTGAAAGCTGCTGACATCCCAGGGTCCTGGTTCCGAGGCTCAGCTGGCTTCTGTCTACTGTCAGCATCAGGACTGCCTGGGATCTGGCATTCTGAGCCATGGAGCGGTGCAGCCGCTGCCACCGCCTCCTTCTGCTCCTACCTCTAGTGCTGGGTCTGAGCGCTGCCCCGGGATGGGCAGGTAAGAGGAGTCCTGCCTGGGTGTCAGTCAGTTGGAGATTGTAGCATCTGCCTGGAAGGGACCTCTGATGCCTGGAGTAGGAGCGTCTGAGTCCTAAGAAAGGGGTTTGGGGCACCAGGGTTTAGATGCAGGGCATGACACTTTGGTTCCCTGGAGCCAGTATCGGGCTGTCTCTCTCCTTGAAATGACTGGCGGAGGGCAGGTGACACCAGCCAACAGGGACCACAGCCCAGAGCCTGAGTAGGCTGGATCGTTGGTTTGGGTCCTTAGAAGGACCTGAGATGGCCAAAGCCAGTTTTGTCTGGGCTTTGTTGATGTCAGGGTAGTGAATACCAGGGCTGATGGGTAAAGGAAACGGGGTGAACATCTGTAGGTTGGAGCCTAGAAGGCTAGGGAAGAAAGCTGCCTCCACTGTCCCGTCCTCTTTGGGTCCCCCAACCCCTCCCTGTGCCCTGGATGCTGCCACGCGGCTGGCTCTAGGGAGCACAGGGGCTGGCTGCCAACAGGACGGCCGCTGGACAGGCCAGGATCAGGTGTCTGAGGCCAGAGCCAACTCTTTGCATTCCTGCCCCTCCCCCTCTGGCCAGCGAGACTTCCATGGGACCCTGGTGTCCACTGGCCCCATCTTTCCCTTTTTTACCTCCTGAGGCTCCTAGAAAAGAGGATTTGATAACTGGGTCTAAGCAGGAAGGAACCAGTTCCTCTCTCCTGGAATACGTGTGTGTGTGTGTGTGTGTGTGTGTGTGTGTGTGTGTGTGTGTGTGTGTGTGTGTGTGTCTGATATCCATTATTCATGTTTTCTCTGCTCAAGAGAGGAAACAGGCAGACTGACAGTGTAAAGGACCTAGATTAGACCAAAGAAAGAGCAGAAAGACCAGGTACGTGGTGTTTACAGAGTCTAGGCAGGGGCTGACCAAGATAACTGTCTCCTACTTGGGAAAGGAGTAGGTGGGGGAGGGACTCCAGGGAGATGGGTAACTAAGAATTCCTGAGAGCATAGGACAGAGCATTTGGGGGCTCAAGGGGATAGATGGGTTGGCAGTGGGTCTAAGACAGTGGGGTTAGTGTGTGACTTGAGGTGGGTGGGCCTGTGAGCACCGTGTGGAACTGTCCTCCTTTGGGCTTTGGCGGAGGGTGGGGACCTCCGAGGTCTCCTTTGCCTGGGGTCTCTGTGAGTCTCTGTGTCTCTGTCTCCCTCGCTGGCCTCTCAAAGCTGCCCTTGTGTGTGAGTGTTTGCGGAGCCGCCACACTTTGGGGCCAGGCTCCTCAGGGGCGGGGGGGAAGGTCGCGGTTTCCTCGGCTCCTGGACTCAAAGGGCCTTTTCTCTCCTGCCTGCCCCACCTCATCCACCCCACCCGGCTCTGCTCTCCTGCCTGCCCTGGCCTCTGCCCCGCCCCACTTCTACCAACACTATGCAAGCGCTCTCTGTGGGAGTCTTCCGCTGTGGAGACAGTGTGGGAAGTGTGGGAATTGAGCTTTCGCTTTCCAGCGAGTTTGGGCCCAGGAAGCTGAAATCTAAGGAGACCTGGCTGATGGCCTGGGACTTGAGTCTTCGGATTCAGGTGGTGGGGGATGGCAGGGCAAGACTGAGGTTCCAGGTGTCGGGAGCTTGCCTGGGCTTTGGGCAAGGACTCTGATAGCATCTACAGATGTGTGGCTTGGGGCCCTGGACCTGCTCCTGGTCTGTGTGGCAGCTGCAGTTCCCCTCCCCCTCCTTGAACCCGTTCACCAAGTCTGGGGGCCCAGGCTTCTGGGCCACCTTATTCTTATTTGCCCTTCCTTAGCCCAGGCAGAGTTGCCCCTGCCCCCACCTCAACCCAGTCCCAGTGGCAATGGGAAGACCTCTCTTCTACAGGCGCCTCTCTCTCTGCCTCTCCTGTGCCCAGGGTGATCGATTGCCCAGATGTTGTTTGTGCTAGAGACCAAGCAGATGCCAGGAAGCCAAAGACTGGGAGATACAGAAAGGGAGGGAGAGGGAGAAAGAGGGAAAGAAAGGGGTGAACGGGGTGTTGGGGAGATGGGAAAACTGAAGAGGGAGTGGGAGGGTCCAGCAGGTGCACAGGCGGGAAGCAGGGGCAGAGAGGGCGGGAGAGATGGACGGAGCAGGGAGTCAAAGTGAGAGCTTAGCAGAGATTCCCAGCTGAAAGACAGAGATGGTGAGTCGGAGACACAGATGCTGGGAGGGGGAGGGAGGCAGAGCGTGGAGTTGCATGCCAGCCGGCTAGGTGCACCTCCCCTCTGGGTCTCTTTGCTTCCCATCCATATAGGTCCCTTTAGGAGAATGTAAGGAAGATGGAGATCTGGGCATTCCCTCCTCGGGACGTGTTCTAACTCCCAACCTAACCCTGACTCTCCCAGGTGCACCCTCTGTGGACGTGCTACGTGCCCTGAGGTTCCCCTCCCTTCCCGATGGTGTTCGGAAATCAAAAGGGGTCTGTCCAGGTGATGTGGCTTACCGTGTGGCACGGCCTGCCCAGCTCAGCGCACCCACCCGACAGCTCTTCCCAGGTTTGGTCAGTGAGATGGGGAGGTGGTGAAGTGAGGATCTCTTTGCCTCTCACTCTGTCTGTGTATCTCTCTCTTTCTCTCTGGGGTACCAGGAGGCTTTCCCAAAGATTTCTCTCTGCTGACTGTTGTCCGGACCCGCCCTGGCCTCCAGGCTCCTCTCTTGACTCTATACAGTGCCCAGGGAGTCCAGCAGCTGGGCCTGGAGCTTGGCCGCCCCGTCCGCTTTCTCTATGAGGACCAGAGGGGACGGCCACAAGCTTCCGCTCAGCCCATCTTCCGAGGCCTCAGCCTAGCAGATGGCAAGTAAGTCACCTTGTCCCTTTGTCCCTTTGTCCTGCCTGTCCCACACCTTCAGCAGAAAGTGATGCATAGCCCCCAATTTCTAAACTGAGGACCTCTACTGGACCCCTGGACATACTTGCCCACTGCCTGAACTTGTCACTTCTTGATCAGTGTTTGGGTCTCAGAGACAGTGTCTGGGAATTGGGATAAAAAGGTACTCGCTGATACAGTGGAAAAGTTACTTAACTTTTTTGACCTTCAGTTTTTATGTCTGTAAGACACATATCTTGACATCATCACACATCACACATCAAGACACCCCAACTGGACTAGAGTTGCGAACCACGATATAGGTGCTGGGATTTGAACCCAGACCTATGGAAGAGCTATGGAAGAGCTGCAAGTGCTCTTAACTCTTGAGCCATCTCCCCGGCCCCACCACTGTGATTCTTAATCCCATTGTCTTTGCCGAGTCTTTCACTTATTGCAGCCCAGCTGTGCTGACTCCCTGACTTCACAAGTAATCCCCTCCCCTTCCCCATTAGGTGGCACCACGTGGCTGTGGCTGTGAAGGGTCAGTCTGTCACTCTCATTGTGGACTGTAAGAAGCGAGTCACCCGGCCCCTTCCCCGAAGTGTGCATCCAGTGTTGGACACCCACGGGGTGGTGATCTTTGGTGCCCACATCCTCGATGACGAAGTCTTTGAAGTAAGTGCAGCCGGAGTCCCCAGGAGAGCGATTCTGTCCCCATGTCTCGTGGCTGCAACTCAGGCTCCAGCCTTCTACCTTCCTAGACTTAAGCCTTCGTTGCTCTTCCCGTGGTCTTTTATGTCCATTTCTTGTCTTTAGGGCGGATTTCTCAGTGGACAGCAAGCGGCTCCCTTAGAGAGATATAGCTTATAGCTAGTTATTCAGCCATCCATACGTTATCTGTTCACCAGTCAATCTAGTTCTTCATCCAACTTACTTGTTCATGCACACGCCCCGCTATCCAGTCACCCACAGACAACCCCTCATGCATGCACCCATCCCCACACCCCCTGTTCATCCACCCAGCCAGCCGCCTATTCACCAGACACCCGCTGGCCGACCTGTGGATGCGCACCACCTTGCCTGTTCACCCATTTGCTTGCCTGACCATCTACCCAGGCAGCTCTCTCCTCGCACGTGTAGTAGGCTTATATTGACACACTCGCCTGTCATCCGCCTGCACAAGCATACCTCCTTCAAGCCAGGAGTCCATCATCTGTCCACCCATCCCTTCTTCCACCCTCCCACCCCATCTATCCATCCACCCATTCACCCAGCACCCACATGGCCAGCTGCCATTTTCTGAATACCATGCTTCACTACGAAGGAAAACACTTCTTGATCGTATAAGGTCTCCGACATCCCAGGGAGTTCTTGGTTGTGCTTTGCTATGAGCTGGTGTGTCAGCACCGAGTGTGGACGCAAGTACTTGTCACCGAGCTTCAGAAGGAGATGGATTCTTCATTTCTAGAGGTCCATCCAGGGAACCCCCATCATCGCTGATGCTGTGAGGCCAAGCACCCAAGGCCGTACCTGTCTCTAGAAGCCACTGTGGAAAGGCCCGTGTGTGAGCACAGGGGCAGGGAGTAGCCGACTTGCGTTCAGTCTGAGGTTAGACGGCCTGAGTTTTAGATCTGGCCTGTCACTCTGAGTGACCCTGGGTTCATCATTGGCTTTCTGAGATATGAAAGTCCGTGTGGATGAGCTGGAGAGGAATCATGACCTTCTCCCATGACACAGCTCAGTCCCAGACCAGTAGACAGCCATTTGGTCATCCTCCTGCCACCTGTTCACCGCTTGATCCATTCCATCACCCAATTTCTCTGTTCATCCACCCACCCAGCCGCCTATTCAGACACCCGCTAACTGACCTGTGGATGCACGTGCCGCCCGCCTCACCTGTTCCTCCATTTGCTTGCCTGACCACCTGCCCAGTCACCTCATTGCAGACCGTTCCCTCCACTTCTCCCAGCTCCCCCATTTATCTTTCCCTCCTCATCTCTGCAGGGTGATGTTCAGGAGCTCCTCATTGTCCCAGGCGTCCAAGCTGCCTATCAGTCTTGTGGACAGAGGGATCTGGAATGTGAGAGAGAACAGAGGGACGGACCTCAGACTCAGAAGCCTCACAGAGCCCAGAGATCTCCAAGGAAGGAGCCAGCAAGACTTCATAGGCCGCAGAGCCAGGAGCCCCAGCAGCAGGTGAGGGAGTCGGGCAAACAGACACTGCAGCCTGTGGGGAGGACACTGGGCTTCTCCGGGGCTGTCCCCCACAGCGCCCTCCTCCTGTCAGTCTGCAGCCGTACTCCCCCATTCCCATCATGCCCCTCCCAGTCCTCAGTCATCAGCCTTTTTATTTTCATTTAAAAATAAAAAGGATAATAATAAGAATCGCTGGGGGAAGCTGTGTGCCCCACCCATGCGGGGTCTTCTGCCTGCCTGCCTTGGGTTGCCCATCTCTTTCTTGAATTAAGAGATTGGGAGACAATAGGGGAACAGGTGACTGGAGCTGAGACCAAGGGGAGTGGGGGGGGGGTAGGGAGGGGCTAGGGTAGAGGGAACAGAATGTTCGGTGCTCACCGAGTGCCTCGGGGTACGGTGGGAAGAGGGACGGAAGTCTGGGTTGGGGGCCTGGGAGTTGGGGTTGACAGATGTGAGCCTGAATCCTGAATCCTGAAGGATCAATCTCTTAATCATGTCTGCTCCATCCACACGGGAACCCATTTCTTCTTTTCTCCCCCCCCCCCCCCGCTGTCACCTCTCCTCTCTTCACAATCTTCGACCCTGCACCCCCTTTCTCAACCTCCGCACCACTGCCTTACTCCCCAACCCCCATCCTGTCCGTCCCCCTCCCTGCTCCCAGCCCACTGAGCCTCTCTACTATGACTACGAACCCCCCTATTACGATGTGATGACTACGGGCACAGCCCCTGATTATCAGGTAACCTCGAGGGTCCCCTTCACCTCTCCCCTGCACCCCCATCAGTGTCCTCTTTGTAAGCTCCCATCATACCCCAGCTTCTGGGACAGACACTAGATTATGGAGGTTCACATGCTCACTGCCTGCCCCCCTATTTCTCCACTGCAGCGTCCTCAGAGCTCCAACCACAGGGCTCCCCCTTCCCCTAGGGGGCGTCGGACCCCTCCCCGAAAGTCTAACCCTCCTGCCAAGAGGTCAGCAGCCAGGCAGGCGCCCCCCTCACCAGCCCGGAGGCCCTCTCCAGCTGGAGGCGCTGGCAAAGCCCTCGGCCAGCCTCCCCCCTCCCGACACCCAGCTCGACGGGCAGCTTCCCCCACTGCCAGGGCTCCCCCCAGGACCAGAGGCAGCGGTTATCGGCAGGTAGAACGGGGCATCCAGATCTTTGCCCCCAACTTATAGACACTGGAGATTGATTCTCCTCAAACCGTCTTCCTCAAAGGGGCTGCAAGATCTGAGATTCCCCCACCCCCCATCCCAGAGCCTGCCTGTGGTGAGGATAGGCTGCAGCTTCGCTTTCTTTCCTGCTACTCTCTCACCTCCCCTCCCCCCACTCCTTTCCTCCTCCCCATGGGGCTAGTACCCCACCCCAGGTGAAGAGGAAGGAGTCCTGGAGTCCAGCCCCTTGCCATTCCTTGAAGAGGTAACTTCATCCCCAGCCTCATCCCAGCTGAGGCTCCCCACCCCCATAGCATCTTGACGAGCCACGCCTCCCCGGCCGGAGGGCTCTTTATATACCTACTTAAGACTTTTCCGGTCACTCTAGACCTCTACCCTCTTGTCTAAGTGTGGCCGGTTCTTCTGGTGTCATGGCCGCCTCGTATTTTGACTCTAAGGTAGATTCTCTATGTTGGTGTTAAGTGAGCTCAACCCTGTGCCATGGCGCCGTTCTCGGGTCCCTTTTCTGTCCAACACTCTCACTTTCCTCTCTCTGTCTTTGGTCTTGGACTCCTCATCTGTCATTATGTCTATGGATTGTCCTGTGTCCAGCCCTCCGGCCATCCTTCCTGATCTCCCCTGTTTCCCCCAGCCACGCCCATTTCCAAGCATCCACTTTGTGGTCAGTAGTCAGTCATTCCGTTTCCATTCAGTCCCTCCCCTTTGTCGCCTCGGGGAGAACACCCCAGTCCCAGCGATCCTCAGGATCCCTTGGGTTAGAAGTTATCAAACCCCGGGGCCCAGAGGACATCTGCTCTCAGGCCTAATGCCTCCATCTATCCTCCCTCCCTCCCGGTCCTTGGGAAGGAGCAGACAGATGTCCAGGTTCCCCCAACAGCTGACAGTTTCCAGGCAGAGGAATATGGGGAGGGAGGCACAGACCCCCCAGCAGGGTTCTACGATTACACCTATGGCTATGGGGATGATTATCGTGAGGAGACCGAGCTTGGCCCTGCCCTCTCTGCGGAGACAGCTCACTCAGGAGCCGTAAGTGGAAGCATCTCCTGGTCCATCCTTTGCCATCAGGGGGCGCTATGTGGATTGCTTCCTGTTTGATCCTTGTTGGCTGTGAGCTACTTCCTGTTTGATCCTTGTTGGCTGTGAGCTACTTCCTGTTTGATTCTTGTTGGCTGTGAGCTACTTCCTGTTTGATCCTTGTTGGCTGTGGGCTACTTCCTGTTGGATCCCTGTTGGCTGTGGGCTACTTCCTGTTGGTTTGACACATTCCCTTCACATGAGATGTCTGTGTTGCTTGAGAAGATCACTTTCTGCTTTCTCTTGCCCAGTGTCTTACCCTGTGGCTCCCTGTAGATCCTCTGTCTGTGGCAACTGGACTGTTTTCAATCCCACGGCCACTTCCTTTCTTTTTTGGCCACTCCTTGTCTAAATCGAGATGGATGTTATAAACCTGTTCGTCAATAAGCAACTGCCTTGTGTCTGGC
The DNA here is from genome assembly GCA_028551405.1 of Uromys caudimaculatus. Lineage (NCBI taxonomy): Eukaryota > Metazoa > Chordata > Mammalia > Rodentia > Muridae > Uromys > Uromys caudimaculatus. Next base: position 45,183,459 of record CM052720.1, on the reverse strand, counting down.
GCCCATCTGTCTCACTTATCTCCTCTTGCTCAAAACAACTTTGTGTCCATGGTGATGCCAGAGTTTCTACCTTCCTGTGTGACATTTTCCAACCTTTGCGCCACTTCTGGTCTCTGTCTTCTGTAGCCTTAATGTCCCTCTTAGTGGCTGTGTGAGGCTGAACTAAAGGGATGGATTGTTTGTGTTCTGATCTTCTTGATGTCTTGTGTCAGTTTTCTTTGACAAGCCACTCCTGGGTACCTCGGATTATCAGAATTAGAAGGATAGCCACTGTGGACCTAGATATTTATCATGACCATTTCCTGTGCATCCTCGCCTTGATGTTGGTGTTTTTTCTGGACCTTGCCTTTCATCGTCTTAATTCTCTTTTCGAGAGTCACTCTCTATTTGTTTTTCTGAATTTCTTTTCTCTCTTGGTCATGGTAGCCATGTTGTTTTTGAAGGTCCACTTCCTGGATTCTTTTTTCTCGGCTGCTTCCTGTCTCTCTAGGCACTTCCTGTTTGTTCACTGTGTTGTCTAGCCATCTTGGCCATGTTTAATTTTTCTTGGCTTTGACATAAGTCTTGCTTCCAAGTGGGTGTCCCTTTGTTTGTCTCCTCAGTGATTTTTCCCAGGTCTTCAAACACCCCTGGCTATTGGACTGCTTCCCGTTGGCTCTGCTCTGTCCTTTGCCTGCCTTGATGTCACAGCTGCCCCCTTGCTGCTGCTGCCTAACCCTACCCATTCCCTATGGCCTCCCATGCTGCCTTCGCCTTGTGCTGCTTTCTGCGTATTTGGGGTTGAGCAGGGGTTTGAGAGCTGATCATGCCTAACTGGCCAAGATGGGGGTGGAGGGGAAGATTCTGAAGGTCTTTGTTGGGGGGAGGAAGGGTGGTAGCAAATGTCATTCATCCTCTCTGTTGCTATCTTTGGTCTGGCCTAGAGCTCAGAGTGGGAATTGGTGTGGAAGAGTGGGAGGGAGGGAGGGACTGGTTGACTTGGGGGGGGGGGTAAGGGAGGAGAAGGGAGGCTTGCCAGGAAGTGAGCTAGGGAATTATGGGACTTACTTCTAAGGTTTAGGTAACTGACCCCCAGGGCTGTATTTTTCCAAATTCCAGTTGAGAGGCTAGAATTTGGGATATTAGTGACAACAGCTTTCTAAATCCCCTTTATGTGTGTGTTTTGCCTGTACACACACACACACACACACACACACACACACACACACACACACACATATATGCCTATACGCATACTGTATGCATACTTGGTGCCTATGGAGGTCAGATAATCAGGGTGTTGGATCCCCTAGAACTGGAGTTACAGATGGTGCAAGCCACCATGTGGGTGCTGGGAGCCAAATCTAGGTCCTTTGCTAGAACAAGTGCTCTTAACTGATGAGCCATCTTTCCAGCCCCTCTGGGCATTTTTAACTTGTCAACCCCTTACATTAGACAAACGTCTATACGTTAGGGCACACGACTTTTATTTTCTGGAGATAAACTCATGGCTTTTAAAATCAGATTCTCATCGGGTTCCCTGCCTTACACCCAAGAAATAAACCTACCCACTGCTTGACAAGTGGGGTGAGGATAGAGAAGTATCTAAGAATTCCTGGGGTCAGAAGGAGCCTTTGGTGACAGGGTGGGGTCCCCCATAAGAGGAACACTGGTGTTTGGAATCCTGAAAGGGCAGCAGCATGTGCTTGCTTTGGTGGGCCAGGGACCAGGGCTTAGGGCTTGGAGGTCATGTGCAGGGGGTCCTGCGAGTGAAGACTGGAGTTGGGGTAGAGCAATCCCGGTGTCCTGGCTGTTCACGGGCCCCACTGGGGGTTACATGTGTGTCTCCCTCAGGTTGCCCACGGACCCCGGGGGCTAAAGGGAGAGAAGGGAGAGCCTGCAGTGCTGGAACCTGTAAGTCACACTGGACACAGAACTGAGGGGGTGGATAGGACAAGGAGATAATGGGATAGGTGCTGGCCCTGTGGCCTCTAACCTTGGATGTCTGGCTCCACAGGGTATGTTCGTAGAGGGACCCCCAGGCCCCGAAGGCCCGGCGGTGAGTATGTTATAGTTAGCAGCCCTTTCGTTTGTTAGAGACATTTCCTGCAGGCACTCTTGAGGCATGCCTAGGTACATCCGGGTCTCCACTCTAAAGAGCCCTTCCCATCCAAGCTCCTGATTCGATTCCATACCTCTGCTGTAGAAACCTCAGCCCTATCCCCCCCCCCCCCCCGTCTGATCACATCTGACTTTCCTTCTTTTGCCCCTCAGGGCTTAGCTGGACCTCCTGGCATCCAGGGGAACCCAGGCCCAGTTGGAGACCCTGGTGAGAGGGTGAGTGCTTTGGGGGGTGGGGTAGCAGCAGAGGAGCCACTTGTACCCCTGGGGTGCTTGGCTAATCAAAGACTTGATTGTGCTCCTCACAGCCTAAAGTGTGAGAGCACTCTCCAACGGGAGAGGACATAATGTAGCATCTCCCTCCATCTTTCTTCATAGGGTAAAGCATTCAAGAGAGATCTAGAGATGTCTATATTGGGCCTATAGGGAAGGATCTCAAAATGATGTCACATCCCTAACTTGATCCTGACTCCCCCTTATTCTCACTCTTCCCACTCAGGGCCCCCCTGGCCGGGCAGGGCTCCCTGGATCAGACGGACCCCCTGGTCCTCCCGGCACGTCTCTGATGCTCCCAGTGAGTTATCTTCTGGGCTTTGAAACAGGTTCGAGGTAGGGGGTGGAGGGTTGCTTCAGCTGAACTAACTGAGAAGGCTGTGGGGGGAAAGCTGGACAGCTGAAGTCTCAGCACATGGGCCGTGACAGCGGGAGGGCCTGGGGCTCACAGCATCAACTGAAGCACTTGATCTTTTGGGGGTGGGAAGAGTACAGTCTCCTTAGACCTGGAACCAAGCATGGGTCGTCTCAAACAGGGCAGAAAGATCTCACGTTTTAGGAGATGAAGAACTGGAGGAGGGTCTTGAGGAAGCTTCCATGGGAAGAAGGGGGATGGGCTGTGAGTGCCAATCCAGAGCCAGGGCACACCAGAGACGCCGTGCGTGGCATCTCTGGCTTGGAGGGCACTTAGGTTTTCTGGAGGGGAACTTGGATCTCCCTTTGCTCCTCAGTTCCGGTTTGGCAGCAGTGGGGGTGACAAGGGCCCTGTGGTGGCAGCCCAGGAGGCCCAGGCCCAGGCAATTCTGCAGCAGGCACGGGTGAGCAGGGGCAGGGGGCAGGGATGTGGTCCTGATAGAGGGAGGTCTGTGATGGAAAGAGAAGATGCTTGGGAAGAGCCCTGGGAAGACTGGTGCGGAAGGAGGATGGGTTTCCTTAGGCCAAGGGGAGATGGAGGGGAGTAAAGGTCACAGGGCGAAGGTTAGAGAGAGGACGGGAAAAACCTGGGGTTATTGGGTTCTCTCACATTGCCTCCCTCTCACCCCTTCTGTCCCTCCTTCTCTTCTAGCTGGCACTCCGTGGGCCCCCTGGCCCCATGGGATATACGGGCCGCCCTGGACCGTTGGTGAGTGAGTCGTTAAGTGGTGTCTCTATTTGTGTGTACAGTTGTAGGTAGTCCTGTGAAAGAACCAGGTTGGAAGCTGTCTTGCTTCTTTGGTGGGGAGATGAGATGGGGACTGAGATCATTGTTGGTTGTGTCCTTCCACGAGGCAATCTTCTCTCTCACAGGGTCAGCCTGGGAGCCCTGGCTTGAAGGGAGAATCTGGAGACCTGGGCCCACAGGTGACAACCCCCACGTCTAATTTTCAGTCCAGTGTTCCTCCTCTGTGCCCGTTAACCATCCCTGTCTCTCCCCTTACTAGGGCCCCAGAGGACCTCAGGGCCTCACAGGCCCTCCTGGCAAGATTGGGCGAAGGGTGAGTCCTCTAGGGTTGGAGATGGAGCTAGTGGGAGAGGGGACCATGTCCCTTCTTGCTCTCACACATGCTTTGCACCCCAGGGCCGAGCAGGTGCTGATGGAGCCCGTGGGATGCCCGGAGAACCTGGTGTGAAGGTAACATAACGTGCTTACCCTCCTGTGACGCCTGTATCTGCCTTGCCTGCCCTGCTGGGACTCACCAGTCTCTCATGGGATACAGTCCCTCCTCATCCAGGACAGCGTAGGAAGGGATGGGACAGGGCTGGACCCTCGCTTTGATTTTCCTTTTCTTCCTAGGGTGACCGAGGTTTTGATGGACTGCCAGGGCTACCTGGCGAGAAGGGACAAAGAGTAAGTGTGAAGGGAGCTTGCTGTAGTGATGGGGACTGACCTCTAGAGGGGAAGTCAGGACTTCAGAGTAAGTCGTGGAGGCTGGGCGCTCAGGGGAGGGATCAGGATCTGCCCCTATAAGGGACCTGAGGTCCCCTTTCACTGTTTCCAGGGTGATACTGGTGCTCAGGGCCTTCCTGGGCCTCCTGGTGAGGACGGAGAGAGGGTAAGTGCCTTGGTCAGGGCAAGGACCGGACTCAGGAGAAGTCTAGAAGGCCAGGTTGATTCATTAAGTCCGCCTTCCTTCTCCAGGGTGACGATGGAGAGATCGGGCCCCGCGGGCTGCCTGGAGAGTCCGTGAGTTTCTGGGATGCTCCCGGGAGGCCACAGGAAGCACTGGGCACAAAAGGGAACACATTTCCCAGCCACTCACTGATGCTGTACTCTCCACTCTGAATGCAGGGACCTCGAGGACTCCTTGGCCCTAAAGGCCCACCTGGTATTCCTGGGCCCCCAGTAAGTCCCCCCCCCCCCCCGGCTTCCATGCCTGGCCCTTACTCCCGATCTCTCCAGTTCCTCATCCTTCCTGATACTTTGGTTCTTCCTCCCCTGTCCATGAGTGTTTCCAACTCATGGACCCCGTGTATTTCTAGCTTCCCCCCAAGAAGCACTTGGTGGACCGCATGGTGCAGTGCACCAGGGCTCTGACTGCAGCCAAACACAACAAAAATCCTCAAGAGAAACAAAACAAGCCCTCAAACCCACAGACCCACACCCTGCAGATCCGTGTGGCTGTGCCAGTCTGGGTCTGAGATGAATGCTCCGTCTGATCGGGCATCTGCTGTCCACCCTGTGGGATGACCAGGCTTCCCAGAAACCACAGTGCCCCTGGCCTGGCCCCAGCTTCCAGCCCACTTACCCTGTCTTGTGTTTCAGGGAGTTCGAGGCATGGATGGTCCCCATGGCCCCAAAGGGAGCTTGGTGAGTGATTGGCAGAGAGAACACGCCCCCTTTCCCTGCAGGTCCCTACCCAGTGATTGGTAGAGAGAACCTGCCCCGTGCCCTACAAGTTCCTACCCAGTCTTGTTGGCTGCCATTTTGAACCCCTAACTGTTGTTTCCTGCCCTGTCCCCTGGACCACCCTGGAAACTTTCTGTTCTCTTTGTTTTGTCACCATCTTCTGACCCCTGCCTGACCCCAGCCTGACCCCAGCCTGACCCTTGCCTGGGCCAGGTCTGACCCTCTCTGGCTGCTTGTTTCTAGGGACCTCAAGGAGAGCCAGGACCTCCTGGACAACAGGGCACTCCTGGGACCCAGGTGAGTGGTCCTAGGCCTTGCAAGGGTTATACTCCGGGTGGAGACAGGGCATTGGGTCCTCCTGCTTCAGCACTTACTGAGGATTTAGAGAATGGCTCAGCCCTGAGGCTCTTGTGGCTTCTTTTTCTCCACATGCAGGGCCTACCTGGACCTCAGGGTGCCATCGGTCCTCATGGAGAGAAGGTGGGTGACTGACTCTCCGGGCATCGAGGTCTAGGGGTGGGCGAGGAGGGCTTCCCTCTCTCCTGGGACTTCAGCTGTGGAGAACCAGTTCCTCTAGGGAGCATGATCTTCTTCCTGCAGGGTCCTCGCGGGAAACCAGGCCTCCCTGGCATGCCTGGGTCCGATGGACTCCCGGTGAGTGGCCGTTACCTCTACTCTCCCCAGTATGCAGCCTGCAAGCTCCACCAGTGGCCGTCTATCCAGTGTGTACCTTTTGCTGGAAGGCCACTCACGGGGGCTGCTGTGAGGTCACTCAGTGTGGCCGTAAGACCACTCGGGGGGCTGCCGTGGTTCTTGCTGTGTTGGGTAACAGGGCAATTTGGGTTGGAAGAGCACAGAGACTCCTGGGAAGTTGACAAGGCCCAGGAGTTACATTCTCTGCCTCCTTCTTGCAGGGTCACCCAGGGAAGGAAGGTCCCCCTGGAACCAAAGGGAACCAGGTGAGACCCCCATACTTCCTTTACCATCCGAGGGTGTCTCCACACTGGGGAGGGCGTGCTGAGAGTCCTATCTCATCCTTCACTTGGCTCTGATCGTTTTCTGAGTCCTGTGACCCCCAACACCCAGTGTGGTTGCTGTGCTCCCATTTCTCCTTCTCCTAGGGCCCTCAGGGTGACATCCCGAGGCCCTTCCTAAGTCCCTCTCTCTTCTTCCAGGGCCCCTCCGGACCACAGGGTCCTTTAGGATACCCAGGCCCTCGAGGCGTCAAGGTAACTGTCTACCCGGGAATAAGATTGGGGTGCTCAGTGCTCTAACCTAGCTGATCACTCTGTCTCTACCCTCCCTCTAACCCTAGGGTGTGGATGGAATTCGGGGCCTGAAGGGCCACAAGGGTGAAAAGGTAAGCCACGTGCACTTGGCTTCCACGAACCTCCCCTGCCCTCCTCTCCCTCAGTGCTCCCCCTGCCCTCCTCTCTCCCTTGGTGCTCCCCATGCCCTCTCCTCGCCCTCAGTGCTCCACCTGTCCTTCTCTCTTTCTCAGTGCTCCCCTGCTCTCCTCTCTCCCTCAGTGCTCCCCCTGCCCTCTCCTCGCCCTCAGTGCTCCCC